>RXPK01000227.1:1236625-1291774 GCA_004143645.1 Protaetia brevitarsis | reverse complement strand
GGAAAAGATATAATAATAACATACTTTTTCTAATTAGCATCTGCCTTTTCTTTACAGATACCTTCCTACAATGATAGACCAATCAATCCCAATCCACTAGATGGCTATAAAATACCGTATATATCCAAGATATCTAAAGCTTACCACTCCAGATCATGCGCACTAGTGATCTCCCCTCTTACTAACCAATGAGTAGTTACATCTTTATTATTTTTCCAGTTGTGAACTCGTTGCCCCGGCGGCTATACGACTGGGTTCTCCTAAATCACTAACTTGTTTATTATTATGCCTTTACTTTGTTAAATACTGAATTTATAGTTTAATTCTTAATAATTCAATGTATCAAATGAGCTTTCGTTAAAAAACAGGGTAATCCATTAATAACATGTATAATTTATTAATAAGTTTATACAGAAACATATAAATAGTAATGAAGAAATCTTACTCAACTTAATGAGTAATAGTTATTTGTAATATTCAAACAAATATTATCAATTATCAAGTATAATTTACATTCTTTAATTCAAAAAGTAACTTTTAAACTATCCCGCGCTATCATAAGAGAATAGAAAACTACCAACCACGTCTACCAACTTATAACAACTCAAAATTTCAATCTCATACGAGATAACAGTAATCTCAAAATATTATAGAAGTTATACATTCATTTATACAAAAATTGAGACAATGTTTGACCAGATACCTCGTTTATCGATTTATCACAGACGCCAGAATCACCCAAATGGGATTTCCTGTAGTGACAATCCAGATTAGCTCGTATATTCACATAAAAGGCTCAGACCAGGAGAAATAACATACGTAGCACAAAAAAAAACAGGGAAACAGACCCCCTTCGTTACATTCGGATGTATGATTAGACTCGGAACAGCAAAACACATGTATGCTCCCGTGTAGAACATGTACCCAGGTGTAGCAAACACAGCAAAATTTCTTATAATGTCGAACAATCCTCACGTTTCTTCTGTATATTTTCAGAAGAGATTAATCACATGAATTTACATAGAAGATCCCCTTCAATACCAGATATAACACAGGAATATCACTTAATATCATTACACTGATAATAAAAAACAACCTTTTAGAAGATTTTTTATCAAACAATTCGTCACCAAGGGATTTTCATCATTTTCTCTCAACGATTACATGCGGTCACTACCCCATTCAGATAAAGTGAAAACCTAGGATAGCAGGAATATCGTACAAGTTGCCAGACGATAAAATTATATTCCAATTTCCATGATTACTAATACGATCTAATCCACATTATACTGGACTTACAAACAGGTGCGTACATACAATAATAATCACATTTCAATATGGTTGATAGTTTTCCTCTTATGAAACACAGCAATACATTTATATATTAAGTTAGTATTATGGGGGTAATTTATTAAGTGTTAATAAACCATTAAGAATTGGAAAACTTATTTGATCTGATCGAAAATACCACTGTCTACAAATGCTGCAATTGCTATTTCCTTGGATTCGAGAGAATTCTAAATCCTTTAGACTAGATTGTTCAGTGCAAGATCTGTGGATTTGCCTGCTTGCTAAGCATGGTATACCTGCTGTAGCAAAAAGACAAGCAATTTTTGGTAAGCCAACAATTAATACAGATGATTACTTCGATTAGTCAGTCAGAGACCTGCACAGATCAATGCAGGGTACTAGGATCTTGGAATGACTGATTTAAATTAAATTAAAAAAAACCTAACCTATATAGCACTATCACACCATTCTAAAAGCCGTTAGTTAGGTACTATATCATTGCTATTGACGATAATAAATACTTCGGAAACTTGTATTCCGTGCTCAGTCCGTTAGGAGATTGCACAAATCTATTTCCCGCGCTTGGAATCTGTTTCTGCGTAATCAGTAGTCACGGTTATATGTCTGCATTTACGACGAATCGTAAAATTCCCTCATTTATGACACACCCAATTTGCCCTCGGCACACTATGACAACACATAAACCGCTTTTTCTTTACAACCCCGCATGTCACACGATTCATTTAAAAAAATATCTAAGCTGACGAACTTTATTGTCTACTTTGATGTGCCACCGTCGAAGAGTCTTTCCGAAATGGCTAATCGCACCCCAATCCCTCTTTACCACCCACCTGTCGATGCCCCCCCCTTTTTCCCCTCCTTCTCCGGAGTTCGTAATCAATTCAGAACTAATCTAGCATTGATTCGATTAAGTCGCTGTTATGCTAACGTCAAAACTTGTAACACTTCTGAAGGGCTGTACTTGTCAACATGGGGTATCTAATTAGTTGAGATTAATTCGTCCCAATTTTGCTAATGGGGTGGTTCATTGGGTCCTTATTTCCGGCATCTCGACGGGACAATGATACTAGAGGACTGTGTGTGCTGCGGGCGTAGAGATTTGGGAAGGTTGCCAAAAGTGTGTCTTCCTGCGTGGAAATGAGTTATGCGGGGTCTCGTTTGATTTTCTGGTTTTGCACCATCTTGAAAGCGCTTTCAGACCGTAGAAGCTTTAAAGTGGTAATGTTAAGTGCATTGTAAGACAGTGTACGACATGGTATTCTAGATGACACTTTATAATAAAGAAATTATGTCGTGTGAAGTGGAGATTCCAGTGCTGAATTTATAGGTAGTCATGCCATATTAACATTACTAATTAGAAATCTACAACGCAAATATTCCTTAAAACACTAAACTGTTTCTATTTTACCATTGATAATGATAAGAGGTTAGCTTATTATCAATATTGAGTTGGGCAAACTTCCATCAAATCAATTAATCGCAATTGAAATAAAAATTTTCAATTATTAATTAAAGTGGCTGATTAAAAATTGAAATTTTTATGTTTAATCGAAACGAATAATTAAAAATTTAATCGTTATGTTTTAATTACTCACTCTCAGAGTTCGACATTAGTCGATAAAACTTTTAATCAATTAAATTTCGGATTAAAATTATCAATCGGGATTTAATCGAAATTAAATTAATTCTTAGTTGACAATGAAATATGTAATTATTAGTTAGTAAATCGTTAGTTTTAATCTAAAACGTATTAAGTGTGAGTTTCATTCACAATTTCTGTATTAGGTAAAAGTAAATCTTCAAATTAGGCCTACTGTCCACGTAGCCGCATCGTCATTTTACGCTTGTGTGTAGCTTGCTTGCATCTTGCGTAGAAAGGGATGAAACTGTGTCCATGGTGCGGCATCGTCGCATTTGCGTATGGTCATGCGTTCATCATGCAGCTCGTACGGCAGCCTGCCACCACTCAAGCGTGCTGCGAGACGCAAACACGTCGTTGTGTACAAAATGGCGGCGTCAGCAGGCCAATTTTGTTCGGATTATCGAAGAATATCCATATCTATACAATAATAAATCAGCACAGAATATTCGAGAAAAGACGTTACGGATAAAGCGTGGAGCAGCGTTGCTGCCAACCTCTCGGATACGAATTACCGAACTTTAATGAAAAAATTACCGTATTTGTAACAATTTTACTATACAATTAAAAAGAAAATCGTATAGGTAGCATTTAAACTTACATTTTTTTAAAGATTCTATGAACTGGTTAATTTAGTTAAAATTAGAATCAGATATCATTTTATTGTTTTTCGATTTTATAGGTTTTAGATATTCTTTCTTATTGTTGACAAATTTAGCATTAAAAAACTCGAAATTTATTTTCAACCATTGATCGAAGCTATGAATTCTGGTAGTTGAAATCAAGAATTTTTGAAATTCTAAAAATAAAGAGACAGAAAAATATTTTTCATTTTTTTGGAGGTGCTTTGGCCATCACTATCACTATGTGGTATTTTTAAACACGTTTTCATGCGTAAGAAGAAATATATTGTAACGTTTTTCTATTCTTGAAACGTTGTCGGGGTTTAGAGAAATACACAGGCGATATATTTAAATTAACTCGATTTATTAACACACTTACAGACTACTTAAAAGCTATTGAATAAGAACAAAATAAACACTAAAATTAAATCACTCACTAATTAGTATTAAAAATGCTTATTAATTAAATCACTTAGTTACTAATGTCCTAATTTATGTAAATGACTTATTTGCACCGATATTTATATTACACGTACTAATTCGCTCGTATTTATTTCCACTCGCCATCCGCACTATTCAACTCGTATCGACTGACTGACCCACTAAGGCCAATCCCCACGCGTTATTTATATTTGGCGCGGACCGACTAGACGGTTCCGGAAACATCTAGGGCGTGCTTCTAGATTCGGAAGAATAATCACGAATCTTCGACCCGGTACTGCCCTCTGTCATTCCTCGTACGTAGTTCCTTATTCAGCTACGCGAGCGCCATCCAGGAGCGTCCAACGAAACCGCCAGTTTAAAAACTGGCAATTGTTACAATACTATGACACAAAACGTACAGAGGATGAATTTATAAACCTACATCACTGACGTCATTGGGGGAAATCCATAATCTTCGTAAGAAAATAAAATAACTAACCAAGTGTCCAAGAGAGCACTGTTATTTGAAAATTGAATTTTTATTGAAAACAGTACTTTTTTCTCCAAATCATAAAATGCTAGACTTTTTAAAAATTACCATACAAACGCGTACGGTAAACAGTTTTGGACCGTATACCGTATTTTTGTCTATTTTACCGTACGAATACGATAATTACCGTACATTTGGCACACTGGCGTGGAGTCGAGTAGCACAAAAAATAAAGTAAGTAATCATATTATTTATTTATTCAACAGTAATTCCATTGCCAGGATAGTGCACAGTCTGATCTAAAAAAAATATGACATTTTAGCAGTGAAATAAAAATGTACTTCCTGGCTGCTAAACTTGAGAGAAATAAACTGTTTTGCAGCTTACATGACGATTGAGTGGACATATCTAAGATGCAAATTATGCCTGTCGTCATTTGTAGTTTGCATGCATTCGTCAAATGATGCCTCGAGTGGACAGTAGGCCTTAATAATATATGCTTATTTCTTCTAAGTAACTATGAAACCATATTTTTGCGATAAAGTTTGCAAATGGAGCAAAAGGTAGTTGGTGGTGAGAATAGGTGGGTAGTCGGTAGTGATAATAGGTAGGAGGACGGTTGCAGGGAAAGGAAGTTGTTGGTGGTGGTGTGAGGTAGCTAATGAGGTAATCGGTACTGGCGGTTATTGGCGATGGTGGGGACAGTATTGGTGGTGAGAGTGGGGGATAGTTGGTGGCAGGTTGGGAGTAGTAGCTGTTATGAATATGAAGAAAAATTTAAAATATATTTTAATATATTTTTTTTCTATTTTTTTCTGTATATCCATATTTATAACAAAAATTTAAAAAAAAATCAGGTTAATTTAAACAATTTTTTTTTTCATAAACTATCCTTTTCAAAGACGAGGAACTAACTTTATTTAGCAATATTAGGGGGCGGTGAATATTTGTTCAACAATTATTTTTCTAGTTCAATCGCTAGGGGTGAGGTCATTTGAAACAATTGGAATTATTTAAAAAAAATAATATTTACCCCAACTAATGTCAAAAATAAATCATAATTTTCTCGCCCTTCAAAAAGAATAATTTAACATTTTAAAAAAATTGTTAAATTAACCTGATTTTTTTTGTTATAAATATGAATATACAGAAAAAAATATAAAAAAAAACGTAATATATTTTTTCCAATTTTTTCTGTATATTCATATTTATAACAAAAATTTTAAAAAAAATTCAGCTTATTTTAAACAATTTTTATTTATTTTCTTTATATTAAATTATCCTTTTTCCAAGACTGGGAAATAATTTTATTTAGTAACATTAGGGGGCGGTTATTTTTTTAATAATTATTTTTTTTAGCAAAATCGCTAGGGGTGAGGTCATTTAAAACAATAAGTTATTTTAAAAAAAAAATATTCACCGCCCTCTGATGTTGCGAAATAAAATTATTTCCTCGTCTTTTAAAAATAATAATAAACAAAAATTGTTTAAATTAATCTGATTTTTTTTAAATTGTCGTTATAAATATTATACAGAAAAAAAATTGAAAAAAATCTAATATACCAATAATATAGTGTTGAATAATGAAAGACCATAGTAACGAAACAAGAGACAATATAAAAAAAAATCACAATTAATGTATTGATTATTTCATAATAATTTTGGGGTACCTTGTATATACTTATTTTTATTAAATTAAACGACAATTATTATTATTAAAATAATAAAATTTCAAGAACGATTTCATGAAAAAAAAAAAAAAAATGGTGGTGGTGTAATTGATAGAAATCGGGGCAATTGGTGGAGGTGGTGGTAACAGTTGGTGGTGATGGTGACTGTAGTTAGTGGTGGTGGAGATAGTTGGTGGTAGAGAACGTAGTTGACAGTGATATTTATCTGCTCGCCTGCTAGGTTTTTAGACACTCCTACAGCAAGTTTTAGACCTATATGTGTGTAAGCCGATAACCTCTTTATAAGGGCTTTATTGCTAATTTATCGGCCATTTTGTTTCCCTCCACTGCTGATAGTGACTCTATTACGTTCTGCCAGGGTTTTCAGTTCTCGAATACTGTACGTGAAAGTAGCAGTTTTAATCTAACTAAACGAAATTGGCAACTAAAATAAAGAATACGACTTATCCTAAGTATCCCGTCCGTCTGTCCACTTACAAAAAAAAAAGAACTTAAGGTAAGGGGAGAGATATGGCCAAAGCGAGGAAGATTCTAGAGGCGGCGAAGCACTATCAACTACTACGAGGCGAGACAACTACAAGTACTCTGCACAAGAGTCGAATAACTAATGTAGCGTGTGCCTATGTTTCAGATAAAACCAAAAAAAATGAACGATATGATGCAAACTAAAGAATAAAACAAAAAATCATGAACTGGCACAAACAAATACATTCATAAATCAGTCTTAATTGTCATTATTGCCTATTTTTATAAGCTCTAACAGAGTTTTATTGCACAATGCAATAAGGCGACAATCTGATGCTTCTAATCTAATCCAGCATCTATTATTGATCAAAATCTTCAACAGTACTAAAATGGAAACAGAGTTCTCTTAGTCACTCATTGTTAGTTAGTATTGATAGATTTAATGATGCAAAACTGCTCTTCGAACTCTAACAATCATCTTGATGATTCTTAGCATTTTCACAGGCCAAAGTGTTAAGAACAATTTATTCGATTGTTGGTTCAAAATCCGAATCCGCAAGATGATATTAGATATCTATAACTGCGGCACAGTCTTCTGCTATATCATCGTGTGAATTTCGCACCAAATTTTATCGTATTTTATCCATCGAAACACGTTTTCCCTAATTCGGGGGGTAAATGGAAAAATCGAATTATCCACACCCCAAAACGGGAAGAACTTACCAGACAGGACGAAACACTGACAATCGCTTGACCCAATTCTCCTAACTCAATTCCCTGTTGAACTTGCTGTCCTTGGAGTAAGCGGAAACTGTATCTGAGAGATCATTTATTCTACTACGTTGAGAGAACGTGTTTCTACTTGTTGTTAGTTCGCGAAATAATTAAATGATAGCATTCAAATTTTTCGTCAAAATCGTTGCATAAAATACTTTTTTTTTTTTGAAATATGTGGATGTGAGGTCTGATAAATGGCTTTGGAAGAGGTCAGGAAATAATTATTGTTTGATAAAGATATGCTCTAGCATTTTAATATTGTTTAAAAAATTCTTTTTAGCATAGTGTTGGAAGATACTAGGAGAGAAGCATATATCAATAAAACCGGACTTATATATCAGAAAAGCCGGCAGTACGGCTGAGAAGGAAGGGTGCATCATTGCCAATCTTGAAACTCAAGCAGCGATATGCGGTACCGGTTGTTGATTGGGTCACCATTCGGACAACACTTCTCAGTGGCTCGGTGTGTTCCGGCACTCTAGCCAAGGGCCTTCAAGGCCTGTAGTGCTGAGTTATTATATATATCAGAAAAAGTGTCGATGCTTAGCTTTTGCAGATAATCTTGCGACCCATAGTAAGAAGCAGAAAAGAACTGAGAAATATAATCGTGAGGTTGGAAGGAAAGATGGAAAGGATGGAGTGAAATGAGGAAAAGATGATAAATAATAGTACACTGCGATCCAAAAGATCTATTGTGTCTCCTATTTCTTTTTAAAAAGGCTGGATGTGAGAAGGCCCCGCATTAGATAACTCTCCCTCTTCGATTCTACATGCTCCCAGATGCAACGCCCTTGAGTTGCACGATATTTTATCCGCTTTTCCACAAAATCCACATTCAGATTCCATTACTAATCCAAGCTTACTTTGATGTCATTTCAGTTTACAAAGACGTGACAAGATTCCTGGTAACATTCAAATATTGTCCGTACTTAGATTGATGCATTCTGTAAATCTCTTCTGGTTATAAGTGCCGAGAAGAGGTTAGCTTTTTTCATTTCCTGGAGATTCTCCTAATAGTGGGATTTCCTCTGTCGTATTTTACTTCTTACCGTATGCAGTATTTTACTGAGACGAATGGTGTTCTAGCTTTTTTTTTGCAAGATTGTTTTTAATGAGGTTAGATTATGATGACGTCAATGAAGTCTTGAGCGAATGAGACATTATCTGCCGTAAAGTTATTCTAATTTCTCTAATATTGAAAATTATAGACCTGTTTCTATACTAAGCTCGTTTTCAAAAGTCATTGAAAAAATTGTCTATAATCAGATAACTGACTTTCTTAATAAACATAGAATATTGCACCCGAGCCAACATGGATTCGTAAAACAAAAGTCAACTGAGACCGCGCTTTTTTATACTTTGGAATGTATTTACACTGCTTTGGACTCTAATAATTACGTAGCTGGTATTTTCTTTGATCTGACATGCGCGTTCGATTGCGTAGACAGTAATGTTTTGGCGATGAAACTGTATGCTATGGGATTTAGTGGGCTTCCATTAGATTGGTTATTTTCGTTTTTAGAATGCAGAAAACTAGTGGTTATATTGGGAAATGAACAGTCACCTGAATTTCACATTGATGTAGGTGTTCCGCAAGGCTCAGTTTTAGGTCCATTGTTATTCCTATTACACATCAGTGATCTGCCGGAAAGAATAACTTGCGGACTCCCTATTTTATTTGCTGACGATATTTCTGTAATTGTGAAGGCCACTACGTTGGATGACATTAATTACAAAATTGAAAGAACTATTGAAGAGGTGACGAGCTGGTGTAGTAAAAATAGACTGATTTTAAATGAACAAAAAACAAAAATCATTAATTTTCATATACGAACCTACACAAAATAAACAAAAACTTTTACTGACGATGTGTCTGTACTAGGTGTAATATTAGATAAAAATCTCAGTTGGGAAAACCAGCTAGATAGTGTATGTAAGAAATTAAACGAAATCTATTATGCAATGTTACAATTAAAGAATGTCCTAAAACAGCAAGATCTAGTAAACGTTTATTATTCGTTGGTGTACTCAGTGCTTTCCTACAATGTTATTATCTGGGGCGTAGCCACCAACTGGGGAAGAGTTTTTATTCTACAGAAACGTTTTATACGATTAATTTTCAATCTGCCTTATAGAGCCAGTTGTAGAGAAACATTTAAAAATAAAAAAAATATTGACCTTTCCCTGCATTATTATTTATACAAAGCATTGACATACATTAAGGAACACATACATGATTTTGAATCGTATAAGACAATACATTCGCACAACACTAGACAATTAAATGTTATGACAATTCCACAACACAAATTAACACTAACGAAAAGATCTCCGGCATTAATGAGTCTAAAACTCTATAATAGTCTTTCGAGCGAGGTACGGAGAGGGCATTCTATACCATTAGCGAATACGTAAATGAATAGACTTCGTGTTTATTTTTGTATAATTATTTTTATATATGTGTTATATTATGTTTTGTAAATGACGTCCTTATACTTTGTATATTTTTGTACTTTTGTTTTGTATGACGATTCAAACCAATGTTAGATTGGCATGCTGAATAAATATATTATTATTATTATTATTATTATTATTATTATTATTATTATTATTCTTATTATTATTATTATTAAAACACAAAATCACGTAATTTCTGCACTCTTATTATTTTTGACATTTTTTACTCAGTGGAATAAGATTTTCAATTCTTTTTTCCAGTTGAACGCTTTAATGTTAACTGAAAATACAAAGACAAAAAATGAATTTTGACGCTATTCCCTGACAAAACCAGTACAAAGCCATCATACAACATTTAAAACCATTTTGGAGCTCCTCTTATATGTTTTTCCATGTTTCCCAATTATTGCAAGTTAAATTGCCAGCCAGTTGTCCAGAGCACAAACGCAAACATCATCCCCGTTTATATGAATAATATATCAAAACCGCCCACACGTATCCGTTCTTAGAGAAGGATTGCCCACGCATGTGGGTCGTCGAGGCGATTAAATACACCAATGACGTCATTATTGTGCTTCGGTAAACGATGTATCGGAAACCGTTTACGTTGGTGCGAAAATTGTGTCTGGTAAGGCGAATTGTTAGACTAGGCACCGATATAAACATCTACCTGTGTTGTTAATCGGCGTTAGATATGCTTAAGCATTCGCTTTGCGTACAAAGGGTTTGTGTGCTTTTCCTTCGGTAGGGTTGTGCTGTTGGAGTTTGCTAAACAAATTGTGGCCGGCAAAGAAAGAAGTCCACCGCAGACATTAGCGGAAATTACGGGTCATTAAACATGCTCTGGTGTTACGGCCTCCATCAGGTATCCAAGTCTTAGATATGCAAACTGAAGCCCGTGGAAGCAAATTGCCTCCGGACAACTATAAACACAATGTAAACTTATACAATAAAGTTAATTCGTAGAACCAAGTTAGACCATACACGCGTCAAGTAAGGTAATTATTTTCGCTTGTATTGCAGTATTGTCTAATGTTTGAAAAGCGAATGGATTCAGTTTACGTAATTGTAATTTCATATTTGTTGGTCAAAGTTATATTTATTATGGATAATATGAGGTTTAAAAGGCAGAAGAGGAATTAGGGGAATATCAGTGTGGTTTCAGACAAGGAAGAGGTACGGTAGATCAGATCTTTGTGTTGAGGGAAATACAGGCGGATAGTCAAGAGTATGGAAAAACAACAAGGGCGCTATTTGTAGATTTTAAGCAGGTATATGACGGAATAAGGAGAGAGGAACTGTACAGGTCGTTGGAACAGATGGGAGTTGGCAATAAACTAATAGGAATGATTAAATTAGCCTTGACAGGGACAGAGGGTATGGTTAGAATAAACAGCAGAAGAACTCAAAAATTCGAAATTAACAGGGGTGTTAGGCAAGGTGATCCCCTTTCGACGATACTGTTCAGTTTGGTATTCGAAAGAGTTATAAGAGAGGCGGAAATTAACAGGTCGGGAATTCTATACCAGAGAAGACATCAATGCTTGGCGTTTGCTGACGATTTAGTTATATTGACAAGAAGCAAGGAAGAATTAAGGAAGATCATAAAAAGATTAAAAGAACAAGGGCAGAAGGTTGGACTATACATAAATGAAGAGAAGACAAAATATATGGAATGGTCTGATAAGGAATTTAGAAAAGGAGGATATCTAAGAATAGACACGGAGAATGGAAGGGTATACCAATTCGAGGAGGTAGAAAATTTTACATACTTAGGAACGACAATAACTAGAAAGCCGGGTGTAGAAATGGAAATTCAAGCTAGATTAATGGCAGGGAATAGATGTATTGCAGCACTCAATGGAATGTTAAGAAAGAAGGATGTATCGAGGAAACTGAAGATAAGGATATATAAAACGGTAATAAGGCCAGTAGTTTTGTATACGTGTGAGACTTGGACACTAAACAAGGCGGAGCAAGTAAGGCTAGCTGTGTGGGAACGGAAAGTTTGGAGAAAAATATTTGGAGGGAAGAGGGAAGGAGAGATATGGGTGAGAAGAACAAATCAAGAATTGAATGAACTTTATGGAGAAGCAAATATAGTGGGAGTGGTGAAGGCGCAGAGGCTGAGATGGATGGGACATATAGAAAGGATGTTGGAGTCAAGAATACCAAAAATGATAATGGCAAGGACAGTTGGCGGAAAGAGGAGGAGAGGAAGGCCAAGGGGAAGGTGGAGGACAGAAGTGGAAAAGGATATAAACACGTTAAGGATAGCAAGATGGAAAGAAGTAGCGAAGGATAGAAACAGATGGAAGAAAATTACTAATGAAGCCATGGGCCTCCTAGGCTCGCAGTGCTGATATATATAATATGAGGTTTAAATTGCTGATATGCTGGAGTATAATTTTTAAGATTCCAAAAGATTCTAGATCCAAAAGATAGGAAGCCCATTTTAAATGAATAAATCTTAGCAAGCACTGAAAAGCGCTGATTTCTTTACTTACAATTGTTATTATGGTTGTTGTCTGACCTGTAATCTTCGAAGATATTGCAACCGTGGAATTGGAAATAGGTGGACATAAGGTAAATTCCACCAAGTCACCTAACTCTTGGAGATTTGGAATTTCACTGATTAAACGGATGGTATGGTATATAGAAATAATTAATAAATAAGGGTATGACACGGCATCGAAACTAACAACTAAATCCTGGGAAACTACTGGCAATTCCTTGCACAAAACGTTTAGAGTTTCGAATAAAGGAAGCATTATTACTAGTATAGAGCTTAAAGATCTTAGAGAAGTATTCAAAGAACTTGTAGATGGATCTGTCATGGTGTTAAAGGTAGAGCCCAAAGCAACGTTGACTTTGTGGGTTTTTGGTTTAAGGTATAGTTAACTTACGTGATTTTGGAGGAATTATTGAGGATTTTATAGATTTAGTGATGGAACGTTCGGAGCATGTAGTTGGATCACGTTGTAAAAATCTTTAGGAACTATCTTGGAACAAGGATAAGATCTTCATACTCATTTCCTTATCCTTATCAACTTTATTATTTGATATTAAGTTTAATATCAAATTTATATCTTACCTCAGATCTGTCGTCATGGAAGATGGTAGCTTATAGGAAGCCCATTTTAAATGAATAAATCTTAGCAAGCACTGAAAAGAGCAGATTTCTTACTTACAATCAGATTGAGAAAAAAAAACTCTTCCAATAATTGACAAATTGTTCGTGAAACAAATAGTATGCAACAAAACTTATACATCTACGACTTTTATAATAGAAACGTCACAATCTTTGAAGACGATATACAAAATCTTTTATTTATATCCCTCTGGTTATTCCTCCCCAAATTCCCTCTTAATTCGCAGCCGACTGTACTTGAAGTGGTGGATCCCGTTTTCATACACCGATGCTCGATTTTTCGGCAGCATATTCAACATACCTAAATCCTTATTAGACGACATCTTGGTAGGGGAATGGACTGGCCGCGGAAAAGGCAATTTTCCTAAAGTGGCTGTGCTGTCTACTCGGAAATGTGTACGGATGGGATTGGATCGTAATTTAGGGGGTTGTTGATTTCGGATGCGCTCCTATAGGATCGTGGAGAAGGTTCTTAAAGGCAGATAATTAGACCTTAATTTAAATGAATATTTTAAGGAGAAGCTGTATAGTCTATTATTATTATTATTGGCTTGGAAGGAAGGATTGGGAAGAAATCGTTACTGGGGTTATGAAAGTTATAGGCTGTTGTAATGCACAGGTGTCTCATATTTGGTAGTTTGGCGGAATATCTCTGTTATTAATAGAGATAGATAGTTGCGGTTTTCGCGAGAGTGTCCTAATTTTTTTTTTGCAACAAAAGATGTCCCATATAAAATCTTCCTACCCCACTGAGATTTTAAGATACAGGATGAAATCAACAACAATACAACAGTTGCTCCCAATAGATCCCAAGCGTCGAGTAACCTTTACCCAATAGTTTCTGGAACAAATTCAAACCAACCCTTTTAGAAGACTTGTCATCTCGTCATAATACGAACCATTGCTCAGTTGAAAATCACAATTTGATATTTGAAAAAGCACAACAAGGACATTTTGGAGTTGGCGTTTCATGTCTCATTTTGGATCGGCGCAGAGTTTACAGAATATATGAACGGGGAGTCACAGCATGTAGTTACCTAGAAATTCTTGAGGAATTGTTGGAAAATGTTCCATTGGCCTATTACCATTTCATTTATTTATAATAAGATGAGCGGCTCCAGCCACAACGCTGGCTTATTAATACCATTTCCAGACAATCATTTTTTACCATTTACCTCTGAGGTGACCCCTTTTCATTATTTTTTGATAAATAAACCAGATTAGTAGTACGAACCTCCAAGAGCCCCAATTTACCTCCAAATGCTCTCTTCAAAACCTTTCTATTTACCAATATGGTAAAGGAAATTATTTTTTAGGTAAATAAACCAGATTATTAGTACGAACCTCCAAGAGCCCTCATTTGCCTCCAAATGCTCTCTTGAAAGTCTCTCTATTCACCGATATTCCAAAGGAATTTATTTTTTGGGTGAATAAACGAGATTTGTAGTACGAACCTCCAAGAGCCCCCATTTACCTTCAAATGCTCTCTTGAAGACCTTTCTATTTACCGATATGGTAAAGGAAATTATTTTTAGGTAAATTAACCAGATTATTAGTATGAACCTCCAAGAAACTCCATTTGCCTCCAAATGCTCTCTTGAAAGTTTTTCTATTCACCGATATTCCAAAGGAAATAATTTTTTGGGTGAATAAACCAGATTTGTAGTACGAACCTCCAAGAGCCTCCTTTCATCTTCAAATGCTCTCTTCAAAACCTTTCTATTTACCAATATGATAAAGGAAATTATTTTTTAGGTAAATAAACCAGATTATTAGTACGAACCTCCAAGAGCCCCCATTTGCCTCCAAATGCTTTCTTGAAAGTCTCTCTATTCGCAGATATTCCAAAGGAAATAATATTTTCGGCGAATAAACCAGATTAGTAATACGAACCTCCAAGAGCCCCCATTTACCTTCAAATGCTCTTTTGAAAACCTTTCTATTTACCAATATGGTAAATGAAATTATTTTTGGGTAAATAAACCAGATTATTAGTACGAACCTCCAAGAGGCCTCATTTGCCTCCAAATGCTCTCTTGAAAGTCTCTCTATTCACCGATATTCCAAAGAAAATTATGTTTGAGTGAATGAACCCTATTTATAGTGCGAACCTCCAAGAGCCTCCACTTACCTTCAAATGCTCTCTTAAAAACCTTTCTATTTACCGATATTGTAAAGGAAATCATTTTTTAGGTAAATAAACCAGATTATTAGCACGAACCTCCAACAACCCCCATTTGCCTCCAAATGCTCTCTTGAAAGTTTTTCTATTCACCGATATTCCAAAGGTTTTTTGGGTGAATAAACGAGATTTGTAGTACTAACCTCCAAAAGCCCCCATTTACCTTCAAATGCTCTCTTGAAGACCTTTCTATTTACCGATATGATAAAGGAAATTATGTTTTAGGTAAATAAACCAGATTATTAGTACGAACCTCCAAGAGCCCCCACTTGCTCTAAATCACTCTTCAAAGTCTCTCTATTCATCGATATTCCAAAGGAAATTATGTTTGAGTGAATGAACCCTATTTATAGTGCGAACCTCCAAGAGCCTCCACTTACCTTCAAATGCTCTCTTAAAAACCTTTCTATTTACCGATATTGTAAAGGAAATCATTTTTTAGGTAAATAAACCAGATTATTACACGAACCTCCAACAACTCCCCATTTGCCTCCAAATGCCTCTTGAAAGTTTTTCTATTCACCGATATTCCAAAGTTTTTTGGGTGAATAACGAGATTTGTAGTACTAACCTCCAAAAGCCCCCATTTACCTTCAAATGCTCTCTTGAAGACCTTTCTATTTACCGATATGATAAAGGAAATTATGTTTTAGGTAAATAAACCAGATTATTAGTACGAACCTCCAAGAGCCCCCACTTGCCTCTAAATACTCTCTTCAAAGTCTCTCTATTCATCGATATTCCAAAGGAAATTATGTTTGAGTGAATGAACCCTATTTATAGTGCGAACCTCCAAGAGCCTCCACTTACCTTCAAATGCTCTCTTAAAAACCTTTCTATTTACCGATATTGTAAAGGAAATCATTTTTTAGGTAAATAAACCAGATTATTAGCACGAACCTCCAACAACCCCCATTTGCCTCCAAATGCTCTCTTGAAAGTTTTTCTATTCACCGATATTCCAAAGGTTTTTTGGGTGAATAAACGAGATTTGTAGTACTAACCTCCAAAAGCCCCCATTTACCTTCAAATGCTCTCTTGAAGACCTTTCTATTTACCGATATGATAAAGGAAATTATGTTTTAGGTAAATAAACCAGATTATTAGTACGAACCTCCAAGAGCCCCCACTTGCCTCTAAATACTCTCTTCAAAGTCTCTCTATTCATCGATATTCCAAAGGAAATTATGTTTGAGTGAATGAACCCTATTTATAGTGCGAACCTCCAAGAGCCTCCACTTACCTTCAAATGCTCTCTTAAAAACCTTTCTATTTACCGATATTGTAAAGGAAATCATTTTTTAGGTAAATAAACCAGATTATTAGCACGAACCTCCAACAACCCCCATTTGCCTCCAAATGCTCTCTTGAAAGTTTTTCTATTCACCGATATTCCAAAGGTTTTTTGGGTGATTAAACGAGATTTGTAGTACTAACCTCAAAAGCCCCCATTTACCTTCAAATGCTCTCTTGAAGACCTTTCTATTTACCGATATGATAAAGGAAATTATGTTTTAGGTAAATAAACCAGATTATTAGTACGAACCTCCAAGAGCCCCCACTTGCCTCTAAATACTCTCTTCAAAGTCTCTCTATTCATCGATATTCCAAAGGAAATTATGTTTGAGTGAATGAACCCTATTTATAGTGCGAACCTCCAAGAGCCTCCACTTACCTTCAAATGCTCTCTTAAAAACCTTTCTATTTACCGATATTGTAAAGGAAATCATTTTTTAGGTAAATAAACCAGATTATTAGCACGAACCTCCAACAACCCCCATTTGCCTCCAAATGCTCTCTTGAAAGTTTTTCTATTCACCGATATTCCAAAGGTTTTTTGGGTGAATAAACGAGATTTGTAGTACGAACCTCCAAGAGCCCCCATTTACCTTCAAATGCTCTCTTGAATACCTTTCTATTTACCGATATGGTAAAGGAAATTATGTTTTAGGTAAATAAACCAGATTATTAGTACGAACCTCCAAGAGCCCCCACTTGCCTCCAAATACTCTCTTCAAAGTCTCTCTATTCATCGACATTCCAAAGGAAATTATATTTTTTTTGTAAATAACTATGAACCTCCGAAAGCCTCCATTTACCTCTAAGTGCCCTCATGGAAGCCTCTTTGGACACCAGTGTTACAATGAAAACAATTTTATGGGTAAATAAACCAGATTATCACTACGAACCTCCAAGAGCCTCCATTTATCTCCAAGTGCGCTCTTGAAAGCCTCTCTGTTTATTCATGTTGCAAAACATTTTTAGGACGATGCTACATGATTGCCATTTCATCAGACACACATCATTGTGTATTACGATAACATTTGTGTTATGTCTGAAGCGCCACTAGGCATCCTATTTCACAGACGTAATTTCGCTGTGATGTTTCAAGTGTAACTAGGTTATTCACGCAGGTAATTCAGTAAATTGGCATCAATCCATTTCGACGTTTGCGCGCATCGATTGTTCCCCACGTCGAATTTCATCTGCACAATTCGGAAAATCTCTTTCATCTTTTGACGTGCGCGCGTACAATAGCGCGCGTCATTCGAGCTCAAAGAACGTCAAAAGTTGTTGTCCGTAACACGTTGCAACCCGCACCTAGAATTTCAGATGGACGAGAGATATTTCGTCGTTATTTTTAGGGAAACTTTTTTAGATAACGGGGGCGCTTATCGTGTCGGGGCATACACGGAAACTTTTTAAATTGTTTTATTTCGCCATAGTGAGAGAAGCGAGCATATTTCGGAAAGGAAACAGTCGACGCGGGAGTGTAGGAAGGAGGGGGGAAGGAGGGCGGCTCTGTTCAACTGACACGATTGCCGTTTTGGAGGGAAGGACAACAAAGCCATTTTTATTTTCATTCTGCGTTTTTTTTGGTATTTTGTTGGGAATGCTTCGATGTTTGAGTTTCGGGAAAATCCAAGGTGGAATTTCGTTATTGCAGTGAGGAAATTTTAATTTTTAATTTAGGACGAGGGAAATAGTAGGGACAGAGAGGGTTTGAAGGTTTAAATAAAACTTCTGTAACAGAATAAAAGAGATTTATTGTCATTGTTCTGTTATCAAGAAAATACTGCTACGGAATCTATTTGAAAGTCATTCTAGAACAGGATTCTAAACTAAATGAACAAGTAATTCAAAAGTAAGGCGTGTGCTCAGTTGCCTACTCTACAGGCAAATAACGAATTTGTTAAAGATAGTTATTTTAAAATGGACAATATTAGCATTAGGTGCTAAATATTGCCTTATTATAATGTAAACTTTATTTTATATGTTAATTCAAGCTTACCTGGCATATATTATTGTTTATTGTTATATTTTGCTCGGAGAGATTTTTCATTCTTCGGGATGTTTTTTTTTTAACGTTTGGTGTATTCCGCTCAAACTAGAGAAAATAAGGGTATTTTAAATGTCGGTTAGCTATATTTTTCAAAATTGAGGTTGCCTGCCTGTTGTGATAACAATCGAAGGCTGTTAACTGTTGAATATGGTTTGAATCGTCATTCTGTTGGTGGCCACGAGAGACGACGGTTGTCTTGATTTCCTATAACGATTTTTATGCCACAATTTCAAAAAAAATATCAAAGTTCCAAGAAGTGTTACCTGAAAAAAAGTATCGATACAACTCCTGTATATTTAATCCTTGTCGAATACTTGCAATTTGCCAAGAAAATTTCCTATAAAAATTTCCTACGAAGAATTCCCGACCAGATTGCCTTTCCATGCCATTGACCGAAACCGGGGCCCCGTCTAACTGAACCTCCATTCCAGTACCAGAGTTTGCCAAGCGTCGTTTCCTCTTCAAGTTAGTATTCCATTGAATTACCTCACCTGAAACAGAAAAGAATTAATCAGTTTCCTTTCAATATTTAATCAGAAACTTATGTTTTTTTTATAATTTATTTCACTTTGCGTTAATTTGGGGTTAGATTTATAATAACCGCCTTTTAGTAGTTATTTTAAGAATTTTTATATTTAAGGGTTGTAAATAAATACCACTGAGTTTGCTCTGTGATAAAATAGCTATCTTTAACAAATATCGATAATCGCAGATAATCGTTTGCTTTAAAATTTAGTATTTGCTGTTTATGGGGTAGATGGCGCCGTTATATTTGCAATTAAATTTTATCTTATGACATTTCCATAACCTCTTTAGTCTTTGAAAATGCCAGGAAAGTTCGAATACGTGTTTTTGTATTAAAATATTGTCTTATATAGTATTTTACTGATTCCAACATACGTACCTTGTGATCAAAGAGTCTCAATGATGATGAAACCTAGCATTTGGGTAAATAAATAAAGATTTAAGCTTGTTTTGGTTTGAAACGTTCTTTTATTTGTACAGTTAGTGTTTTACATCGATTTTCGATATTTACTTATTTCAAACTTTAATAAACCGAGAAGGGGCTCTGAGGGTGCGCCCGTTAGGTGAGAAACTGCCTATTCGTTGATAAGCGTCCGAAGTATGATTTTGACAGACCATCGCCCCTTTGAAGCGTCCCGTGCCACCTAGCAGATAGGAAGTCACTTTCCACAATTTTCTTTCACTTATTAGAGAGGTGGCTGGGTGTATTGAAACCACTATTTTAATTTATTTGATTTTATTTAAAAAAAAAAAATAAAAAAAAATAAATAATAGATTTTGAAAATTAAAAAATTATAATAATAAATTTGTATTGAACTTTAAAAAAATAAAATTTTGAAATCCCGGGCATTGTGTTCTGAAAAACAGAGCAATACATATACATTGTCAAATATAACTAAATAATTTGTTTGAATATATCAAACATTCTAACCAAATGTTTTGTTTCAGTCAAACATATATGTACATTTCTTCCATATATTTGAAACAACAAAAGGCATCCTTGTTGCAAAGGAAATATGCTTAACAAAATATATTTGCCTAGTTCAAATATATCGGTTTTTCAGTGCAAAGGCATTATAATGTGTATACCGGTGTCTCTTTCCCTAAATACTCCATTACTCCTAACTAACTCGACTGGATCATTTAAACTACAAAATCCTCAATTTTAAAATAACCCCATCTCCTTCCTACTATCATTACTTTTCCCCATTTCTGCAACCGTTAACTCCAAACTGCGCCAGAGAATTCGGAGAGTATAAGCTTCCATCGGTTTTATGATTCGTCCAAATTGCAGTCGCTTACTCTAGCAGATAAACCTGAAGCTCACTGCGCAACAACGGCAACATGAAATAGTCTACCGAGTGCTGAATTAAAAGAGGATCGAGTACTTGAAGGCTCATTTGCCTAAAATAAAGCCAATAACTTTAAATAGAGCGTCGTCTAGGACTGCAGTTCGTTCTAGATTGCAAATTAACGTTTTTTTTTTGTCAGTATAACAGTATCTATGTTAGAGCGATCGGATTTTATAATTTTGGGTAAAAGTTTGATTCTTATGTATCTGTGATGATGCACACGATTAAAAGTGGCATTACAATTCGAGCAGAGTATTTTGTAGATGACGTTAGACTGTAAATCGATAGGTGTGGGAGATTTACACTTGGAAAAAAACACAATTAAAAGTTTTGCCATTGTAGGAAACTATTTTGACTGGAGAATCTTTAAACAATCCTGCTATTTTAGGGGTCAATTTATTGATGTAATCATATCAACTACCGAGGAATTATAACTTATATTCATTATTAACTTGCCTCTCACAAAAGGTAGGTTTAGTATACCAATCCAACATCAGCGAATGCATCCATCTGATTTTCATACCTATGTGTGTCCAAGAATGGAATAGAGTTATTTATTTTCTATCTCTGTAGTGAACACTTTAAATGCGGATCAAGAATGGTGTTGATATGTTCTAAAGGCACAGCTGTAATAATGTCGTGAACGTACTTCCATAGGAAGGAAAGGTCAAAAAGTAGTTCAGAAATACTGTCAGTTAGACAGTAATTTATCAATTATGATACATGCTAGTATGGGACTTAAAGAACTGCCGATTTGAGCAGTTTAGTTAATTTAGTTTACTAAGAGGTAGCATCTGCATGATTCGATTAATCATCTCGTTCACTGCGACCACTAGGGTCTATTGCACATTAGTTGGTTAAAATAAACTGTAACGGAACGGGCTTTCTTATCTGGGAACTATTGGGGATGGTCAGCCCAAATTCACTCAAAACAAAACCAAATCCCATTTCACAGATAACCCCTCCTGTTCTTTTGACCGACGAACCACTGCTAGAAAACAATTTTTTTGTTCGGTAGCGATTGGTTTTAGAGGTTTTAGCCAAAGATGTTTTCCAACGGTGTTTTCCTCAGTCAGTCGAACCAGGGCTGTTAGTTCGCCTAAAGATTGTCGACTTACCCACCTCATCGGCTTCTTCTTTCCGAACTGACTTCCTCCTCAAAACTTTACTAGGGGTACAAATGGGACTTCTTTTTAAATTTGGTATGGCGAAATAATAGAGTGACTATTGTTTACAATTATATATTGAATAAAATTGAGACAATAGAATTTAACTAACAAGCTACAAATTAAATAAAATAACAAGTGAAGAAAAAACTCATTTTTTCAGCCATGTAAAGAATTTTTATAAACTTTGGTTGTGACGTCATTCCGTACCGATTACTAGTTCCGCCTTTCTTTACAGGAGGGAACAAGAATGATCGAAGGCGTTATTTTTCTGAGCTTCAAAGGCCCTGCTTGATAGTAACGTGGGAACCGCTGATCAGCATTTGTAACATACAGTAGACAAAGTAGTAGATAAAATTTAAAATATATACCGTATTATCTTACTTACGCGAGACTTTAAATAAAATAGACTGTTATTTCCTGTGAAGTAGACGCTGCTTCAGCAAATGCCACAGTACTTATGAATTTAAATACTTTGTATTATACAGGATGGAATTTCGAATTCTTACAAAAGCAATAAGAAGTTTGTCTTCCTGGAACTAGATAAAGAAGACTACAAGAAGATTCCCTAAAGGAGAAATGTAATAAAGAACGTTTGGAGTAGTTTTCGTGAAAAAAAAAAAAATATCCGCTGCACAAATTCTCCACTAGCCAAAAGTACAAAACTCGTCATTTCCTCTCCAATATTATCTCATTCTGACAGCTGCTCCCTCACCCCGTCCTCCACATTCAGACTACAGGTTGTGACACTTCTTTTTACCTCTTTTATACGTCGACGAATATTAGTTTAGAGCGTCTCTCACGATTTCCTCCCAAACTATTCAATTCGCGAACAAAACTCCCGAACTGTCGTTTCATCTTTCGCCGTTCTTTGCCGCGCTTGGGGCCGGAAATGGATACGTAACCGGCGCCCTCTATATCTGACTGCGCGAAGCAGAGAGAGAAGCGAATAGTCGACCGATTTGATCGAATGAGAATCCGCGATATGGATTACGTTTCCCCGCTCCCCAAATACGTTTAAAGTAGGCGATATCACTTTGCAACTATCCGTAAGGAAAGTTTGATTGCGTTTACGGTTAATTTCACACACGCAAATCGAACGTTTGTCGTCTTTCCTGTAGATAAGCGGTCGTCATACTTTTGTTTGCTCGCTTTTGGCTGTGGGAAGATTGTGGGGCGCTTCGATTGGAATTACGTCTATTAGCCCCATTATGAGGTTAATTAATGGCTTGTGTACAAGCCTGTAGTTACTGCAAATAGCCTCGAGGGAGATAAGGGGACATTAATATTCTGGATGCGCGGCCTCTTCTAGTTCGTATAAATCGTCTGCTTTGCCCTAATGAAAGGGTTCGCCAAATGTCTAATATCTGGTCAATTATATCCTTTAAAATAAAATAATTTCGACCAATGCATGCATTTACTGTTACTATTTAGTTTACATTATCTAATAGTACAACCAATTTCTCAAAACAGTCAATATATTGCATGCTAATTGATGGGGTCCTATTAAAAACGAGTCTGTCTGTTTGTTTCGTGAATTTGATAGTTTAAATTAATAACTAACAGCTTCTTGCGGGTTTCGCCGTGTGTCAAAACTTTCGCTCGACGTTTCGCTGTTCATACTGACAGCATCTTTAGGATAACTGAACTGATTCTCCATGGTCCGACATTCTTCTTATATACGCCCCTGGTGCATCCAACCGTGTAGTTTCCGCTCCATTAACCGTGACGGTTCGTAGTAGGCTCTTCCACGTGTTGCTAAGGTGGTACCCTTCTTCTCTGTTAACGGTTTTATTCTTCTCTATTTCTATGGCTTCCCTGATAAGTCTTTTTCCGTAGTTCTTGATGGTAGTTATTACTTTACATTTTGAAATCCATTTTGTGTCCGGTGTCGTGCATGTGTTCTGCCACCGCTGATTGCTCGGTCCTTCTTAATCTTGCGTCCCTCTCGTGTTCTTTTATTCTTATGTCGATGGCTCTTCTGTTGTCGACGTAGCACTGTCCGCATTGGCATGTATCTTGTAGATACCTTCTGTGCGCCCTTGGGTATCTTATCCTTTGCGGTCGGTAGATACTGCTGGATCGACGTTGCAGTCCGAAGCGTACTTGTACGTTACGTTTCTTCAAAATTCGGCCTACTTTTTCGATGACCCTGCTATGTAAGGTAAACACGCCATCCCTCTTCGTGGTTCTGTAGTTGTCTCCAGTGTCGTCGTCTTCTTAGTGGCTCTCCTTATGTCGATGTCAGTGTAACCATTCTTCTTTAGTGCTTTCTCCAAATGTATCTTTTCACTGGTAAGATGTTGTTCGTCACTGATGGTTTCGGCTCTGGATAGCAATGTTTGTATTAATGTCTTCTTCTGCATCGGATGATGGAGAGATCTTGCATGCAGATATCTATCGGTGTGCGTCTTCTTTCTGAATACTGCGTGCTGTAGCATTCCCTCTTTTGTTTTCTTAACCATAACATCCAGGAAAGGGAGATTTCCATTTTGTTCTTTCTCCATGGTAAACTTGATGGCTGGGTGCTGTGAGTTTATGTGTTCCAAGAACTGTTGTAGTTTTTCTTCTCCGTGTTGCCATATTACAAAAGTATCGTCGACATATCGCAGCCAACACTTGGGTTTCATATTGCTGGTTTTTACTAGTTTAAATTAATGTTTTGCAAAATTTCAGCATTTTTTCGACATGTATACTATAGTGCTGACGTCACGCGTCCCTTTATTTTGCTGTCTGACTGTTGGATTCATCTCTTGTGTTACATTCGCTAATCATATACAAATTTTGACCATTGGGTCATATTTATCAGGTCGCACATTTTCTGTATGTGTGGGGGAGACTCACTCGGCCCGTCGATCAGCCGACACGGGCGTTCCGAAGGGTGCTCTCCTGGGCCCGGAGCTCTTCATTCATTCATTCACTCATTCATTCATTCATTCAAGTTAGGGCGGGCACTTGATGTCCGGGCACTTGAGCAGGGTGCTCATTGTACCATCCCTATTGATTCTCTTATTTTCACTCGAGCAGTTTGGTGTTCTCTATAAAGCCCAGTATCCTTGTCCAGTGGAAACTTGAGGACCTTCGAGGACTCCAATAGATCGCCCGGAGCTCTTCATTATCTACATATATGACCTTCCAAAGCACGCGGTCGTGGGTCTCGCGATTTATGCTGAAGGCATGGCTGCTTTTTCATCATGCAGAAATGAGAATATCTTTATGCGTCGGGTCCAGGCCGCACATCGAGGCCTCGCCTGACCGGTGGAAACCTCCACATTAACCCGACAAAGACAGCGGCCATGAGGTTTAGACGTAGGACTATCCCAGAGAGTTGATCCCCTGATCCACTGAGATTAAATGCCTGAGGCTCACCCTAGATCGTAGGCTCACCTTTGGGCAACACGTGAGTAGGATAAGCGCTCGTTTTCAACTGGCAAAGCTGCGCCTAGATCCATTACTCTCCAGGCGGAGCCAGCTAGACACTCGATCCAAGTTGTTGTTATATAAGACCTGTCTCAGACCTATGCTCACGTATGGGGCGCTTGCCCTGTCAACGATGGCCAAAATCCACCACGATAACCTGGAAGTGCTCCAGAATATCGCTCTTCGAGAGATTGTGGGAGCACCGTTGATGGTACGTAACTAGCAGATCTGGGACGACCTCCAAATTCTACCTCTCAGGGATTTTATGTTAGATCTGGCGTCCCGGACAAGATGGCCTGCTTCTTAGAGCCTCAAGATCGCGCCCCTCACCTCGCACAAAGGTCAGGCGAATTCGGGATCAAATAGACACAACCTCGATGAGAACTATTATTCTGGAAACCATTACATCCCTTTTCCACTGGCAGGACCATAACTCTTAATATCTGCAGCGGTTTCCTGTGCTGACAGCACTATTTTTGATAAAAATGACCCAGGGACATCAGTTCGGTATTACAAAGGACGAAAAGACCAATGAAAAGATGTCAATTAATTTTCCCAGCGTCCCAGCGGCAGGTGTCCCGGCTTCTGAAGTGCTGACTCTACGATGGCTCTCTACCACTAAAGTACAACTCGATTTGAAAATATCAACCTTCCGAAAACTTTAGTACTTTTTTGAAGCCAGCTCCTTGACTATAACTGTACCGTTGTGTAAATTACTTCTATCTATTTTTTTAAAAAAGAATATAAAATCTCGTAACATAGACGGCCAGATGATCCAGGTAGTGTTGAGGACTTTGCGGCATTTGACAACTCCTACAATGGCTTTGTCCTTCATAATTTTCTCTAATTGTTTTTCTTTATCTTACAAATTCGAACAATGGCATTGATACACGATATATAAGAGTTTGTTACGTATTTATCTTTCTCAGGGTGAGTTTCAAGCATGAGACTAAAAAAAAATATTATTATTATTAACATATAAATAAACAAAAAAATTAAAAAGAAAAGAATGATCTTGCAATGGACCAGGGGAGAGGGAGTGAGGAATAAATGAAACAATAAAAAGAGAACGCTAAATTATAGTTCGTTATCAACAAAAAAAAAAAACTAACTTACCTACATAAATTTACATCAATGTTAGGCTGAGATGATTTTCACGTTTATCGGTGAGGGAAGAGAAGGAGGCAAGCGGCCCAGGCAGCTTCCGTGACGACAACCGATGACCCAATAACAGCAATTCGTACAAAGTACGTATCTTGACGATGGAAAAAACAAAACAAAAGAATCTTCTTCCCCAGGTGGATTGTATCCTTAATGGTGCTATGCCAGCAGGCATGTGGTGTGGAAGAAGCGTTGTTGAAAAAATCAATGCGAATCGATATGAATGAATGAATTTCGTGAAACTTATAATATATAAACGGTCGCTTATATAGTTTCGGCCGGACAGCGCGCAACCCCGCCTAGATGCATTCTGCGGTCAATCGGATGCGAACACGTGCACTTGCACGTGCGATCGATAATCTGCTTGTTTACAATTTTAGGATGCATTGGATCGAAATTGTGTTTAAAATGAAACTAAAGTAATTAATTGCGTAACTATTTGTGCATGAATTTTAACGATATTTGACAGGGTGATGCGGCAGATTAGATATAATAATTAGATGGTTTAAAAACTTGAAAAATATGTAAAATAAAGATGTCGGGAGACAAAAAAACACCCTTGAATGCCAATTTGTTATTGTACGAAACAACTAATTAACGAATTTCTTGATAACTGATGAATATAATTCCACTTTTCTAATACAGAATGAAAGGTTATGCAATTACGAAATTATTAATGAGCGCAATATTTAAGAAATTGGAATTTAAGCAAAATTATAGCGTATAAACATCGGTTCGTTAACTGAACAGTAACTACTATAGGAAATATACGTGTGGCTCTAGGCGCGTGGTCAGAAATTGTCTCCATTCCATAAGGGATGCTTTTTCTCATATTTACTTCTAAAAATATTTATTTAAAAGAATGTGCAACACTCGACCAATATTAGCATACGCTGCCTTTATTATTACATCTATTTAAAACACTAAATAAACGAAAAAACGACAAGAAAATTCAAATTGCTTTGAGGTTACAGAAGACAACCCCAGTATCGTAACTTAACTTTAACGTATAGATAAGTAGGTCGACGATTTTCGGTGCATTGTCGTCGCCAGAGTCTTTCGCGTACATTCAACCCCAGCTTCGCTGCCACTTACATAAATTAAGCTCTTATCTTCCCTTCGCTATATAACTTGTGCCAGTTTTCGTTGCGTTTCACATCCTTCCTACGTTTTCCTTATTTTTCTTTACAGGCCGTAAATCAAAATAGGCAAATGTGGATTCTTTGCTTTTACCAACAATAACAGCTATTGTATTCGTAATATTGGTAGTTTGTTTATATCTAATATACCCATTGTCAGTGACATTAGAAGTGTTTTGATTGATTTTTTTTTTTTGGGCATCAGAATGACTATATTTAAAGCAAGCTATGGTAAGAATAAGAACTTTTTATCTTTAATATTTTTTTTGCGAAAAAAAAAACGAGATGGAACGAGATGCTACAAGCAGATATTGACCACTCATTTTGTCGATGTCTAGACTTATACAGGAGTGTACTCAGCTACGGGGTCGCTAAACACATTATTTTTTTTCGTATTACATGTTAAAAAAACCTCTTGCAAATGTTATCGTTTTATTTATGATGTAAAACTATCACATTGCTAAAAAAAATCAACTTGAACAAACTAATCCTTGTACACTTCTAACGTCACTGTGTATATGAGTATATTATTTATTTGTTGCTTCCTAAGGATTAATATTGTTAGGAAGGTTGTATCTTTGCTTCCTCCTAACCGTAAAATTAAGAAATTTATTAAAGATCAGAGTAATACGCGGAAATTCAAGCACCGAAGAAACTTTTACTTGTCGGAATATGTTTTTTTTTTTTTTTTTAAGATGAGGGAAACGAATTTTATTGCTTACAAAGGTTTTTATGCGGTTTTGAAGAATTCTTTCTCTCAAAAAAAAAATATATATATATATAAGGAAATACTTCCCTTAGTTACACAACTTCCAACTCCTAAATACTTTAAGCTGAAATATGAACAACGATTTATCCTTTCTTTATATTTTAGTCATGGTGTTTTCTTTTAATATTCAGGCAATGTACTTATCTCCGCAAAAGTTTATTCAAGAACGGAAGAAAAAATACGAGAGTCTCGGATGGACCTGCGGCGATTCGCCGGAAAACTTTGGGAATATTCGAAGAGGCCCAAAAGAGGATTAATTAAGAATTTTATTTAATCCTACGCTTGGGAAAATATACATTCATAAACACTTTCCATTTATCTGATTTAAATAGGAATTAAGAGATTTTTATAACTGGCGCGTTTGCTGTATTAAGAAGTGGAATAAAACGAGCTGTTTTAAGTAAACTATTTGGGATTTGAGACAAAAAAAAAGTGTGTATCCTTCCTATGATATCCCACACATGCTCAATGGGAGTTTAAGTCCGGTGAACAGGGTGGAAATTACATTTATTGCTAATTTGAGATAACATTTGACTCGTTATCTGAATACATTAAAACGAGTCGTAGGTTTTCTTTTGTTGTTTGCTCCCCTGTGCACGAGTAGCGGTTCAGGTAAATTCTATGATCAGAATTTGGTCTCCCAAATTAGGTACTTCTTTCACCCTAGGTTCAAGCCAAAACAAAATAGGTCCTAAAAGACAGGACCGGATTACCAAAACTAATAAAGTTAACAACCGAAAGAAAAGTCAGCTTACCAGTGCCCTAAAGATGGCGCCACTAAACGAAATGAATGCCGGCTACCGTTACTGCTTATAAACCCCTGGGGGACACTGTATATTTGTTACAAAGAAAACAAAATAATAAAATAGATGAATAAATAAATAAATAAAAATAAATTCAACGATAAGCGGTCTCCCAAATTAGGTACTTCTTTCACCCTAAGTTCAAACCAAAACAAAATAGGTCCTAAAAGACAGGACCGGATTACCAAAACTAATCAAGTTAACAACCGAAAGAAAAGTCAGCTTACCAGTGACCTAAAGATAATGCCATTAAACTAAACGGATGCCGGCTTAAAGCTACTGTTTGTTAAACCCTTTTCAGGAAAATATCGATGCAACGAATACTTCTGCTGGCGGCCCCAGGTAAAACAGAAAATGCACTCGGTATTAGAGGTTCTCCACTAACTGTAAGGGGTTAAAGGGCGTGTCTTCTTCGCCTTTAGGATTGGAGGTGAGGTTAGAGTCACGCGCTTTTTTAAATTTAAATATATATAAATGAATGCCAAAAGAGTACTTACCATTTACTTACTGGAACTATATTTGCGGGTTATTTAATTATAAAACACCATTTTATATTACTACACTAAATTTATTGACAATACCACGCTCTTCAGAGATCACCGCCTAAATGCAAATACTTGAGCGATATCTAGCAAAACGCTGACGAAGTTCCGGTATACCGACTGCCATCTCTGAACACATCCTTATCTGTACCTTGTATGTATGTAAATAGAAGGGTGGTGTTACACTGCGACCTAAAAGATCTATTGTGTCCCCTATTCTTGTTGCTTTACAGCTGGCCTTCCAAGCCTATTACTTTTAGAAAGTGTAGGATGTCAGAGGGCCCCAATCTAGGTAAGTCTTCCTCTTCGATTTCACATGCTCCCAGGTACAATGCCCTCGAGTTGCACAGTGCTACGCAATTCGAGAGGAGGTGGATGGATGTTTCATCCTGTTCCCCACAAAATCTGCATTCAGGATCTTTTTCCAATCCAAGCTTACTCAGGTGTCCTTTCAGTCGTATTCCTGTTAATATGCGAACATTGTTCTTACTCAGGTTGATGCATTCTGTAAACCTCTTCTGGTTATAAGTTCCCAGAAGAATTTTACTTTGCTTTATACCCTGGAGATTTTCTCAGTAACTGGATTTTCTCTGCTCCATTTCTATTTTTAGTTTCTTCAGTATTGTACTGCTACTTAACCCGCAAAAGGGTTCAGGCCCTACAAAAGGCATTCCAGCCCCTTTTTTTGCGAGGTTATCCGTATTTCGTTTCCTTCCACTCCTGTGTGACCCGGAACCCACAGGAGGGTACTTTATTTCTTTTGCCTAGCTATTTAGTTTCCTAGGCATTCCCAGACCATTTGGAGCTGATTTCATATGAGTTCAGCGCCTTGATGGCTGCTTGACTATCAGACACGATGATAATCTCCTGCTTCCGATAGTTCCTATCCATAATGAACTGAACACATCTTCCAATAGCGTGTATTTCCGCCTGAAATATACTTGGGTATTTTCCCAAGCTTTCGAAATATGTAGTTCTAGGCCCATATATTCCTATTCCAGTTCCTTCTGCCGTTTTGGAGCCATCAGTGTACCATTTGATGGCATTTCTATTCAAGTTCAAGATGGTGTCATGATCCCACTCGCTCCTTATCTGTACCTTAAACCTAACTCATTTCTATGTAGTGGAACTTTCCGTGGCAATAATGGCAATGAGTGACAGACATACAAAAACTTTAACTTTTAACCAGCTCAACATACAAATTAAGAAAAACTGATATTTTCTGCTTTACCGCTTGTAATTACTTCATTACCTACATAACTTTTTGCATAATTTCTGTTCTTATTCATTCGAATATCAACTTCATAGGAGCCACTTGACTCGCTTATTGTAGAAACAGTGTGATGAAAATGTGACACTTATATTGTTTCCGAGATGAATGTTTCATTTACGCTTATGACATGGGCGTGGTCTTAAGTGATCAATCATGTTTTCTCTTTTTAACCTAATTGAAGACGAAAACTTTACATAATCACCATAACTTTCTAAAACAACATCCAAGGTCACGCGGAACCTCATCTTTCATCCTAAAATAAGATTAATTCTCGCAAAAACGTGAACCCTAAATCTTCACTTTAAGGCTAATTTGTAAAGCGGTTTCTTGTCTAACTCGTCCCGGCGACTAAAGCGGCTACATCAAGAAGTACTTGACGTAAATAGCTCCTGCGAAAAACCGAGGAGGAGAGGAGAGGGGGGGGGGCAATTTAGCTACCTTAGATACTTGAGAGTACAAACTCCTTTGTAAACCAAGCCCAAGTCCGCAGTGGCACGCAAAAAGGGCTTTGAAAATCTTTTCCGCTCAAAACTCGCCATTCCCTACAATCGTCCCCTCCTCTGCACCCCTCCCCCTCCCCACCTTTTACCTATAGCTGTCACGTCGTATTTTCTTAACGTGAATTTCTGCCAGGGAATTTAGCGAAATTAATTTTCATACGTTCCGGGGAAATGGTTGTTTGCTTTAGTGGATCGGAAAAAAAAATACAGCAACCACGGAATTTTTTTCCATTTTCGAATCTTCTCTTGTTTTTACTACTGCGTGCGGGAGTGCCGCGTATTGTTTTCTTTGAGGTGGGGGGGGGGGGGGCGGAGCGCACGACGAAACGGTTGGTACACGCGCCGATAATGGCCCTGGCATTGTAGGTGGTCGCCCTTTCTGTTTTGATCTCTGACCTTTCCGTTGCGGCATAAGTGGGTGAGCTATCTTGTTTTTGGTATTGTGTTTCCTGACATGGTCTTTTGTTAATTAATTAGACAGAAAAGAAAAAAGAAATGCGAAAAGCGCCGAAGATAACGTTGGGGGAAAATACGATGTTTAAGCCTTTAGGTGGGTAATTTAGGTAGATTCAGACGAATTTGTGTTTAAAGAAAAAGTTGATACGACAACATTTATGTGGGAACGTTAAATAAAGCGGGAATTTTGGAAAAGCAGATCATTCTGAGGTTTCAATAAGTTGCATCAGTGTTTCACCATTACAAATCTACTTGATTGGAAAACAGCAACACGCTAAATATGACATTCGGCGTTCGATAAAGTCATCTCCCTGAAGAGGACAAGGTTTCTAACCTGTATAATTGGTCTATAATCTGTTGGATTAATAAGCGGAGTACGATTTTAACGTGCTTCCATATACCTCTAATAGCCTCCATGAACCTCCAAGAATCCTCTTGAACCTCCAAGAGCTCCCATGAGCCTCCTTGATTTTTTTAAATATTTTAGTTCAAAATTGACCAAATTCCTGTGCCTTTATATTTTTATACAGGCCAGATCATGAATGTTTGCAGTTACGTCATATTTGCTTATGACGTATGCAGCGTCTGAAACAAATTCAGGCACACCAACATTGTTTACAATGAACTGTACGAAATGACAATTGTCAAATTTAATGAGGTTATATGCAGTTTTAATAGATTTTCTTTTGTAACTGAAAGGATTGGTTCAGTTTTTAGTCAACGTTGCGTTTTAACAACAATCATGAGTAATGCAACTAAATAGGATTCTAAACAGTGAACTTTTCTATTGACAATGCTTTTGTGATCAGGCTAAGCTTATTATTAAATGTGTTCTCAATGAAATAAGGTATTACCACAATAATGTAGTTCCCATATCAAAAACCTATTTGCAAATTAAAATGTAGAAAATATTCAAGCAACATAAAAGTATTTAGTTTAATATACGTTACCAATGATTAATTAAACGAAAGATGATGTTTTTATTTTATGTAGCAAACATAATTTCTATACAATGGTATATACAAAACATAATATTACAGTAAATTAAATTAAAATATGTCAATATTGAAAGAAAAGAATAGTGAAATTAAAAATATATTTAATTTGTGTCTTCGCTCTCATCTTCTGATCCGCAATTAACTGTCAGAACAAAGTCATGTTTGCTTCACATTCGTACCACTCTTTAATTATTTTCCCTGTGTGATTTATGCAATTTTGCCAGGAGTCTGGTGTACAGCTGTCCAAACTTTCTTGCACATTCCCAATACTTGTTTATCGCCATAACCATCCCGACCAATATGGTATTATAATATCTTTTCGCATGTGCCCATATAAATTCGATAGCATTGAAATCGCAGTGATACAGAGGAAGTCTTCAAAACTTTATGCCCATGTGCTCGAAGTAATTCATCAATAACATAAACCTTAACCATAAATTACTTTACGAATATCCATTTTATTTCTCTCTGACACATCACATGCTTTGGGCATCAATCGTGGCTTGTACACGGCTGTTGAAGCAGTCGATGAAGGAACAGCAGATATAGCTTCCTTCTTGCGCTTTGTGTTGTAGATGATACCCATAGAAATGCTCAAAGCATTCGCAACTCTCTACAATTTGTATGTAAGTTTTAATTTAATAATAACCAATTACAATTTACCTCATGGACCGCATCAACGGATATTAGAGGACTTCCATTTCGCTTTTCCTCCTCGAAATACACTAGTAAACGACTGACCAACTCTTGGCAACAAGAACTAAGTCGTTTACCGGGCATCTTGAACTGTAACCTAAAAAAAATGTTTTAAGTCTTTGTATGTTTCTTTAACACCTCTAAACTTACCACAAACTAAACGATTTACTTCACTATAGCTCTGAAAAGAACTTTTGGTAAAAGAAATAATAGAAGTAAATAAAAATTCAAACCTAACGAAGGGTCAATAAACAGTAAAAAGCAGATGTCAAATGTCAACGGAGCGGGTAAAATGGGTTAAAATGGCGTGGTTGCATGCACTGAAGTAAACATTATGAAAGGTCTTATTTACGCATTACTCGACCGTATTCTATCTCACTTCAACTAGTTTGTTGATACTTAATAAAATATGGACGTATAGTTTAAGTAGCTACGACTTATGTTATATACTTCTATCTCGCTTGTCTATATGAATGCTTCCAATTTTTTGAAACTACGCTTGTCTTTACTTTACCGACCTGTTAATGACGTAACTACAAATATTCAAGACTTCCTCTGTATGTTGTTTAATTGGACTTATCGCGTTTTTTTTTCTTACCGCCCTTACCCAAAACATTTATTGCTTTCTTAATTAGGTCCATCATCCTTGAGAGCGGCTTATTTGTGGATCTGCTAGCTCTGGGGTTCTCCACCTCCATTACTAGAAACCTTGTCCTCTCCAGCCCGTCACATTGGCACAGCACAAGAACTGGTGTTTTTTCCTCCTCTTAGCAGAATCTTCAAACAGCATCATCTATTAGGTCTATGTTATACAGAGTGGGTAAAATTCGATGCTTTTAATAGGGAACTCATATTTCTAAAGGAATTGGAAAAAATCTGACTTGATTTTAAAGAGGAATCAATTGGTGAAACTCGTATTTTTGTATCTTCCGTAATATAAGAGACACAGAGCGTTCTCGTAAAATATGCAATTCCTAAAAACCCTTATAACTTTTTTATAAACTTTATTAGGGCACTTTTTTACGCACAATTCTATGTTCTAATTTTTTGTTCTTTTAAACTCGTATTTTTTTGATATATTACCAAAACTTTTGTTTTTTTTATATGGGACACCCTATATATTTTTATATTATTGAAAAGCATATAAAATTACCTTTAGTATGATATAAAAATTTTGACCTACACTGTAAAAAAAGTTGCAGTAAAATTACATGTAAAATCGTTCGTAACAAAAGTTGCCTACAATTTTACAGGTAAATTTGCTTCATAACGTAAAATTTCTACCATTTAGTAAATTTCACATGCTGATGTATTTCTCAAAGATTATACTGTAAAATACGTATTGCTGTGGTTTGGCACCCCGGGTTTATAAATTCTGTGTTATGTTATTATTAGAGATCAATCTTTGTCGATGCGTCGGGAAAATTCTCTCAGAAGTTAATATTTTATTTTTAAGTAAGATTTTGTTAATAGATTTGTTTGATGAATTTAAGTATTTTATCGTACAGTTGTTTAAAGTAATTTCAGTCATTTGTACTTATTGCCTTCGTCAGTATTTTATATATATTTTGTTCATTGTTATATTCAAGAGAATTCTCGTTGTATTTTATGCGCTGCATAGTCACGCATCTATTTTGTTATATGTATGCGATGTAGGGCCTCTAAAAGGTAGTTCGTTGAAAGTTACCGTAAGTACATGTCTTTTATTTTCTTTGATGCCATTTTTGGTAAATTCATTTTTATTTAAAATGTAGTTCGTTTTATTTGAATTTTATCAGCTTTCAAGGAACTCTTTTAATTAATTATTGCTGTTGTGTTTAATTGTGTTACACGTGTTGGATATTAAGATCAGTATTATTGTAATCTGTTTTAGAAGAATTGTTTTTTAGTTTAAAGAGTTTAATCTTCCGTTTCGTAGTTTTCAATTTAGTTTTGAGTATTTAATCACCTCGGCTTAGGTGAAGATAAGCATTGAGCTTGTAATTATATTTCAATTTAATATTTTTATACTTGTTTGTCCACGTTCAAATTAATTTTAGTGTGTTGTAATTTTTAAGACCACGTGGATTTTTTTTTGTGCGATTTGTCTTTTGTTTGATAAAGGATTTGCATTGTTCTTGTTAATTGTAGATTCCTGCAGTTTTTTATTTCGTCCAGGACCTTAAGTCCATGGTTTATTTTTTTACTGCAATTTGTAACAAATGTTTTTTTTTCTTTTTTTATATAAAAATAAAAATCAATGATTGTAAATGTCATTCTAAATTTCTTATCTTTTATTTTGAATTCAACCTTTGCAACTTTAATAATTAAAGTTAGTCAATTTACTTACACCCACATTTTACTTTTCATGATTAGATTAGTAACCGTGAGAGTAGATATTCTTTTGCGCCCTTTTATCATTTTATCCGCTGAGCTAGTTGATTTAATTTTTTTTTTATTTTCACTTTTCATATATGCTGGTACCATCAGTTCACAGCAGTATGTAATATTTATATGAACTCTATATTTACCGAATACTGAAGTAATTTTCATATGTATTTTTATAAAGAGAGCAAGCAACTTACCTAATCTTTTATAGCACCTATAGGCATACTGAATCGCTCACCAGGGATCAAGAATGAACACGCTTACGCGTAACCTACGATTATTTGTGACGTACATGATATCATTGAACCAATAATAAGTTCGACAAACGAATAGAATTACCTACGCGCGCAGATAAATTAACCAATAACCAATCACATTGCGGCGTATGATTTTCGTATTTTCCATGATATCTATAGTTTTACCCGAAAATTCAAGTAAAAACAAATAAATATAAAAGATCCTCATAATTTTTACAGCAAAATTGATAGTTCACTAGTAAAATTACTTTTAAAGTCACTAAATACCCCAAAAAAATGTCATTTTACACTTTAAGTAAATTTTGAGAGTAAATACAAAATGTGTACATGTTTTTTCCTATATTTTCCTTTTGAGTTTTTGTGTACATCTTAACACTTACATGAAAAAGCTTATAAATTTTACCGAAAATTCTTTTTCCATGTTAAATATCCTAGAAAAAACATGTAAAACAAAATTTACATGATTTATTGTGGTAAATTCACAACGTTATTTCATGTAATATTGTTGATTTACCATGGCAAAATTACTGTAATTTTTTACGGTGTATCATGGCAACTTTAAGGTACTTAACATTAAGCACATTTATCTAGTAAAATTATGAAGAAAAAAATACAAAATGATTCGGAATTATTTAAAAATTAAACAGAGAGATTTCAAATCCTAGCACCTTTGTCAATTAGTTACTACTGGAAGAAATTTGGATCTGATAATCAAGAAAATTTTCTCGCCACAATGTTATTACTCATAATCATCGACACGAACAAAAAAAAGATTCACAATAAAATATGCCGTACATTTCGGACAGAGTAATCCATCATATAATTTAGCTTTCCGTTGTGGTAGAACGCAAGCCAGGTATATCATGGTTAAATGAATCGCGATGTAATGAAGACAGATAGTTATTGCCGATGGTTAATATCTGAAAAGGGTTTTTTTGTGGAATAAAAATCAGTTATTGATCGTCTGGTATAAAAAGAAAATTAATTGACTCATCCTAAATTCAGCTTCATCGTTTTACTTATATATTTCCTTTTCATTTTAAATACAAAACAAACAGTTACGTAATTAACTAGAACCGTTCTAGTCCTTACAAGCGGCAGAAACGTTTTCCAATTAATAAAACTACCTACGCAAGGCTCAGGTACATCTTATCCCATTACCCACTTCAAGTACTCCATCGGCAGACAACGTGTGCCTTTTAAAACTCGCTGGAGCGTCGAGTGTAAAGATGCGGCAACTACGTCCGTACCGTAAATTTCCCAATCTATCTCGGAGTCTGCGAGCGCCACCGTCTGCGGGAAGTTGTGTGTGTGTTGGATAGCTTTTGTCACGGCACAATCGTACTGGAATTGCATTGGTCGCGGTATTCCCCCCCAAACCCCGGCCACTCCACTCCTCTCGTATCGATCCGGTGTTCCGTCTGCATTTCCTCCGACTCTTCTGGTTGGGTATCAAGTTGAGTGCGGTGCAACGGTTGTGGCAATCTTCTGCACTTCCGTGTCTTCGAATTACAACTCGTTACTACCTTATTAAGTATTAAAGATGAAGTAGGGGGTGTTTTGTTTCGAGTAGGCGTGGTAAGAGTCTTGCATACGTAGCGAATAAAATACAGCGAGGATGTGAGGATTTTTTTGCGTCAAGCTGAAAATAAAAAACGCAGATATCTCAAAATAGAAAGCATCAAAAATGCTTCCCAATGATAGAAACACCACACCTATTGTACTGTTGTCATTAACAATAAAAATAAGCCAATAGTCAACTGCCAATTTGTAATCTCTATATTCTGTTACATATATTGTTGTAACCTGCCGTTACAACTGAAAATAAATTTTGTATTGATTTAGTAGAATTTGTTAATTTCCAGTTTTTTATAGATTTTCTCAACAATTGTACGAAGTATAACCGTATTCTGATTCTTGTAACGTGTCTAGTTTTAAGTTTCTTCGCCGCGCTACAAAATCTGTTTACGTAGACTCTGACTTCCGTTCAAAACTACGTCGCAGGGACAATCCGGAGCCTATAAAAGCCGTACGGCGGACCAAAAGAGATTCTGGTTTCCGCTCTCTGCATGCTACACTAAAGCGTCGGCCCATGGCTGATCCCGTATAATATCTGTTCATTACGTTGGAGCGTCGGCCTTCGGGTGCACCTCGTTTAATTTCTTCTTCCTGCTTTGTTGCACTGGAGCGTCGGCCACCTGCTGATGTTGTGTGAGTTCCATTTATTACGTTGGAGCGTCGGCCTAGCTGCACCTCGCGTAATTTTCGCTTCCCTTTTTGTTATATTAGAGCGTCGGCCTTCGGCTACACCTCACGTAATTTCCCCTTTCCGTTTTGTTACATTAGAGCGTCGACCAACTGGCTAATCTTGAGTGACTTCCCTTTATTACGTTGGAGCGTCGGCCTTCGGCTACACTTCGCGTAATTGCCGTTTCCCGTTTCGTTACACTAGAGCGTCCGGGTTCAACGGCTGATTTGTCTGATTCTGTTTATACTTCGCGTCACTCCTCGCTACACTCGCGTATTTTCCTTCTCCGTTTTGTTGCACTAGAGCATCGGTCACCTGCTGGTATTCTGTGACTTCCGTTTATTATGTTGGAGCGTCGGCCTTCGACTACACGCGTAATTTCCACTTTCCGTTTTGTTATATTAGAACGTCGCCCAACAGCTGCTCTTGTGCGACTTCCATTTATTACATTAGAGTGTCGGCCTTCGACTACCGCGTTAATTTCTGCTTTCCGTTTCGTTACACTAGAGCGTCGGCCAGCTGCTGATTTTCTGATTTCTGTTTATTACTTTAGAGCGTCGGCCTTTGGCTTACAACTCGCGTAATTTCCAGTTTCCGTTTCGTTACCACTAGAGTGTAGGCTAACGACTTGATCTTGGTGGCTTCCCATTTATTACGTTAGAGCGTCGGCCTTTCGACTACACGCGTAATTTCCACTTTCCTTTTTTATATATAGAACGTCGCCCAACAGCTGCTCTTGTGCGACTTCCATTTATTACATTAGAGTGTCGGCCTTTCGACTACACGCGTAATTTCTGCTTTCCGTTTCGTTACACTAGAGCTGTCGGCCAGCTGCTGATTTTCTGATTTCTGTTTATTACGTTAGAGCGTCGCGCCTTTGGCTACAACTCGCGTAATTTCAGTTTCCGTTTCGTTACACTAGAGTGTAGGCTAACGACTGATCTTGTGTGGCTTCCATTATTACGTTAGAGCGTCGGCCTTCGACTACACGCGTAATTTCCACTTTCCGTTTGTGTTATATTAGAACGTCGCCCCAACAGCTGCTCTTGTGCGACTTCCATTATTACATTAGAGTGTCGGCCTTCGACTACACGCGTAATTTCTGCTTTCCGTTTCGTTACACTAGAGCGTCGGCCAGCTGCTGATTTTCTGATTTCTGTTTATTACGTTAGAGCGTCGGCCTTTGGCTACAACTCGCATAATTTTCCAGTTTCCGTTTCGTTACACTAGAGTGTAGGCTAACGACTGATCTTGTGTGGCTTCCATTTATTACGTTAGAGCGTCGGCCTTCGACTACACGCGTAATTTCCACTTTCCGTTTTGTTATATTAGAACGTCGCCCAACAGCTGCTCTTGTGCGACTTCCATTTATTACATTAGAGTGTCGGCCTTCGACTACACGCGTAATTTCTGCTTTCCGTTTCGTTACACTAGAGCGTCGGCCAGCTGCTGATTTTCTGATTTCTGTTTATTACGTTAGAGCGTCGCGCCTTTGGCTACAACTCGCGTAATTTCCAGTGTTCCGTTTCGTTACACTAGAGTGTAGGCTAACGACTGATCTTGTGTGGCTTCCATTTATTTACGTGTAGAGCGTCGGCCTTCGACTACACGCGTTAATTTCCACTTTCGTTTTGTTATATTAGAACGTCGCCCAACAGCTGCTCTTGTGCGACTTCCATTTATTACATTAGAGTGTCGGCCTTCGACTACACGCGTAATTTCTGCTTTCCGTTTCGTTACACTAGAGCGTCGGCCAGCTGCTGATTTTCTGATTTCTGTTTATTACGTTAGAGCGTCGGCCTTTGGCTACAACTCGCGTAATTTCCAGTTTCCGTTTCGTTACACTAGAGTGTAGGCTAACGACTGATCTTGTGTGGCTTCCATTTATTACGTTAGAGCGTCGGCCTTCGACTACACGCGTAATTTCCACTTTCCGTTTTGTTATATTAGAACGTCGCCCAACAGCTGCTCTTGTGCGACTTCCATTTATTACATTAGAGTGTCGGCCTTCGACTACACGCGTAATTTCTGCTTTCCGTTTCGTTACACTAGAGCGTCGGCCAGCTGCTGATTTTCTGATTTCTGTTTATTACGTTAGAGCGTCGGCCTTTGGCTACAACTCGCGTAATTTCCAGTTTCCGTTTCGTTACACTAGAGTGTAGGCTAACGACTGATCTTGTGTGGCTTCCATTTATTACGTTAGAGCGTCGGCCTTCGACTACACGCGTAATTTCCACTTTCCGTTTTGTTATATTAGAACGTCGCCCAACAGCTGCTCTTGTGCGACTTCCATTTATTACATTAGAGTGTCGGCCTTCGACTACACGCGTAATTTCTGCTTTCCGTTTCGTTACACTAGAGCGTCGGCCAGCTGCTGATTTTCTGATTTTCGTTTATTACGTTAGAGCGTCGGCCTTTGGCTACAACTCGCATAATTTCCAGTTTCCGTTTCGTTACACTAGAGTGTAGGCTAACGACTGATCTTGTGTGACTTCCGTTTATTACGTTGGAGCGCCGGCCTTCGACTACAGGCGTAATTTCCGCTTTCCGTTTTGTTATATTAGAACGTCCCCCAACAGCTGCTCTTATGTGACTTCCATTTATTACGTTAGAGTGTCGGCCATATCAGTATACCAATTCACTAATTCAATCATTGTTAAATGTTTAAAGCGCGAATTTAATAGTTCAGTTACTGTTACAGTTTGTTCTATCGCGGAAGCAATTATAATCACCGGCGTCAAACCGTTTATTTATACGTATTTGCAATATTATTGCTCAGTCTAATATTCACTAGTTAGTACATACGCATTTTTATTTATATTTCAATATAAATAAAAATAATAAAAAGAAAATATTAACATAATAATTATAAAATAAACAAGTATGTCGTTTCTAACTATTAACCGATACCACGTAATACAGAAAGAATAACATCACTTTCAAACTTATATTCCTCGACATCTTTTAGGAAGTAATTTCCCACGTCTCATCGATAGATCGCAATGCGGATATTGTAATATCTCATCCCTGCAATGTGCAAATCTTCCCTCAAGCCGCCCACTCACGGCTCCATTCCCTTCACGCGTCACAAAGTTCCTTTCGTTTAACTTCCAACTTGGTAGACTGGGCAAAGGCAAAGTTAATATTTCCCCGGCACAGCTGAAGTACTGTAGTTAGGTATCGAGATATAGCGAATAACTGAATACTGAAAGCAAATCAGTTGCTTTCTGCGTCAGGTAATTTTGTGATGTTGTTGATTTAGTACAGTATAAACGGAGAAGTACCTGTTCGGGTATTGGAATGGAAACTTAAGTTTTTGCTTCCGAAAGAGGGAAGGTTAGTTAGAAGTTGAACGACCTCGAGTTTCGTTTATTGAAATGGAATATCTAGAAGGAAACGAATTACTTTGAGTGTGTCGTCAACAAAGTTAAGGGGAAAAAAGTTTTCGAGAATAATTCTGCATTGTTTGGCATATCATTACTTTTTCCGTCAAAGGATTTGTTGTTTTCGTTCACGGTTTACAATACCATATGCAAATTTACATGCCGACTAGTGAAAAATTAACGTTATCATAGCTCAAATTCCCCAAATTAGCATCTCCAACACAGAGCTGGAATGTTACTCCAGAAGCATCGGGCGTTGAAATAACGAATTTAAAAACTTGGCTGCCTCTTAATTAGCGCTCTCCTATAGAAGGGGGACTATTAGGAAAATATACGTTCCGATATACGAGTTCAATATTCATTTTCGTGCTAGGACCGAATGCTAGGGCAGAAAGAGTCGGTAAATTGTTTAAGTAGAAGCGTAAAAGTTTGACCGGGTTTAGAAATTGCGGCATTTTAAGTTTAGAGAAGTTAACAGACGTGATTTTGGTATGTTTAAATTTCAGAAGCGAGAGAATTTACCTAATTAAGTACTGTAGCATCGATGAAACGTCTTCTCCGAAAAAACTTGCTTCAGATGGCGACCGACATAAATGTTGTAACGGTAAGGGATTTGTTTTTAGCGACGATACGTTCATTGCTCATTTCCAAGATTTATTTTGACCTACGTTTTTCCACCCAACTACTAGTATCGTGCCAAAAAAAAAACTGTGCCGTTAACTCGATAAAAACTGAGGTTAGAATCTAATCTAACTACGATTTGTTTGTCTCCAACAGATTTCATTCAATATATCAAAATCACACGAAACTTCCACTACATTGTGTGTACACTAATGTTAATAATTAAGTACGAATGGAGGGGGTGTTTGTATGTAGGCAACCCACCTAACAAAATCATGGTGGTCTGATTTTAGGGTCGCTGAATTCGACTCCAATGAAATGCCCGGACCAATACCGCGGAGGAATTTTTGAAATATAAGGAAAGAGCCTGAATTCTTTCGAAGTCGGTAATTCATGGAATATTTATAATTTAATAGCTTTTTGATAATATTCATTATAAAATGTAAACATTGCAAAATATTAAATGGTTTTCTTAAATCTTAAATTGTGGTAACTAAGTATAATATCGAAATAAAGTGTTTAAAAGTGGTAAAAGAAAATAAAAATATTTCAAACAACTCTAAAAATAGGGACAAAATGGTAAAAGTGAAGAATACAAAAATGATGGAAAAATAAAAACAAGAAACCGAAACAAAGAAAGAGAATATGGTAAGTGAATCAGGGAAAACAGAATTGGAAAAGGCAACGGATAAAGGGGTACAGGGAAAAGAGATAGGGAATAGAGAATTGGGAAAAGAGAATAGAGAAAATTGAAAAAAAAAAGAAAAAAAAATGCGAAAAACTTAAAAAAACGGAAAAACAAATGTAAAAAAGATAGAAAAGATGATGGTGTTAAAGTTTAAAACAAAAAAATAAAAGGTACCCATAATTTGGAGAAAAGCATATGCGCGAAAGGTCAAGACATGGAAAAAAATTAAAATGTAAAAAAGTTTTAAAAAGGCGAAAAACTGAAAAAAAGATTTTTTTTTAAAAAAAAATAGGCAAGTGCAAAGAAGGTGAAAAAAAATGGAAAAAGTGTTAAAAAATTGAAGAATACAAAAATGATGAAAAAAATAAAAACAAGAAACAGAAACAAAGGATAGAGAATATGGAAGTAGGTATCAGGGGAAATCAGTATTGGAAAGGCAACGGATAAAGGGATACAGGGAGAAGAGATAGGGAATAGAAATTGGGAAAAGGGAATAGAGAAAATTGAAAAAAAAACGAAAAAAAAAAATGCGGAAAACTTAAAAAAACGGAAAAACATACAAATGTAAAAAGATAGAAAAATGCTTTTTAAGTAAAAACAAAAAAAATAAAGGTATAAAATTTGGAAAAGCATATGCGCGAAAGGTCAAGACATGGAAAAAAATTAAAATGTAAAAAAGTTTTAAAAAGGCGAAAAACTGAAAAAATGATTTTTTTTAAAAAAAATAGGCGAGTGCAAAGAAGGTGAAAAAAAATGGAAAAAGTGTTAAAAAATTGAAGAATACAAAAATGATGAAAAAAAAAAAAACAAGAAACAGAAACAAAAAGAGAATATGGTAAGTGGATCAGGGAAAACAGAATTGGAAAAGGCAACGGATAAAGGGGTATAGGGAAAAGAGATAGGGAATAGAGAATTGGGAAAAGGGAATAGAGAAAATTGAAAAAAAAAACGAAAAAAAAATGCGAAAAACTTAAAAAAACGGAAAAACATACAAATGTAAAAAAGATAGAAAATGATTTTTAAAGTTAAAAACAAAAAATAAAAGATACAAAATTTAGAAAAGCATATGCGCGAAAGGTGAAGATATGGAAAAAAAATTAAAATGTAAAAAAAAGTTTTAAAAAGGCGAAAAACTGAAAAAAAGATTTTTTTTTTAAAAATAGGCAAGTGCAAAGAAGGTGCAAAAAATGGAAAAAGTGTTAAAAAATTGACAAATATGAAAGAGGTTGAAAATTTAGAAAAACTGCTAACAAAAATTCAGAAAAAAATTGAAAATAAAAAAATTAAAACAGAAACTACACAAGCGGAAAACACGAAAAACTATCTGAAGCGTGATGCACATTCTCGAGTGAATGGACTGGCTTTTAAAAAACCACCTTCTTCAAGGAACGCATTCTAGGACAATGCCCGACTTCTAGTTACTAACACTAAAGTTTGATAGAATTTGTTTGATCCTTGTTATCTCTAATATCCGTTTCCCGTCACAACCAATTTAATCCTCTAGCTAACGCCCTAATTTTCGTACGCGACCGCCACTCATCAGTGATCTCTGTCCCCTCTGTATTTACTCCACCACATTCACAACGCGAATCATTAACCCTCCCAATTCTAACATAAAAAATGATTAACCCTCATTTCGTTAAAATATGTAACGTTACCAATAAATTTCCTAGTCCACCTCCCATTTAAAATAATATCCCACCTATCCTGCCAAACACTATCAAGTTTATCCCTAAACGCTTTCCTAACTACGATAGCCAACAGGACATCATCAAAATCCTCAGCAGTTAAGAGGGACGAAAATAGTCTAATCTGATAATTGTTTTTAAAAAATGTCATTGAGTAGAAAATAAATTAATTTGTCAAACGTCAAGTGTATTTCATAAATTATATTTTTTCAGTGAGTTATTTTATCAGTTATCAAACATTTTAAAAAATCAACAATCTCGAGCGACATCAACCCCCCACAACTTTATATTTTCGACTATTTTATTTTTTATCTATCCTTTTCCTTTCAAAAAATTAGTGTTTGCTATGGAATAAATAAATATTTTCGCATGAACAAATCCATCCATGAAAAAAATATGACTTTCTTGTAAAGTCTGAGTATCTTTTGATACCTCTATTTAAGTCTCCCCAAATGCGTGTTTCATGTTCATAAAAGCCCACAAAAGTAAATGCCCAACGCGAAAAATCATCCAATATAATGCCCTATAAGAAATCAACCACCAAACAAAAGTCAGCGATAAAAACACTTATAATCCATTAGCTAATAATTTCTTCCAAAAAAGAAGATGCTATATCGTTTGATCTCAAACTACGAGTTTTTGACTCGCGAAATAGGATATACCTAACCTACCTACATTTCCTTTTTTTTTAACGGCCGCATACAGCCTCATAATGAAAAAACATCAATGTCATAAACCCTCGTCTGTTACTGACGCCGGCTTACGCACTTTAGTTGCTATTTCGAGAGATTCTTTTTTTTTCAGAAGCCTTTTTATGGGGCATTAGGGCGGTTCTAATTAAATATTTGGATAAGCCCGGCGGGTGTAAACGAAATAATTACGAGGTAGGAGAACATCCTCGGGGCCGTTTTCGTGAGTTTTATGACGTTAGGTGTATAGTTCGAAAAGTACCGCTAGAATACGATGTTAGCTGATGTCATTCAAAAAATACTTCATCGGTGTTTTCGACAATAAGAAAGAAATCGATATATCGGTGTTTTTTATCTTTTTGTTGCATCGAACATACTTAGATTAGATTAGGGTTGGAGTGGCCCATGGACCTGTTTCACCTTTTCGGAGCTATTGTGTCCCATTTTTCCTAGAAGACGCGGTTTAATTTTGCCCTCCTTTGTGGAGGTACTGGGGAGGTTCTCCACGCCCATTACTAGCATCCTTCTCCTCTTGACAGAATCTGCAAGGAGCAACATCTACCAGGCCTATGTTGTGTATACATTCGGCCAGTGAACATTTATAATCGGGGAATAAACCTATGCATAAAAACCCGCCTTAGTTGCCAAACACATTGCAGTGAGGATGGGAAGCCACACGCACCGCCCTTCTTCACTCCTGACCGCAGTCTTTCCAAACACTACAAGCGTTCGATACTAATCTAGCGGCATTGAAGAATGTAGGTCTTCGCCGCTATCAGCTGTGTCTTCTCACCTCGGGGTTTTATTAGTTATTTCTTTTTCATTTAAAATATTCATAATCTTTTTGGTTATACCATTTTGTTTTTCTTTCTTTCCCAATTCTTTATTTTTTTTTTTTATTTGCTACAATGTTATTTTACATATGCGAATAAAAGGAGAAAAATAATTAAATGTAGTAATAATTAATTGTAATAAATTATCCCGTTTTATATCTGCTTTTCAAAATAGCTCAGTCTCAACTGTAGCAGCAGTCTTAAATATTATACGTAAGTGTGATTCCACGTGTTGTGTCACCAATTGTCAAAACGTAATGAGAGACAATTCTCCTGTTTGCACAGCACAGGCTGAACAATTGTTTTTGCAAAAAAGCTTTTTGTAATGGACAAGAACCGCAATAAGATGACTTCCTGGACCTCCCGACTTGAGGCTGTTAATCTTTTATGACTTTATGAACGAGCGAATAGCCTTAATGACTTGCACAAAAAAAAAAAAAATTTATGCTAACGCCAGTAAGTATAACTACTAAAACACTTTTGTACGTACATACAAGAAGGCTACATTATAGGGTAAAAAAGGCGATTTGTTTGGGAATTCACTAAATTAAAATAATGGTGACATTCACCACCACCCTTTGGACTGATTATGTATCTGATCATAGAGGGATTTTTTTATTTGCGATTTGGTAATGCCAAAAAGAAGGGCCAGGTTCAACGAATGACCTTGACGAACCTCGCCTAATCAGATCGTCCGCCGCCTCATTTCCCCTCACGCCCAATTCTGCATAACGATAGCGCAATCGACCCCAAGATCTTATACAAGTATTGAATAATTTAGAATCCCTTGAAGTTTTGAGTAAACAATCAACGGATAGACATTTTTCATGAAATTCCCAGCTGATTTTATAATCTACCCCCACATTCCAAGTTTTGTTTCATAGATGGCGCTGCTGTATGTAGTTCTCTTTTTGGTTTATTGGCTTTCCTTAACTTTTACTATTGCTTCAGAGAGGTCCTCGTAGAATTTTACACTTCATTAGTAGTTTATTGTTAACCTACGAGTTCTTTTTTAACATGTTGAGTTAGTCTAAAAAAAAATAAATTAAAAATATTTCCTACAATTTCTTTTCTTATGTATTTAGCAATACTTATGTCAATAACATTGATTTAATCTTACACAATTTGATTATTCTCGACTGGAACTTCAACTGATATTCATCATTTAATTGTAACTTAATTAATTTATATTTTAAGATATACTTTCTTGTCTCCATTCATAAATACCTTTCTGTTAATTACACTTAACTGCAATGTATTATAATGTTTCATTTAAATATTTATTACTTAGTTTTGACTTTCGCTATATTTGGTTTCTCTGTTAGCTAGTAATATTTTGATCTTTGATTGTAATTAGTTGATTGGTACATTCATTGCTTAATTTAATATCTTCTAGTGGCCATGACCATCTAAATAAATTTTACCGTTGCAAGTTTTCAATATAGAAATTTGTGAAGTAATACACTGAGCTTGTTTTTTTATCCTGTTAATTTTAGTCTTGTTAAAGGATATGTAAGATTTATTCTAAACTAACATGTGTTCTGGTTTATTTATTTGAACTGATCCTGAACTTTTTAAAGATACTAATTCTGATGTTTTGCACTTTTTCTTATGAACATTAATTTTAGTTAATATTTTCTTTAAAATAATATCCTCCATTCTATTCGAGTAATTAATCCATTCATTCATTCATTCAAGTTAGGGTGGGCACTTGATGTCCGGGCACTTGAGCTGATGCTCATTGTACCATCCCTATTGATTCTCTTATTTCCACTCGAGCAGGCTTGGTTGTGCTCTATAAAGCCCAGTTATCTTGCCCAGTGGAAACTTGAGGACCTTCGAGGGCTCCAATAGATTCTCTCCCGAAATATTTCTGCCTGATGTACCTTAGTTCCTCACATATGCAGATTACATGTAACTCGTTTCCTCTGTAGTTCGCATCTTCTACACCACGGTTCGCTTACACGGCCTGTGTTGTATTAGATGCTTTTTCAGAGGACAGTGTCCAGTTACCAACCCAGTAATGGTTTTAACTTCTTTCTTACTGCGCTTGAGTAGGTTATCAGAGAAAACTACCATCCCCATCCCCTATCAGCGTTTTGGTATGGAGTTGGACCTTCAGTCGACCTCCATTTCTTTGTACTTTCTTTATCTAACCAGGTCCAGATCTCCCTTCTTGCGGAATCTTTAGTAATCCCACATTGCGGCTCTGGCCCATGAAGTGTCTCTTAGAGCCCTCCTTGGCTAGTTCATCGGCTATTACGGTGCCCTTTATATCCTCATGTCCCGGCACCCAAAATCAGAGACACCGTGTTGTCTCGTGCCAGTTGCATTGAGGGATTGTTTTGCAGTCCCTAACTAGTTTTTGACCCTAGTTACAGGGTTGAGACTGCCTTAATGACAGCCTGGCTGTCAGTCATTATATTAATTTTCCTCCTCATGTACCCCCTTTTGCAATTCATTTTCTGCACAGGCTGCAAGGGCGAATACCTCTGCCTGGAAGACCGTTGTATGTTTCCCCAGGCTTATGAATATCCTTTGATTAGGACTGGCCCACAAATACCGCTCCTGTCCCCTGGCTGGATTTGGATCCATCGCGTACCGGTTTTCGTTAGCAGTGATTTCACTACGTGCCTGGTCTCTATTCGGTATGAAGATTTCACCTTTTCAGTGAAGATAATTTCGGGTACATGCTGTCCGTGGGCATTTGTAGCAATGGCCCGTCCAGCAACGTGCCCGTAGTATAAGTGTGTCCTCACACCCTGAAGTTGGGATGCCACAGGTTGTTGGCTTTCAGCATTCATTGCCTCCGGCTCTCACATAGCAGTTCCAGCGGGGGAGGCCCACAATGGCTCCAAAGAGGCGGTCCCTGTACTGTTAGTTCGCGGTGAATCCCAGCAATGCCTGTCTCATGGACAGCGGTCAACATCTTCGATTCGGAGGACCTCTTCTGTCCTTTTTTCCATAGTCTCAACATAAAAGATGGAGACTAATTGGCTGAAGATTTGGATTATAGTATGTGTTTTCACCCGGTTTCGGAATGAACACAACCCTAATTATCTCTTCCAAACCTGGGAATGTAGCCCAACGCATGGCTAGCTCTAATATCTCCAAGAGGGCCCCATGATGTCTCCAATTGCCTCCTGAAGCAATCTTGGAAACACGCCATCAATATCGTTTGATTTCCTCCAATCTTCCATAGACGCCCTCCTCACTGCGTCTGATTGGTTTGTTTTGCCGAAGTCCACCCTGTCCGATCAGGCGAAAAAGTGCACGCTGTAGAAGGGTTACTCAAGAGTCTCCTCCGCGAAGCTGGTTGTGAACCTTCCCGTCCGGCAGCTGAATGGACCTTGAGTGTGTTAAGAGAAGGACTCTTCAGAATCCTGTGAATTCTGACCATGTCAGGGACACTTTCTATGTCCTCACAGAAGTTTCTCCAGGCCTTCTTCTTCGATTCTTTAATCTTCGATTATTAATTAATCCATTCAACAGATTAACAGAAATTATCAAGACCTTCAGCTAGTTTTAAATGTAAATCGTAAAGCTTTAATTCTAATTGCCTATTTTTTTTTGGAGAGATCTCCTTAAGGAAAACATACGTGGTTCAGCGCGTATTGTTACACTCTGTATATAAATAACTATACTAGGCGAAAGGGTTCGAATCCGTCATTGAAGCTTTTTCTTCTGTCGTTCACCGTTTAAAAGTTACTTTTGGGTAAATGAAATTTGTGTCCAATTTTGAAGTTAAATTGCACCCCTTAAAATTGAAGGCTCGCTAGAACAAATAATGCGCCTGAGTAAAACTCCATAGAGTCTACAATTTGATCAATCACGTGAAGCTTCAACACCCTGTATATCGGATGGAAATAATTTCTTTAAATAAATCATGGTCACCTATGACTATGGCATAAGTCCCAAAAATAAATCCATGCTAGAATTTCGAAAAAAAAAAAAAGTCTAATGATCCATTTCCCTGGTATATAATGCTTTTAACTTTTTATAATTACTCAAAGCTAAGTGCTATTTGATATATGCCCGAACTCCGAGAGGTTTATAATGAGCAAAGTTTTTGAGCGATATTCATTAATTCCACGAAAGCACTAACCCAGAACCAATATTACTTAACCTTTTGAAAATCGATTCCGGCAAAGGGCTTCTGATATTTAATCTCTGCTTTCGCAGAGGATTGTTATGGAACTTTCTGGAATACGTAGAGGATTATAGCAACTAATAATGTTTGCGCTGTTCATCGCTGTCAGTTGGGAAACTAGTCTAGTGGAATTATAAGACCCACCATATAAGTAAATTGCAATATAATAATAATAATAATAATAATAGTCTTTATTTTCTGCTTCAGACACAAGTATACATTTTAAAAACATATAAAACATTACATAACAAGTGAGAAAAAAGAAAAATTAACCAGCAATAATAATAAAGGGTAAATGAAATTGTCCTGGCAGAAAACCGCAAGGGGAAGTTCAGATGTGATACTAGAGATATCACCCTGCTTTTAATCTTTACCCTTGAATTTTAGTAGAGGAATAATGAAAGTAATGGAAAAAAATGCCTATAACTAACTTAATACTAAAGTGTGCGATGAGCATGATTCACATTATAAAACTTGTATTCTGAACTCTTTCGCATTTACACAATCACCTAAATCGATAGCTGTCCCAACAGCACCGCTTCATATTACGCTTAAACAACATCTACGCTACTCTGTTTGAGATGAGAAGGTAACGGAATTAAATAGTTTGTAGATAGAATAACTAAAACCTCTCGCAAAGAGTGCTGTCCGATGGGGTGGAGAAGTGATAGTGTGCTCAACATTGCGCAACGGCCTCATATGCACATCCCGGCGATACGTGATTTTATTATAGAGATATACAGGCTGCCTATGACTAATGATTCTATGAAACAAATAATAGGAATGGAGTAATCGTCGATTATACATATTTAACCAATTTAACTCTGCCAATTTGTGCGATATGCGATCGTATTTCCGTATACCAAATATTAATCTTATGCAGGAATTCTGTACACGTTGTATTCTTCGAGAAGTGTCCCCATCAATACATGCGCCGTACAAAGTCGAGCAATAAACAAATGGAGACAAAACCAATGCACTCACAAAGCAACGCTTTAGTCGTCTGACTCAGAACAGATCTGTGAGGGTAAAGGAGTTTTAGAGCAAGATAGGCTTTTTTAATGCAGTTGGAGATGTGACCCCTAAAACGAAGTGAAGAATCTATTTCAATTCCTAGATTTCTCGCACTTGGACGCAATTCTATTTTAGCACCCCCCACCCTACACTCGAACCTCTCAATGAGGCCCAACGTATCATTTTTATTGCCAAACATTAAGATAGCTGATTTAGTGGGATTAATATGTAGAGAATGGTTAGTTGATATTTTGTAAAGACTATCCAAGTCGTGATTAATTTTACTAATGGCATCAATACTGCTTGAACTATAAAAAGAGTGATAAATTTGCGTGTCATCGGCATACATGTGCATGGAAGAGTGATTCAACACCCTCCAAAAATCACAAGTATATATAGAAAAGAGTAATGGCCCCAGAATGGATCCTTGAGGTAACACCCCCTCATAACAAAACGCATATTGGAAACTCCATCTGGTAATTTGACCATTTGCGTACGTCCACTCAGATAACTGCTCATCATATTGATAGCTCCCTCTCCAAACCCCACATAATGCAGCTTAGCTATCAAAATATCGTGCGAAATAGTATCGAAAGCTTTAGTATAATCAAGTAATGGCGCTAAAGCTGTCAACTTATATCTATCGGTTTTAAATATCTCAGATAAATCTGGCGAAAAAAAAAAACAAGATTTATTCAAAAGTATCCGAATCGCAATTTGTACACAGCACCTCCACGTGAGTCGAGTAAAATCAATAACACTTTTTAGCATTACTAAAATAACTGTTCTATATTTAAACCCACCCCATCTGTCGAGGAGATACTTTCACTCATTGGAGCTTTGGACACGAATTCAATCCATTGTAGCGATTCACCGCAGCCAGATAAAGCTATTATAAACCCAGAGCGTTCGTCTCGCGCAATACTGCACGCTTGTGCTCTTAAAATAGACACACAAAAGGTTTGATTCGATGCGTAGAGTATGGAGTTGAACTTGGAAAGTTTAAATATTGATGTGGGACGTCACTAGTCGATACGAATAAAGCGAATAGATATCGAGTACTTTACATTTAATTTTATTTTCAGCAATTCCTCAAAAGCTGATCGTGGCAGCTTGTGTTACAAAACCCAAAATCCTTTCTACTCCATCTGTGTGTGGATTTCTGCCTACGAAAATTTTTCAGCGTAGGACTCTTATCTAATTATCGAAAATTCCAACCTTGCACTGCACTGTAACAAGCAAAATCGTTGGAAACATTGCACCCAAGAAAACTTCCTTAAAAATATGTCCCTATATGAGCATCTGAAAGGAAGAGCCGTATTAACAAAGCAGTCTTTTACAAAGATAAAAAGGGGAATCTAGTTGCCAAGGAAGAAGAAGTTCTAGAAGATGGAGGGAGTACTTCAGGAAATTACTGAATGGTGAAGAAAGTGGAGGAAGAAGTGGCGGAAGAGAGAAAGCTGCACAGGGCAGCAGGGCGTGGCAAATAGAGAAAAAGCAAGAACCACCAAACTATAGAGGAAATTAATGAAATAATACAAGCTTGAAATGAAATAAGAGTCCAGGAAGTGATGGAATAACGGCACGAATTAGTAAATATGGGGAAGGAACTAAGTGAGTGCATCACACGTTAATGGAGGCGTAATGAAGAAAAGAACAGATGCTAAAGAATGGTCGTGGTGTGTAATATGTCCGTTGTATAAAAAAGGAGATAGAAGGAAGACGGAATTATAGGGGTATTTCTCTCTTGAATATAGTATACAAGATAATGACAATCAATACACATTAAAAAAAACTAATGGAAAGGGCAGAAGGAATTAGGGGAATATCAGTGTGGTTTCAGACAAAGAAGAGGTACGGTAGATCAGATCTTGTGTTGAGGGAATACAAGCGAAAGTCAAGAGTATGGAAAACAACAATCGGCGCTATTCGTAGATGTTAAGCAGGCATATGGCGGAATAAGGAGAAAGGAACTGTACAAAATCGTTGGAACAGATGGAAGTTAGCAATAAACTATAAGGATGATTAAATAACCTTGACACGGACAGAGGGTAATGTTAGAATAAAACTAGAAAACTCCAAAAATTCGAAATTAACAGGTGTTAGGCAAGGTGATCCCCTTTCGACGATACTGTTCAGTTTGGTATTGGAAAGAAGTTATAGGAGAGGCGGAAATCTAACAGGTCGGGAATCTATACCAGAGAAACATCAATGCTTGGCGTTTGTGACAATTTAGTTATATTGACAAGAAGCAAGGAGAAGTAAGAAAGATCATAAAAGATTAGAGAACAAGGGCAGAAGGTTGGACTATCATAAATGAAGAGAAGACAAAATATATGAATCGTCTGATAAGGATTTAGAAAACAAGGATATCTAAGAATAGACACGGAGAATGGAAGGGTATGACAAAGTGATAGGAGGTACAAAATTTAAACATACTTAGGAACGACAAAACTAGAAAGCCGGGTGTAGAAATGGAAATTCAAGCTAGATTAATGGACAGGTCCGAATATATGTATTGCAGCACTCAAATGAAATGTTGAAGGAGAAAGATGTATCGAGGAAACTGAAGATAGGATATTAAAACGGTAATAAGGCCAGTAGTTTTGTATGCGTGTGAGACTTGGACACCAACAAGCCGGAGCAAGCAAGGCTAGCCTGTGTGGGAGCGAAAGTTCTGGAGAAAAATATTTGGAGGGAAGAGGAAGGAGAGATATGGGTGGAGAACAATCAAGAATTGATAACTTTATGGAGAAGCAAATATGTGGGATTGTGAACACGCAGAGCATGAGATGGATGGACATATAGAAACGATGTTGGAGTCAAGCAATACTAAAAACAGTAATGGCAAAGACAGTTGGCGGAAAAGAGGAGGAGAGGAGGCCAAAGGGAGGTGGAGGACAGAAAGGAAAGGATATAACACGTTAAGGGATAGCAAGATGGAAAGAGTAGGAAGGATAGAAACAGATGAAGAAAATTACTAATGAGCCTGCGAACTCCTAGGCTGCAGTGCTGAAATATATGAGCATCTGTGGCAAACGCTAAACATGGAGTCCTTCAACAAAGCTGGTAATCTAGCAAGCTTTAATCTAGGATAACACCAAAAGTACATCTTATGGGGATGACTAATTGTACTCAATTCTTTCATTGTGTGTGTGTGTGACAAATAACCGAAATAAAAGCGATTTTGAGCCACCAAGCCCGGTCTAGATGAGTTGCTAAGATTCGATGAAACACAACCTAGGTCGTAAGCTGAACTGATACTCATCAATACTCTGGACGGAAGATGGAGCCAGCGGAATAAAGCGGTGTTACGTAGCTGATAGAACGTATGATCGATTGTATGATTAGGGCCGGTCGAGTCGAAAAAACAAAATAACGAAACACAGAATGAAGCTATATCTCAGCGAGCTGTGAGAAATATTTAAATTTCAATCACATTGATAAATTCCGAACTTAATCCCGACATTATTTAACGAGGCAAAGTTAGCACTATGAATTAGTTTTATTAACTGTACGAAACAATGATCCTTTCAGAATATTACATACATATCCTATTCCGGTCGTAGAGTATGGGAATTTCCCCTTGATTTGCATAAAATTTTCATCGAATCTTTACTTACTATTGCAGTACCTTCCAGTTTCTCTGCTTTTTTGTTAGAGTTCTCTTCGTGTCCGGTTGAAATAATTAAGCGAGCATACGAGTTGTATCTATATATGTATATAGGCAGGGAATTGTTCGCAGTGAAGACAAGCCGAAATGAATACCTTCCTGTGGTGGAGCTACTGAATATTGTCGACAAAATAGTTAGTTTTTATTTTATGTGAATACTCCTTTTGAAATAGTATTTTTATTTAT
>RXPK01000227.1:1144430-1236225 GCA_004143645.1 Protaetia brevitarsis | reverse complement strand
CTTCCCGTTTTCGAACTCATCTAGTCAGTCAGGAGTACAGAATCGGCGTTAAGGCGAATTTACGGCGACGACAGAGGCGGTAATAACGGCAACCGAAAACGACATCCACCACATTTCAGCTGCACTCCCGAACAATTTTGATTAAATTTTTTAAACGATCTCGCGTTTTTTTTTTTTTGCGCCAGCATAGTTGTCGACGAGGCCCGGCAAATTGGGCGCTCCCTTCGCCGCGCCACAGCGACTGCTTTCAGCTTGTAGCCTGTCAAGTGCGGTCGTGTTTTTGCGGACGGTTCGCACGTAATAAGCTCTCTCCTCGCGCTACCGACACGCTTTTCCCTCCGACACCAATTACTTACCGGCGAATGGATTGATACCATTACGGTAAATTGTTTTAATACCGGCGGTTAGGGATGTTCCCAGTTGAGTGCTTTCTAGGTTACAAATCGAAGTACACTTCGCCTAGAACTTAATGCGAGTGAAACGGCGCAAAGTACAAATTGGTGGAGATGGGAACAGATAATTTATTTAAAAAAAAAGTATCAAGTAATAGGATATACCATCGATACTAGTAAAAGAAAAACAGGCCAAACACTCGATGCATTAAAAGCTTCCGTCAAAAACTACGCTGTAATCACAAACAATGTAGTATTTGGAATAACAACCAGTAACAACTTTAATTAATAATAAAAACTTCTGGTGATTAGAATGAGTGTCTTGCCCTCTATTTGTTTGGTAATTAGTTATTTTTATTGAATAATATTCTCCCCCGTGGTAGATTTTTATGCAAGCTTTTAAGAATTGAAGAGTATTTATTTTAACTTATTAATCTATAATAATAAATAATAATAATAATAATAATAATAATAATAATAATAATAATAATAATAATATCTATATTTGCCCAACAGAAACCCATTTACAGGACAAAATCAAAATACAACAATAAGTACAGTGTAGCTTAAACTAAAAATAACACAATTTAAAGAAAAAGAAAAAGAGGTACTTTTGGTACAAACTATAGAAAGTAAATAATAAAAAAAAATGAAGCGTTCTACGCTAAACTTAGAATAAATATAGGATTGAATATATCCACCAATTTATATATTTGCAAAGTTTGGAAGTGTGAGGCTTATATATTAAATATATCACTGAAAGCGATATTTGCATTAACTGCCATATGATAAAGTGGTGCTCGTTTCAATAAGTTGGATCGTGCGGCAGGAATACGTAAGCTGTAAGGATATCTGGTATCATGAATTGGGACGGTAAAGTGCAATTGAGACAGCAAAGTTTGAGAATCCACATCGCTTTTAATTAGGTTGGCAAGAAATTTAGCACTGGCAGCTGTTCTTCGGCATTGTAACGATTTAAAGTTATGCCGATTTAATAAGTCCTCATAGTTTGATCCGCGTGCTGGATACACATGATCTATTCTACACGACAAGTATTTCAAAAATTGTTTTTGGATTCTCTCTAATGCAATCTGTTGATAGTGATAGTAAGGATACCAAATAATAGACGCGTACTCAAGCTTAATGCGAACAAAAGCGAAAAATAAAATCTTCATGACGTTAAGACCGAACAGTGATCTGCATGTACGTATTAGGAATCCCAAACACTTAGAGGAAGTGTTCCCAACATCTATAATATGGTCACTAAAAATCTTTGAACTATGAAAATATTAATATTAATAATCATAGAATCATCTCTTCCAAAGAGGTGTCAGAAGGAATAACGAAATTTTTTCAAACTCGGAGGTTTATCAATTCATTTATATACAGTCGTGGACTTTCGGAATGACCGCCTGTAGAGCAGCGAGCACCACGCTAGTCAACAGTCTATTCTGTTTCTCCACGTAAGTATAAAAATATGCTGTTCATTCATTCATGACTAGCGCGGCAATCGATGTTCTTTAGGCGGGCATTCCGCAAATCAACGAGTGTAATATTGATATATTCAAAGATATTGGTATTTTCGATGAAGAAAATTTTTGCGTATTATTTTTGTCTTTCATCAAAATTTGTAAAATATTTTAATGAAAAAGATCGTCCTTTAATTTGATTAATAGACAAAAAAATTCTTCATTAGAAATATTGATATTTTTGAATATATCAATATTTACGCGAAACAAAATATGTTTAAAGAGTTATTTCATTGACTTAAAAGGCACAGATAAGAATTTGTCTCAGTGTACTTTTCCTCCCTTCTATTTTGTTATCGATGTTCCTACTAAAATAAAAGCTTGTCTCTATTATGAATTGCATAACTTGATGTCTTTTACAAATAATTACAAGAAATAGCAACAGGTTCCATTTACCATAATAAAATAAAAAGCATAACATGCGCAAATGATGTACAGCTCGTCCTACAAAAAGGTTAACAATCTGAATCGCGATTTTAATTATATATTCTCAGGTTGAACTATACATACAACTGTGTTTATTGCAGGTAATTTTATTCATACCAGCCGAAGAGTAGCCCACATACGTAATGTTTACTCGTATTTGATAAATTTATATTTTATGTCCGCCATTCATTTGGTAAATTGTCTATGAAAGTTGTTTTGACGGCTTTGATTTATTATTATTGGTTTTCAAATAAGGGTATCTATTCAGTTTAAGGCGCAAAATGTTTACGGCAAAAACCACAAAGGGAAGTATTTGTGTTTATCTGATATTCGCCTCTTATAACATATGTATAAACATATTTTTCATTGAAACCTCGCATAACTAAAATATATACAGTTACGGACAAATGTCACACGCATATTCTTTCATAATAAAATCAATAAAACATTTCAGTAAAAATTCTGCATAACTTTAATTTTTTTTATAATATCTCAATACTTCCTGAATAGTTAGCTTTTCATTGCTTTTTTGCAACTTAATACTGAAAAATAAATTGCAATTAACTCTTGTCTGCGATTGTATATCTCGACGCTAATATTAGGTCTCTCTTATATTTTTAATAGTAAAAAAAAAAAAAATAGAATACTGAATAGTTGAAATGACAGCAGTATGTGCAGAAATCAAGGCTTATAAATCTGATGATGCCATCGGTAAATATAATGCATGGGGACAATTTTGTGTTTCAGCACGATACTGTCCCAGGCATAAATCGCTAATTGTGCAAGAATAGATACGTTCCGCAAACATTTATTTAACAAGTATTGACCTGGCCTCCGAATAGTCCGGACTTTAGTCCTATTGAAAATGCTTGAGCTGCATTAAAGCAAAATATATATTTATACACATATAAAGACTTCATTCCAGAAAATGCAGATAAACTATGAGAAACTTCTAGGAAGTAATCGAAAATAATGGGGACTGGAGACATTGGATGCTTCAAGATTGAAGAAATGAATTTATGCAAATGTTATAATTAGATAAAACAATAAAATAAATTTATAGGGAGAACATTTTGTTATTACAGTGCCACATGTGTGTATATATGATACGTTACTAGCAAAGTATGTCCTTGCATTTACTATTGAAAACTATAAATTTTATTTATATTCAAATTCACTTATTGCTAAACGTTACAATTAAAAAATTACGAAAATGAAAGAAAGAAACTTGTCTATCCACTATGTTCCATATTGTTCGTATATATGCGAAATAAGGTATTCTAATAAATCAATAAGAACATTCAGAAACAGAAAATCTGTTTTACCAAGGAATACATGAAAATATTATTTCAACGCGTGCTTGTTTATGTCTTGACATCAAAAACTAAATTATAAAAACAAGAAATCATGTGTTGGATAAATACACAACGAATCATATATAACATCTGTTTACACCGATAAGCCGCAGTCGTAGTAAAAGCTATAGTCCATCCTAAATGCGCTCGCCACATACATTTTCGCATAGGTCGTTAACTTTTTTTGGTAGGAACTGTACTTCTGCTAAGAAGATCCAAAAAGGAACTCTTTTTTGAATTTTTTGAAGGCCTTCTCAGGAAATTCGAAAAAGAAACCAATAAATATGGATTGCATATAAACAATTAAAAAAAAATGCATGGAAATGCGAGCAGTAGATCCAAATAAGTATGCCTAGTTCAATGTATAAGGAAAAGAGTACAAATTTGAAAAAAAAGTCGAAAACCTAGCAATAACTTCCAAAAATGTAGAAGAACATGAAATAGATAAGAGAATCTTGAAGGCAAATAAAATGGTGGGAACATTATCAAAAATACTGAGAGTAAACCTATCACAGCCAAACTTAGAGCTTACCCAGCGATCATAAGACCATTTCAGATATGCATGAACAAAGAATTGTTACAGGAAGTGGTATATGAAGGGGAAAGCGCGAAAAGTAGAAGAGGAAAATGGTGAAGTGAAAACGGACGTAAGCGCAGTAGACATAAATAAGTAAGAAAATTCAGTAAAAGATCGAAAAAAGTGGAAATAAATAATGAGAAAAATAGAAGCCAAAGGCCTGCAAAGCTGGTAGCGTTAATATTAATGTATGTATTTTGGAAATATTATTTGTTCTTAAAATATTAACCGTGAAAAAGCTCCGGTTAACAATTATCTTCGTAATCCTTACATATATTATTTATATACTTATACTCTGGTACTAGCTTGGGCTGGGAAAAATCATCACCAGCCAAAATTATCAATTATAAAACTTCTAACCAGTTTGGTATAAATTTAATGCTGTTTGCTTTTCTTTTATTTTTCTCGTTTTAGTTCATCGTTACCGTGGATAATAATCATCTCACCAACAACATATTGTAGGTGGATTTTAAAATAAATTTTAAATTAAATACTTATAATAAAAATAATGCTGAAGCAGTGGGATTCTAAGTTTTTTGTGAGCCACCTGTAGATATTCAATTATTAAGAATAGATATAAAACTATATAGACTTTCTGCAAGAACCGATTTGGTTAGATACAGTCTAAAATCTATTACGATTATATTATGAATTGAATAATAATTTAAACATATTACAGTTAACCAGAGATTAATTCTACCGTAGATTAAATATTAAATTATTTAACAATATAACGTATAAGTGCCATAGGATTCAGTGCTTTCCCAAAATAGTTTTTTTTCCGCATTTGAAGCATCGTGCGCCGTAGTTTGCAAAATAGTTTCGCCATAAGGTAAAATTAGAGACAAAATATAAGGAAACTACCATATAAGTAAGGTAAAGCGCTAAGGAAAATAATAAGAGGTTCTGTAAAAAATCATTTGCAAATAAATACTTCTAACTCCTGTAATCGAATGAATTTTTAATGTGAATGAAAAGAAAACATAAAAGAGACGCTGTAATATCTCGTCTAAGTAATTTACATGAGGTACTGGTGCTACCAGATGGTTTTTAATTTGAATCCAAACGGAGCGTTATTAAATAGGTAAAAAAAGGGAGAAGCAACGAACACCAGCGATATTAATTTTAATTGCTTTTTTGTCGCTCCTAATCCGAAGTTTCCCCCAGGTCACTGGATGATAATATCGTGCTCCACTCCCACAATTTTTTTTCACCAGCTAGCATCGTTTCCTTCGTCAACGTCTGCAAATTTATTACGTCAAGTAAATACCGACGGTTGGTCTACCCGTCGCAAAATGTTTCACAACAAAATTGGAAGTGGGCGGGTACAAAGCTCCAAGGAGACATGTCTTCGGGCCGTTTTTGCTGGGTTTTTTTTTTGCCGTGTTGTGCGTGCGCCAATGCGCGCGTGTGGCATTAAGAAAAGAAGAGAAATGATGGATTATCAGAATGACAGGTGAGTAAAACTCGCTCGGCGGACGTTAATGTTGAGCTCGTTTGAGGGAGAAAGGGGGAAGGCCGGAGAAGGGTAGAAAAAAAGATTAGGAGTATTACGTAAACGGTTTTTTTACTTATTCCGCGCTGGAACTGTGTTTAAATTTGTAAAATGAGATCATGCCCTGTATGCTGTAATTTATTGCTACTTTTTTTGTAAAGATAATGTCGTTTATGTTTTATCTTTTTTTTGCCGCCGTCAAAATAAATATAGCTTACTTTAAAGGACGTTAAGCAAATCATTTTTGCGAAGAAAAGTGTCAAAATTCGAAATAAATTTGTACAAATTCTTACGGTTACTACATTTTTTTTTAGGGTTATTAGAAACGATTCCATCTGGAATCTTTTTTAATAAAGATTTGCTTGTTTACGCTAACGATCTAATATTGCTAAATAATATAGCTGAAATACAAGTGAAAACGTTGTTCTTGTAAACAACTACAGGATGAACAGAATTGGAAATCAATACAGAAAACACTTCTAAACTAAATTTAGATTGCTGGATAGTACAGCCTCCTAAGGGCGAAGGAGTCATACTAGTCAAAAATACACAGATTCGCATATATCTCGAAGTACTGACCCAATATCCACGCAAGAATAGCTGAAGTCATAGAAATGCTAAAGACAATCATTCAATTCTGAAATTCAAATTCGCCTATTACTGAATAAGCCGTGGCTAAAACGATTTTGCGACACATTTTAAGGCGGCTGTGAAATGTGGTCGATAACAAATAAGATTAAATTAAAATTAGAGATCCGGGAGAATAGAAAATGAAATCAGAGATTAAAATTGTTGGGCTATATCGAGAGGATGGGTATTACAAAACCAGTTAGATGCATTCAGCCCAGCTACATTGAAAGGAAAAACCGAACAGAGACATTTGGAATACTGAAAGATACAAAAGAAAATAATACGTTTACCAGAAGCGGAATATAAAAATTAAAAGCATACCGTTTTATGTGTTACATACATGTTGCTACGTTTATACAGGGAAATTCGAATTCTGAAATTTTCATTTTTTTATTATATAACATGCGTTACATTTCTTATATCTTTAAATTATTTCATTCATTCATTCATTAAGTTAGGGTGGGCTTCTATAGTCCAGGCACTTGAGCTAGGTGCTCATTGTACCGTCCCAATTGAATCTCTTACTTTCACTCGAGCAGCTTGGCGTTCTTTATAAAGCCCAGTATCTTGCGCCCAGTGGAAACTTGAGAACCTTCGAGGGCTCCAATAGATCCTTCCAGAAAAATTTCTGTCTGAGTACTTTCAATTCCTCACATGCGCAGATTACATGTGAACTCGTTTCCTCTTGTAGTTCGCATCTTCTGCAGCACGGTTCGCTTACCCAACCTGTGTTGTATACATGCTTTTTCAGGGAGCAGTGTCCAGTTACCAAGCTGGTAATGGTTTTAGCCAATATGTATGCTTAGAGTAGATCCCATTTTGCAATAATTAGATATACTCGTGTGTGTTGTCGACTCTCACTGCATAAAACGAAACCACATTCCTGAGGCGAATAAACACAAGTATGTCTAATCGCTGCAAAACGGAATACATTTCCACTAACTTGGTGATCGTGACTTTATAGAGGTGAATAGTTTCTAATAAGAATTTTAACTATTTTAATATACCTCTGAGACATTGCTTTTTGTCTTTTTAAAATTATCAACATTCAATTCTCTTCGATAAATGACAGTAAAACGCTTATAACGTTATTAAAACCATGCGACACACCCATTCTAGCTATTTGGAGACATATTATATTCATATTTCGGAACCCAAGTCGTAACTAAGGAAGCTATATCTATGCTCGATATTGTATGCAATATGCTTCACCAGGTTTTTATAAAATCCACACTAGAATTGCATGAAAACTTGTCTACAACCAGGAAAAGTAAAATTAGTGAGTAAAAATATTTAAACATTTAAGAACTCACAGTTGAGGTGTGTTAATTAGGTTAAGTTGCCACGATAAACAACTGTCATCGTCTCTATTCTAACCAGAAATAAAATTGCAATTTACTTAAATTAACACGTCAGATAATTTACATTTTCTGTACCTTACCATTTGCCTTGGGATAAAATACCCCAACCGACATTGGAATTATGAAATTACCAGAAATTCAAATTTGTCTATGTTGAACTACAATGTAACTACCACTTTATATTATATCCTAAATCTAAATATCACTAATAGTTCTAAAATATCGAATGCCCTTAAGGCAACCAATAAACGTAAATAATTAAAAGTCATTATTGTCATGCATAAGCAGAAATATTTTTTTTTTTAAAATCTAAGTCAAGGAAAATATATGTTGAAGAAACCAAAGGGGTCTAGAGTACAAAATCACTACATAGATTTTTTCTGCTAGTATTTGTAATTTGCAAAACATTGAGTAAAAGATAATCAAGTGTCTTTAGAGTACCAGCATTCTTGTTCAACACTAATATAAATTTTCACCAAAGATATGTAGAAAGTTTAGTCACTTTTTAATTTTTTATTACCTTCCATTCTAGTGCCAGTGCATTCTTCAACACAACTCTTCCTTAAATTGGTACTACATTTTTCATATTTTTGCCTAAAAGTTGGGTTGAATATTCATTGAAGATTCCGTAGTTGTTTTTGTATCGTAGGACATTTGCTTTATATTCATTTTTTTTTCTTTTCTAATTATAAGCTTCGATAATGTTTAAAACGAAGATGCATCGATGTAAATGAGCTTTAATTATTTATTCATCGCTCTAGATAGCTTTAAAATGATGTTACTGCAACGAGAAAGATTTAAAATATTAATGGAACATTTATCAAAACAAAGTACCAAGATATACTTTCCAGCACTTAGGAAAGTTCACCTTTTTTTATTTAATTTTGCACTTTACGACGTTTCTCATCAATTTATGTGTCTTAGTAATGATTTAGCCACGACGCGAATGCATTCTACAAAAGAACCATAAATTGTTAACTGTCTAACGCCGACTCCCTTATTTCTTGGAGAAGCTAAAAGCGGCAAACTTCAAGCCAAAAAAGAACCACATCGATATGATAAGATATTGATTCGGCTAAAGACATGTATACTTTTGTCCTCATTGTTAGTGTAGTGAGAGAAATAAGTTTTTTGCATGCAAGGTGGAGATTCTCGCACCGTTGCTAAATGCGTATTAAGTAATTTCTTTGTTATTTATTATTGGTATGTATACATACATATACCGACAAGTATTTGACGAACTCGAGATGAAAATACGTGTATTTGACACACAACTACACTAAAAGCAAGCAATCTACAATACACCAGCTTTTAGTTATTTGAAAAATGTTTACTTCGCAAAAGTATTAATATATTAAAATACATGTGCCATTTTATTACATTATCAATTGCTTCAATAATCGCTTTCAATCGTCCGGCCTTGAACATATATAACTAATTTTTTTGTGTAATTTGGATTTTACTTAATTCTTCTTTCTATTGCTCTTTAAACCAGTTTCCGCAGACTATTTGCCAATAATTTACCATTAAATTACATGGGTACTTTACCATGATGTTTTCAATTTATGGTATTTTATCACATTCGACGGCACGGTGGAAATGAGATGGGGCGCGATGTATACTCGGCTATTGACCGATGTATTCTTTACTATATCTCCTTTGTGAATAGAGAGAAATTGAGATGCGACGAGAAGTTTATGGCGCTTCGAAAACTGGTTAACACACAAAGATTTTTTAAGCTGCATCTACAACAATGAGATATGTGCTAGAGAGTTCTGATGGAGACGTCAAATACAATCCAATGAAAACTTTCAGCGATAATCAGGTGGTACTGAAAGCGCTACAGGAGCATAAATGCAACTCTAATCTGTCCATAATCTGGGTGCTCGAACACTCACTCGTTCATGAAACTGGCGTAAATTTCCTAATTTTACGAATCAGAAGCTGCTATTGGTATAGCAACTGCGGTAGTTAAATAGCAAATTAATTTCTGGACAAATAAGAAGGTGCCCCAGGATTGGAACAATTGTCTTATTTTAGTACAGGCGAAGGAATGTATTCTACCAAATTATGTCAGAAACGCTTTGTGTCAAAGTAATTGGTTCAGTAAGTCTTTGCAAATTCAGGAAGTACCTACCCAGAATTAGATTATCTGGTGAAACAGAATGGCGACTGTGTTTGGAGGACAACGATACAATTGAGTACATTTTACACCATTGTTCTGGCGCTACAACATCAAGCATTTAGCTTGTGGGAGAAAAGTTGGTTTTATTCAACAAGATTCTGGGTTACTTTAAGGACCTCGAGTTGTTGGAAGAACTTTAAGATAACACGCTTTACAATAAGTTAAAGAAAATCAGAGATATGTGATCTTTGAGAATTGACCAAAATTTTAAGTTGATCCAAGGATCTGAACTTATTGAATGAATTTAGGGTCATATGGTCTACAATAAAGTCTAGTGGCAGTAGTGGGATAATTAATCAAGCTACGAGGATATTTTCCACTTAAATCCTAATCCTCTTCAGAGTTTCGCTACAGAACGACCTCTGAAAAAGCGTAGTCAAAATTTGAAAATAGGTATATCATCGTTTGATAGAAATATTTTTCGAGGCTATCTCTGCTCTGCTATTTCTGATAGTTCAGATCTTTCTTGGGTTCTGTTCGACCACAGTATTTCTTCGGAACCGTGATCTACATCAGAAGAAATTGGCAGATGTACTGTGTTAGATTCTCCTGCTACATTTCCTGCACCAAAAACTTGCATTTCCATAATTCAATTATTAATTATTCCTCCAGAAATAAATCCATTCACAGGAACAATACGGAGAGCGTTAGCTGCAAGTATGCTAAAGCGGGAGATAATTAAATCATTGCAGACACACCTCACAAAGAAGAAAGACATTAACGAGCACAAAAAAGTCAAGTTAGGAAAAACAAAATATCATGACAACACGGAGCGGCTTTGGAAGAAAGTCTAAGCATAAAGACTAGGCATGAAGAATTAGAAGACATCTTTATGCAGAATTTTTCTAGTAAATAAGAAGAAAATTAAGAGGGGGACCAGTAACTGAAGATGCCTTAAATGACTACTTTGTAATTATAAACCTACTACCCCAAACAGACAAGTTGGGAACGAAATATGTGGCAAGAGTAGAAAAGAAATTGAAAGATGGATTTGAGGCCACGTCATCACTTTCGTTTAATGTCTTCCAATCTACACTTACAGATTTTCATTCGTGGCTTTTGCACATCCACTTCTCATTGTTCCAAAGGGCTATTATAGAGTACCGCTCCAGGTTCGAAGATATGTTATATTTTAACATATTGCTTTTTATTTACGTATGGCTCTCTGTCATTGAATTGCAATTTGAATGTCCTTAAAATATGTTCATACAACTTTTAGGTACCGTCCAAATTATTACTCAACTAGAGACATATCATGTAATCCATTTCTAACTTTATGTGAGTAAATTTAAACGGAAATGTGAGATTGAGTAATGGTCTGATTTCTCACAAATTCTGTTTAATTAAAGCGAACGGTTTCGTCCAAATAAGGACATCCTCAGGCAGGAATTAAAAGAAAGCAGATTAAGATTCGAATGCGAAATCGGTCGCTTTGGTTAAAAAGAATTTGTGAGAAAATAGATCCCAATGCTTCATTTCCTTAGAGACATATTACTTTGATATCAAATTTTGAGAAGAATATAGATGCTTCTAAAACGTTAGGTTAGGGGTAATTTATCTTAATAGATTACTCTAAATATTAGTCTAAAAATGTAGAATATTTTAAGGGAATAAATAGCACATAAAGTGTTAAAACCATTCACATTTCCCCTATAAGATTAAAGCCTTTTTTTGTTAAATAGGAAAAAGAATCGTACCTTCCGCTGCTGGATAAAGGTTTCCATTTGGTTAAAATTGAAAATTAGTGTTCAGGAACGTGTAATTTTCAAACATACAAAGTGCCGTATTATGCGTTAACACCAGAGGAATTGCAACTAAAAACACCACATACTCTGCCGGAGTATTTTTTTCTTGCCCACTACCCGCTTCCCAAAATACACAATTTCACGGGGCGTAAAATCCGAATCTGAAAGGATAGCGCCATTTAAGGCATTAGCCTAAAGAGGTCGGGACTTTAAGAGATCCCCAAAAGGAGCCAAAAGAATTCGTCAGGAGACGGACAAAGAGAGGGAGACGATAGGAAAGAAAAACGACAACGGTGTCACGGGCTAGACCACCGCCGTCACTATCGAGAGTTTTGCACGTTCTCCGTCCGGGAATTTATTCGGGAACCCGGAATAAAAGGGCGCTGCCATTTCAGGAAACGTTCCGGTTATATATTGGGTCCATATCTGACAATAAGAGGAATAATATCGCACCGGGGCCAAGCACACATACACGATTCGGTCGACGGTCATAAAAGAGAAAGAGAAACGGCGCGAGAAAGATCTGCGAGAATCTACCCCTACCACTTCTCCGGTTTAGAAGCAACTGGAATGAATTAAGACGGTGTACGCGAAGATGATGGCGGCAACAACGGCACCGAAGCGTAACGTGCGAAATGTATAATGCAGGCGTGCGCGAGACACTTGTAACGTATTTCCGGACGTAAACACGCACTGATTTATTTAAGCCGGATATAAATGTATCAACTCTCGATCCGTCTCTGTCGCACCGACTCGATTGGCGAAACGTATGCCAGTAATTTACGACCTACGTGGCGGCATCTCTAATGGATTGACGGAAGAAGGCGGTTAGGTATAATTCAAACCATCCGAGATGTAAATCCGGCAAAAAAGTTGCATTTAAACTTGAGGGACCTTCTTCAAAATTGGGAAATTAGCAATGGCGGCTGGTACGAAAGGGCACAAGGGCACGTGTCGTCCCAACCACCAAGATAAACACAGAAAGAAATCGCATGTAATTCAGTGCATTATTTTATTTTATTATTTTTACGTATTTTTATAACGATGGTATCAAAGTTTTCTTCTGTACCACAAACACTAGTGCATATGCGAACGCTCTACACTATGTTCCAGGGCAGTATTTTCCGATGTACCTATTTCGAGCATGAATCGGACGGCTCCGTTTGCCTTCGCCATATGCTGTTATACGGTCGCTTTGGGGCACGCAATTTCGTGTCTCCAGTTAACGTCTTGCATTCATTGCGAATGCATTGTTTTCTGCGCGTACCGCGCATATGTGATTTGAAAGGTTTGAAGTGACGTTTATTATTAATGATGGAAGTTAATTGTGTGCAAAAAAATTGTCATATTTTGCACCGGTTAATTATGGGTATAAAATTTTGCAGAATTCTCCTAGATTTTATGTACAAAAAATAGGTACCTGTTTATTTTGTATGTTTGATTAATACTTAGAGTCAGCGCCATTGTGTCGATAATATATGAACATGGTAGGTGTCTACATTAACAAACATATGTAGGTATTTACTAGTTATTAGTTTTCAGTAGGTAATACCAGCAAATTATTATACTGATTGAAATTATATCAGTAGCCAACGCCGACTAGATACCAGGCCCAGGCATTGAGTGGGAAGTATCCCAAGAACACCGGTCACAACGACGGATCCGCATAACATCTATACCTCAATATCCCGTGCGCACTCCTGAAGTACCCCGATACGCTACTTACTCCCAAACATTGTAAAACTATAACGTATGACAGTAAATTTACTTCATTACATAATATTTCTTTATTTATTAATTTTCCCCTACCGAGGTTTTTTGGTGTTACAGACAAAAAATTAGTAGGTAATTAAGATATAACAAGGAACATGTCGAGGTTCCTTGATCCTGCCAGCCCTTCAATAAAGTACTATTTTCATTAGTCATTAAATTCATTGTAACCTTAAATATAATATATAGTCGAACTCATATTTAGAGTTAATTTTGGTTATTTAAAATTTATTCTTTTATCTATTTTAAGACAGTGTTTTGCAATCAGTTGAAATATTCCACTTTACTTGTTTTGATATTTAAAAATTTACTTTATTTTGCATGAATTGTGTGGACGTTTACTCCCTTATATGATCTTATATGTACACCAAAAGATAATCTTTGCGGCCATATTTAAACTTTTTTTCGTTTTTAATAAACATTTTATTTTCTTCATAATATTTACTTAACCGTTTTTTTTACTTTATTTTTTTGAGATACCCTGGCGCCGCATTATATAGGGGGTAGTGATGAGCGATATTTCACGAACTGTGATTCTTTCACAGTGATTGGAGAATCACAGATCGCGACCGTGAGTGGAAAATTCTGAAAGCAGTGATTCGTGATTCGTGATTGCGGTAACAATCAACGGCGAGGCGCGACTGCGCACAGCAAATTAATGATAACCCGGATAGCCGGAGCTGTTGCCTCAGTGCACTCGCTCCGCACCCGCACTCGTTCTAAATCTTAACCTGTTCATATAAGTTGTAATGAATCGTTGAGAAAAGCTGACTACCTTTTTTTTTTTTAGATGACTTTTTTTGCAAGAACCGACGACCTTTTTTTTTTTTAGATATTAATATCTAAAAAAAAGGTCGGTTTTTTACAGCGCTAAGAAGAACTTCCGGCAAGTTTACAATACCAGAGGACCTGAAACACGATTTGATATCGATGAGTCAGTACAGGAATCGCAATCACCGTTTATAATCACCGTGATTTGTAAATCACTTTCACGACTCACAACGTGATTTAAGAATCACAGTTTCGCTCATCACTAATAGGGGGTATGCAAAGCGAAGTTCCTTATTATACAGGGGCAACCCAATATTTTTTTCCATTATAATAAATCGAACCCTTGTTATATTTATGTTTGAGATTTATTGTGGTTACTATTATTTTCATAACAATAGCAATTATACATTGCATTACTACAGTAGTAGTTTAGTACTCGCATGCGATTATTCATTTAATAACATTGCATCTTGTCATTACCAATGCCGTTTGCTCCAGAATTTAATGAATTTGTGGTGTATTGCATACCCGTTTGGATAACATCGACTGACCCTAGGACGGTCGAACGTATTGTATACAAAATAATAATGCCACGAAGTGCAGGACCTGTCTATTTTTATGAAATTAGTTAGATTTGGTTTGTATTATAATCAATAACCTTAATTATACTTCATGGGTCCAGAGCCCGTATGTGGGGACTTCGGAATTACCAAGGATTCCGCAAGAAGGGAGATCTGGACCTGGTTAGATAAAGAAAGTACAAAGAAATGGAGGTCGACTGAAGGTCAACTCCATACCAAAGCGCTAATAGGGTATGAGGATGTTAGATTCTCTGATAATCTACTCAGGCGCAGTAAGAAAGAAGTTAAAACCATGACTAGGTTGGTAACTGGACACTGTCCCCTGAAAAAGCATCTATACAACACAGGTCGAGTAAACGAACCGTAGTGCAGAAGATGCGAACTACAGGAGGAAACGGGTTTACATGTAATCTGCACATGTGAGGAATTGAAGGTCCTTAGGCATAAATATTTCGAGAAGGATCTATTGGAGCCCTCGAAGGTTTCCAAGTTCCCACTGGGCAGGATGCTGGGCTTTATAGAGAACACCAAGCTGCTCGAGTCGATATAACGGACTTTAGGTGCCCACCCTAACCTAATTATGAATAAATGAATGAACCGAATATATTCATAAAAAGAAGCATTTCTACTTTCCAATTTTACTATACAGAGCTATAACCTTTCGCTCCGCAAAAACTGTGCTGTACTATTTTGATGGTTAACATCCATCAATATCACCTGATTTTCTCACACAAACAGATTACGCATGAAAGAATATTGAAAATAATTAGGGTGGCACCCTTTTGCATGAAAATCATGAATTCGCGATGAATGGGAATAAAATAAAATTGAAATTTCAAAAAAAGCACACATGAAGACTAATATTTATAATAAAAGTTTCCACTGCAGAACATTTTTAAATAAAATATATCAAAATAGAAAAAAAATATAGGTGCGGAAGTTATGTTATTAAACACTACTTTGAATAAACTACTGAATTATTCAGTTTACCCTGTTTATTACTCTTCGCAACGTTCAAGATATTACAAATAACCAACCACCGTACATGTACGAAAAACATCATGATAATTTAATAGCCAAGAGCTTCCATATAATTTCCTGAGTAGAGCAGAAATCTCTGAAAAATCGTATTCAGTATATACAACGCATTTTGATATTCTGGCCGGTTTCCTTTTTTCCTTCTTCCACTTTAACAATCACGACTTAGGAGCGTCGTAAATGTTAGATTTTCTTTTGTTACGTCAGGACCATTGTATCGGTACGCAGATGGGACGCACATAAAAGAAATTATTGAGGTTTATCGTTACGGCATATTGTGTTGGCAATGTTAAGTTTGTTATTAGAAGCCATTGTACCTTCAAGCAAAGGTTGGGAGAAAGAAAATATTCTCGGCAGGGAGCACAATGGAATTTTAAATTCGATCATACGCGGAGGAGTTTATTCAGTGAATTGTTAAAACGGCTCTTTTTTTAAGGGTTTGGTTGTGAAAATATCCTAAATGTAGACATATTAAAATGAGAAAGAGAAAATGTTTTATAACAGTATTTAGCTTAGCAGGATCAAGGATTTTCTAATAGACGGTAACCTGGAAACCTTAATATATTATTACATTCAATGTGCTTACGAAGAATTATTAGAAGTTAAGTTTTTATATAGCTTAAGAACAAGTAGGTAATATCGTTAAATTTGAATGTTTGATCTCTTTCCGAAAAGAAAATGAAATGAAAAGGTTTACTAGTGAAGTGCAACAAAAAATATGAGCTAATTATTTAATGAGAATTGCGGCCGTCACACAAAAACGCATTGCATTTTGGCCTCGTCAACTGTAAACAACAGAGCATTAGCTGTGTGTAAATTTTCACTTCTTCTTATTTTCATCGGTGTTAATGAAAATCTGCATTAAGAAATTCATTTCGACATAAAGACATGAGCCTGAGTCGAGTTTTCGAAACCACAAACCACAAACAAACTAGATGCCTTGATGTTGCACATACCATTCACCTATTCGGAGAGGCGATTTTATCAACTTTTGTTAAGACGTAAATCGGTGAGTATGCAACTAAATAAGCAGCTAAGCAACACAATAAATTAATTCGCGCTAATGGTGAAAGTTTACAAAATGGGAATTCAGGAAAAATCAAAAAAAAAACAGCAAGTAGTTTGTTTAACACAGAATATTGGATCGAAATGATGAACACAATAAAGCTTGTGCCACACTAGTAGTAATGGCAAATATGCGCCGCAGCAAGATGCATGAGATAGAAGGTGAAGATGGACATCATTCACCTCTACAATAATTTTAAAATATGGATGTACCTATAAGTGACTAACCTATACTTTTTAAATATGGAAACGTCTATATTGTCAACTTCAGAAAAAGTATTCTCAGTATATTAGTCTGATTTAAGATAATACTCGACTACCCAACACCATGTATCGCAATAATGTTTACCCCGACTCATCTCAAATCAGCCCGTAGTGACATCGAATTCTACCAAAGCTTTTGTGAATAACATCGTTCATGTCTACATCATATTTCCCCCACCAGCACGGCTTTGTTTGGAGGTCTGAAGTGGTTTGTTTCAATTATTCAATTTACTAGTGAGCAACTTAATGCTGAAGGTTGAGCCGATTTAAAAAGTATATCAATTTCGACACAATCATAGCACACTAGTCAAGAAGCTGTCGTCGTTATGGAACTGCCTGATTACTGTCGGGCGGTTGTTGGCTATGACAAAGAAAATTAATCTTGCTCGGGCGCTGAAGCACACTCATACTGAAGATTTTTATAATTTATACCTTGCATACAAAAGTATCCGAACGATACAAGCCTAACCGAGCGAGAGAGAAGAAGAAGAGTGCCTTATATTAGTAGGAACCGATATTTTCTCTCTTGCTCGTTCAGGCTTGAATCCTTCGGATATCTTTTTCTTCAAATCTATAAGATGCACTGTATATGTACCTTATATGTTCTTACTGTTTGTTTCCTTTGCTATTTTTTTGTTGAGCATCTCTTGTACAAAGTATACGTTTTCTTGTATTTAAATAAAAAACAGCATTCGTCGTTGAGGCTTCGTATTATTAAAACTCAAAGTATAGCCTAAATGGGATTCGAAGTCACGCGAGCAAAGCAACGAGATTGCTGATCAAATGGTCAAACATGGGACCAGAAACCTCCTCTATGCTCGTTCTGGGCGATTTCAAAGCCTAAATGAAGGAGAAGCTTCAACAATGGAGCGCAGACCTTTTCTTCTTGATAAAAGAACTTCCGACAATTGGTAGCAAAAAAGTTGGTCAACTCTTAATTAAACATCGACAAAAGCCTATTAAGGTTCGGAAAACCGGAATTAAGGTTAGTTACTAGCTGAATTTCCGACCACCGCCTTCTATGATGCTATCTCAAGAAAAGTCGAGAATAACACGTTTTGAATGACGGTTTTGCAAGTGCGAAAGCCAAACTCCGGCTCACGTACTCTGCTATCACAGAAATTTGGTACCTCAACAGGTGCTAAACTACGATAAGGAGTCAATAACTCCCGAAATACCGAAGACGGCAGCACTATAAAGAAAACCATCAAGGTTGCGCTCAGCACACGGGCTAAATGATAATCTCAGCAATTCTGTCCTCCCTCAGTAGTTAGGAATCCTCCTTTTTGCCCTTTTCATAGAGACTTTCTTGTTTCTTTTAATTGTCTCGTTGTGGCTTATACTGAAGATTCTGAATTTTATTTACATATACATGTAGGCACATTTTGGTCTAGGGGCTTGCACGCTTGGCTATTGGCCCTGAGTTTTTCTTGATTCGAATCTGAGGGCTTCATGGTTTCCCCTGAATGGGCTGGCAAGTGCTGAGACATCGATAATAGTCGCTCCATGGACGCCGGCGTAATAATAACTCATAGGTGACCGATGCCACTTGTGATTGGTGGCGAAAGCTGTTGGGGGCATGAATTATTATTAAAATAAGGCATTATTTTTTGTTTAAAATATGCTGAGTTACCCTTGTATATTCAATATTTTCGTTTCTTTATAGGAAGAACTTAAATTCCATTGATTCCGGTTGTTTTAATGACAACACTATTGTTATTTGTGTGGACACTGTATCTTGCCGTCTTATTTATTCTCGTCTTACGTACAAAATACAAATTTATATCTTTCGGCAGAAAAAAAACTCTCAGATTTATGCTAAGTAGCTTCATGTTCTTCAACAATAATGGTTTGTTATAATTGTTGTACTTTAGTGTTATCGTCAGTTAAATAAACTTCGAATTACTTTCATCATTGCAGCATTTCAGTTGAGAGTTCATTTGGTTAAAGTTATTTGTTGTTCTTTTTTGGCTTTTCCGTATACGCTTTTTGGTGCTACAATTGGTTTTTCGTTTCTCTTTCATTTTCTTTTGTGCTATTTTTTCACAGAATTTCATTAATTATGTTGTTTCGTTGTTTGTATTCTAGTAGATGCTTATTATTAAGACACTCCTCTGCAGCTGTACATCTGGATCTAGTTATTATCTTTACTCATATAATTGTAATAAAAAATTCCTAATGTTATCGCGACGACTAAGCTCTTCGCTGTTCAAACTATCAGGAAAGCTCATAATCTTACTTTCCCAATCTATATTATTTTACACATTAAAGCTCGCAGAAGGAAACTGCTGAAATACTATCGGAATTTATCACGACATTTCGTCAGCGATAATACCAGCTTGATTTTACTTTGGGAGAGAAATAAAAATGTTTACATAGCCATAAAAGGGAGAAGGCAATATGGTCAACACACACACGATTATTGAATTTTATACTTTCGCCAAAGGTCAAGTGCCGCCACTCACCAGTTCCATGGAGTAGCGAAAATAACACTTTTATTATTATGATGGTTGTCCAAGGAGCTATTGTTGTTATATTTCGGGTCGCAGTTGAAGATTTCCCGTGCTCTTACTGGTCCCCGTGTGTAAATACTATTTACTCGAATAGAAATCATCTGGTCCCTAAGAGATGTGCAAACATCGTATGGGATATTATGGGACCGAGTTGAAATGTTTCCTGTTGATTAAAAGCAATTCGGACCTAGATTATGTTGTCGTAGTTTAGTAATAGAAGATTGCTAAAGCAGAAGGGAAGAGAAAATGAAACTTCGAAAATATTATTAAACAAATCATTGAATCCGTCTATATTTTATTTACTAAAGCGAGAATAAACGTGGAGTTTTTGTTTCCGGTTTAGTCAGTACGCATGAATATTGCATGGGTATAGTGCGGTATATAAATATGCAAAACAAAGCAAATAACCATTATAATAGCAGGCGATGCGCACTTTGGGCTAGTAATGAGATAATCGGTAATCAATTAATATCTGAATTGTTAATTCGCATTAAAACTAGGATTTTGGCTGCACTGGTAGCAATTATTAACTCAACCGCAAATATAATCCTATACGATTTTAATTGAAATTTCAAGTGATACAGCATAACGTGCTGGTTCATATTTCTTTAATTGTTTCAAATGTTCTACTAAAAGTACAGTTATTACTATTTGCACGATAGGTAGACTCATTCAGTGTTCTCCTTTACGCAGATGCTACAACGCCATTTTTATAAGATATCATAAACAAACGCGAATTCTTTCTATAAAGCACGTATTTCAATATATTATGATTCAACATCCCTTGAATTTTTATTCCTGTATAAATTTTATGGTAAAGAAGTGCCGGCTCCTCCACCATATATCCATTGTATTAAACTGGTACTAAAAACTGCATGCGAAATTATGAACCTACCGCACATATAAATATGTTATTTTGTTCTTATTGCGCAGCCTTCGTTAATTATGTTGGACTGGTAAAGTTAAACGTAACACGAAAATTAATTTATTCTTCCACCGCCCCTGTTGTATTATACAAATATATTCAAAACAGAGTATTATTTGCATAATACCGAACTGTAGTTCTACGTGCGCTGCATACGTACTGAGGATACGGTTGCAATTTTACAACGAATTCTTCTCTAACGTAGTATTACGAGAAAGTATGAAAAGTCACCACCGCCCATAAAAGAGTGGTCGCTTGCTGGAAACTAGGAAAAAGTTTATTACCAACGACTTGCAGTAGTTGCTATTAATCATGAATAACACGATTACATTTTTCCAAATTTCTCTTGTTGTTGTATAGCCAGTGAATTACTTTTTTATGAGTGTTATGCTTTTGCATGTTGTTAAATAAATATTATTTTGCTGTAAACTAAATGCTATGATACGGGGATATAAAAAAAACCCATTTTGAAACAAAAATTAAAGAGGTTACTATTAAAACGAGCCGCAATATTTAGTAAAATGAGGAAACACTGATCCAGGCATACTGCACAATTAAATTGATATCTTTTCAGTACAAAACTGATGGTTTTAGATGGAGGAAAACTAGCAACGTAACTTATATGTATTAAGAATGATTCTGCGGAAATTATTTGTCAAGTTTATAGCCACTATTATAAATCAGCCGATGCCAAGTTAAAAGGAGAAGGCACAGTTCAATTAGCTGTCTCAATGTAAGTAGCTTAATTATTTTTTTGCCCACAGATTTCAACTGTGACCAAAATTGCAGTAAATGAAGTTTTAAATTTTTGGTTTTTATCATGTTAAAAGAAAAGGATACCTTTTCACAGAAAAGTGTCTTCTTCTTTCGTCCAAAAACATGCACTTCTGCTTTTGGACGCAAAGCAATCGTAATTAAATGGAATGTACCTTAATTTTGATCAATATTTTATAATATCTGTATCACTTCTGTTTAAGTATTATATTGTTATTATTGTATACATATATATTTAAGAACATATTCTAGATTCTTTAGCCACGTTATCATGTTATTGAATTATTTCAAGTAATAAAAATAGACCGTTATTTTGATTTATTTGCGTGGACACGCATGAATACATTGATTTAAAACTTTTGGCTTTTAGCGGAAAATGCAAGCATCTGCATTCAAGCTAGGTGCTTCTTTACGCATACATGCATAAATTTCAGGGACAATTCGAATCTTTTCAGTTAATGTAGCATTACTTATAAGCACTTTACAGAAGTATATAGTGTTTGGACGTTTAAAAGAGTTACCCACCGAAAAGAAAACGTTTTTTGTTAACGCATTTGATTACTAAGTTATTACTTGATTTAAATAATATTAAAAAATTATTGTATTCAACCAAACAAATAATTTGGTTAGAAGGTATATTTGACAAGGGCAATACTTATTAATTTACGTACAAGTATTTACATGAAAGTAAAAATAAATATGGTATATTATTTTCGTATAGCAGACTTCTCCGCATATAGTACAGCATTATGTGTAGTACAGAAATTGTCGTATAGATGGCTGTTCTGGTATATTTACCAGATCAACAACTGATCTGGTGATCTGTCGTCACCATTGGAACGACAATTTCTTTAATGGCACACTATGGTATATATAAGCGTTTGTTCTCCTATTTCTATAGCATGTACCCAAGTAGGAAATGTTGGCCACAACCAAAAGCCTATTTAAAAGATAAAGATCGCATACTTTGCTTCCAATTTATGAGTGCTCGGTTTTGCGGATTATGCCCGAAATGGTCAAGACCATGCTACTAGTAAAGAGGGAGGATTCAAGATTCAATCAAATATCTCTCGCTCACGTCTGAAAGACGCAAAAAAAAACCCCAAAGCTCTGACAAACTTAGTTAGGTATACGCCCTGGAAAAATAGGTATACAGGTCCACCATCCTCACTGCACAACGAAAAGCGGCAAATCAAGACCACTGTAGCCGACAGGACCTCTAACGGTAATAGCTCGTACTGCAAACTTCTCCTAGACGCTTCACCACCAACTGCACTACAATAGCAAAGTTATTATCATCATTCAATAGCAAAGTGATCATCATTCTGATGATGATAGCTTTGCTATTGAAACGTACGTCTAGTTTAGTGTAGTTTGTGGTGAAGGGTCTAGCAGAAGTTTGCAGTATTATCAGTGCCACAGTTTGGAGTATTTTTGTCTTAATAGCTCGTACTCCTCCGATCGATATACGACAAAAGGTCGCGGTCATTTGGATGCACGACAAAAGGACGCGGGCGACAAAAGAACACGGCGACAAAAAAAAAAAAACCAAAAGCCTTTCTTCACACTTTATCCAAGCGACTGGCAGCTTATATAACGGGCGTTAAAAGTTTTTGGTTGAATGACTGTAGTAGTCACATATAATTTTTTTTTTCAGTTTTATTTTGCATTTCGACTTTTTGCCTTTTTTGCTAGTATTTTATAATACTTAGACATGCATACAATATTTACATAATATTTGCATATTAAACGGGATTGTCTACTACAGTGGTTCTCAAACTTATTTAGACACTGTACCCCTTTTTACCCACAAAACATTTTAGGTACCCCTTCTCAGTTACCGGTACTAAGTAAACTATAATTAAAATATTAAACAAATCTTAAAGCCTTCTATGTAGCATAGAAGTATAGTGTTAACCTTTGAAACTGAATTACGCAACATGTTTAAATAAAAACAAAGAGATATTGTTTACAAACATTTTTATTACATTAAAAACAAACACACACAAAATTTAAAGAACAAAAAGTGCTTACTTTCAAAGAGATTAGTGAGAAGGGTGAGCTTGTTTCCCTTTGCACAGTTTATCAAAATTGGGTTACTTGGTTAAATACAATCTTAAATCATCTTCAACATTTAATTTGTTTCTAGATTTATTTTTTAGATAGGTTAAACTTGAGAAACCCTTTATACATAAATAAGCGGTGGAAAACCCAACAAGAAATTTAACAGCAGTGCTTGACAGTTCTTTGTATTCCTTCCCAATACCGATCCAGAAATCTAACAATGTAGTACCAGCAGTCAAATACTTGTTTTTCAACGTGGGATCACATGATACTTCAATGAGGTGTTCCTTTTGAAAGATAGTCAGGTTAGTGTCCATGCATCAGCATTAAAGAGTCACGTATCCATTATACTGTTCTCAAAGGTGGAAAGTACTCTCTTATGCGGATCTTCAATGCATTCAAATGCTGGCCCATTTGAGTCTTGAGTTCAGTGAAATCAGATATGTTTTTCTCATTATCTTGCAAAAATGTAAGTAATCTTTCAAACGGCTCGCAGTTATTATTTTCTATTTGTTTTTCCCAGAGAACGATCTTTTTTACCATTGCATCAGTTTTCTTTTCTATATTAAAAATATCAGAAACACTGCCTTGCATGGATAAATTCCAGATGTTGAATTTTCCAAAAATATCACTTAAATAAGTCAACTTCAAAAGCCAATCAAAATCAGTAAGTACAGAAGACAGATGGGATTTGTGTTCGGTAAAAAAATTATGTAATTCTTTGTGGAGTTCAAATACACGGGACAAAACATTTCCCCGAGAAAGCCATCGTACCTCAGTATGTAGCAATAAGTTCTCATGGAGGCTCCCCATATCCTGCATAGAATTTAAAGTAACGAGATTTTAGGGCCTAGTTTTTATGAAGTTCACAATTTTCACACTCTGATCAAGGACATCTTTAAGTTCATCAGGGAGGTGCTTAGCCACCAAAGCCTCTCGGTGAAGGACACAATGAGTGAGCTTACACTCAGTTGAAACCGTTTTAATATGGCCTACCAGCCCTGTGATGTGACCGTTCATAGCCTTAGCACCATCCATACACACTGACACACAGTTTTTCCACTCGAGCTGGTTTTCGAAAAAAAAGAATCTAACAAATTGAAAATATCTTCACCTTTTGTCGATGTTTTAAGTGTCTTACAAAATAAAATACCTTCAAATATTTTATCTTGAAAAATGCCACGTACAAAAACGATCAGTTGGGCTAGGCCAACGACATCCGTGGTTTCATCGAGTTGTATACTAAAGCAAGGACTAGCTCGAATTGCTCCAACAAGTTGTTCTTTTGTGTCATACGCCATATCACTAATTCTCCTTGAAACTGTATCATTTGATAATGGAATTGCTGTAATTCTTTTTGCCTCGTTCTCTCCAAACATACAAGAAACAATTTCTGCTGCGGCAGGGAGGATTAGGTTTTCGCCAACAGTATGGTTTTTACCAGACTTCGCAATTAAATGACTAATTTTGTAAGAAGCTTTTAGAGTACTTTCATTTTGTTCTGCACCAGAAAAGTGTTTTATCGCGTTTTTCCTACTTTTCAAATCTTCCAAAAGACGTTTAAAGTACCGTAACTCCTTTTTGACAAAGTTCTCATGTTTGCTTTCAAAAGGGCGTTATAATGGAAAGGTTTCATAGAATTGTTTGATAAAATTTCTGAACAAACAACGCATTGTGGATTAAGCTCGTCTGAGCTTCCAGTCCAAGTAAAACCTAATTTTAAGTACAACTCGTCATATTTTCTCTTTTTACTTTTATATTCATTTGCCAGTTTTTCGGGTTTTTTTATTTTTTCCTTGAGCTGCTCATTAGTAACAAGACGTTCAGGTCTACTTTCATTTTGTGAAGTTGATGGCCCAGAATTTTGATGCAGATCTTCATGAGGCCTTTTCTTTAGGAGCCATTTATCCATTGTTAATTTTTATTGTAAATCTCACTTACGTGGTACCTGACTCAGTTTTCAAACAGATGTCCGTAAATGTGTTTTAACAGGATTGAGTGTCCGCAGAATAACACAACACACCACAAAAATAACACAATACTGAGAGCGAGCTTGTAATAACAGGCAATGCTACTGCAGTGCAGTGACACGAGTGATTGGCCGGCCACACAGCCCCACTCTGATGACTAAGCCCTTAATGGCGCGCGCACGTCAACGTGTCCATACGTGTCCCGGGTTGTTTTATTTTATTGTTGACCGCGTACCCCCTAAAAATTTTCGCGTACCCCCGAAGCGTACCACAGTTTGAGAACCACTGGCTACTACATTAAAATATGCTGTGACACTCTTGTAGGCTGTCCTCATACTGTAAAGCAATTTATTTATTATAGCAGCGGTGTCCTTGTACATTTTTGTTTCCGTGGTGGCTCATTGCCAGTGATATATTGCTCTATTTTTAATTTATTTAGAATCTTCTTTTTTTCAGGACACTTATAATTTTTCATATGCTTGGGTATGCACCATTAAGACGGAAGAAAGGTTGTTATACGTCCTTCGATGGCATTATTTGTCCATTGTATATCTTCTTCTACCATATCATGGCAATGCCACAAATTTAAATTAAATTTAAAATTATATATGACTTTTGTTTATAAGCTATATCTATTTTTTGGAATATTGTCCAGAATAGCACAAAATTAAGTGTGATAAGCTTGTTACAGCCTAGTAAACAATCCCATTTAATATATAATATTATGTAGGTATTGTATGCATTTTTAAACTAATGTAAATACTAGGCAAAACTACTCTAAGAAAAAACACAAAAATTACATACTTTTACTTACATTTACATTATTACTCATCAACCAAAACTTTTAAAATGGACAGTTATATAAGCTGCCAGTCCTACTCTGGATGTGTATCTTTTTGCGTCTTCTTGTCACGCGTCCTTTCATCGCCCGCGTGCTTTTGTCGGACTCCTCGTCCGATAGACCTAATGGCAATATCCAGGTGCGATAGGAGCAAGAAAGAAGTTCTTTCTTTCTTCCTTTCTTCTTGGACAGGATGACACCACCGCCAGATTGTTACGAAGATCCTAATCAAAGACATTAAACATGGTACTAGAAGAGCGCGGAGAAGTCTCCATACTCTGATGCAGTTGCAGACAGGCCATGGCCATTTTCAAGCTTACTTGGTCCGTTTAACATTGAGTGATCGGAGGATTGCTCTAGGTGGGTTTGAGGGATATAGTGGAATATTTTTTTATATGCGCAAGGTGGCAAGAGTAATACAGAATCAGCAACAAATACTCCAAGAACTCTTATCAACACATGCTGTCATCTGAGGAAGACTGGAATTGTATCGGCAGATGGCTGAAAAATCTTAATCCTAAAAGAAAAAAGATAGCCGACAAAAGAAAGCTAGCGAACCTACGCTTTGAGAACCCGAACATCTACGCGATACCCCATAAGTAATGCCTACTATCATATGCCCAGCAGTTTCCAGGGAGATGAAATGTGGCACGCCATATGAGAAGGGTTTTCTAGTCGGTAAGAATCGATATATACTCTATGAAACGGGCCACCGAAAGCCTCTGAAAGATATTTCTCTGTTGGCCCACAACAAAACCCTGTTTAAAACAGAATACAGATGCATACCTTTGGTTTTCAGTTTATGAGCCATGGGTAATTTTAATAATTTTTGTTGATTTATCCAGCAATGCACAACGAGTTTAAATTTTAGAATTGTGGTGTTGGCGGCACTCGCAGGTATGACTTACAGAAAATTGGAAATAAAAATGGGTCAGTATTTTAACCTGATTTCATAATAGATAGAGAATAGAAAGGAGTACCATGTTGGACACGCATTTCTGTAAACTGTACTTTGCATCGTAATACCAGCTTATTACGGCTTGAAATCATCATAATGACGGGCAATTTATTATAGGGTGTAAAGATTTGCAGTGAATAGCAATTTTCAATGGTAATCAAAGTATACATAAATCAAAATATTCACATCCATTTTAAACTGCTATAAACCAAGCAAAGGGAAAAGAAATTGTTCATTGGATTAGCTTCAACTAAAACCTTTTATCAGCAGTAATGTATAGGTATTGCATATACCCTGGAGTGAGAAAGGCGTATGCAAAATAGTCGCGATAACATTTTCCCGACTTCCATTTCAGCCAGATATTGACGTAGGGTGCCTCCATTGCATATAGTCGTAAATGCATGTCGTCCGATCCATTTTTATCAGTCAACTTTACATTATGGACGTTCGTCTGATGCGCGTAGGTCGTTACGTCCTGACTACATCAAATCGGTAGCATTTTATGACGTTTCGCGGTAGGAAAATGCACGAGGTCTCTCGCCGATAGATGCGATACGAAAATACAACCGTTGCGGTTCAAACGGACGTCGTTTCTGCTTGGCGGAGCGTCCCGCAAAGAGCAAACGGCGAAACGACGTGTCGAAATTTTGCGAGAAGATGTTGACAACAGACGATAATGCAATTTTACGACGCTAATGCCGTTTATGTGCGGATTTCCGTGTTACAGAAGCTGTCGGATGTGGGCCGCTGATTTTAGTCGTGGGGCGGCATAATAGCCGCATAAATGGAAACGTAATAACATAACGCGTCCCGTCAGCGCCAGGATATGTATGCGCGCTCGTCAGACATGATTTTAGATATATCGCCAGATGGAAATGTGGTAATAAATATTTTTTTCCCAATAAACTGAAGCGGTGGCTGAATCTTTTCCAATTTTTAAGAAATAAATTCACCAGGTCATTCGGTACTCTTCGCAATATGTTCCAGTTGCATCATAATATTTTCCATTATAACTACATATGATACATCATAAATGTTACGGTGTATGAATTGATTTGCGACTGAGCAAATGTGCTTCAAAAGCATTAGATTGATTAATTAAATTGAATTAAATGTATGACAAGATTCACAGGTAGTAATCTACAAGTCAGAATGGTGCAAATAGAGAGTAGTAAAATACAAAGACTAAGTGATACAACAAAATATATAAAAAAAAAAGCAGGAAGAGTAGAAAGGACAGGAAACTAGAATCAACATATGGACAAACAGATAAACACATGCCTTGTATGAAATTCCACTCTGAGTGGTTTAAAATTGATTCTTGAATATTTGGTTATTTTATTAAATTTGATTAATCATTCGCTATTTGTAGAAGGTAGAGAAACAATTTTGAAAAATATAAGTTATACACTCTATATATTGAAGTACTGTATATAGTTTTAACCAGAAGTACAAGTCACATAACTTATATTTAAAAGTCTCTTTCGTATTATAACGACAACACATGAAATAAAAACGTAAGAATTAGTGCACAATCTGTGTACACACTAGTCACGTATTTTGAAAGATATTCATATATGGTGGATATCTTCTTCTTTTCTATTACTGGAGTTGTATGGTGATAGTTAATCTATTTTAACTAAGATTTTGCGTACAAATTACGCTGTTGCTATAATTAATATATCTAGTTGTGAATAATTATTTATTGTATAATGTGTTTTTTTGAAACATAATGTGTAGTTTTGTTGCACAATTTGTTGACATTACCTACTTACAAAAGGAGCATAAATTGAATATTGCTTGTCGCAAACGCAATAGTGAGTTTTCAGTAGAATTTTTCGTACAGTAAAGCTGGACTATTTGATCAAGGAATAAAGAGTCCTTAATTTGAGAAGTTTTGATCTCATTAAGTTATTTTGTTGTGTATATGACGTTTGCGAATTCTCCTTCGCCGGTATACAATATTTTTCTGGTAAATGCACTAAATCAACTTTTTCTAATCGTGTTTGAGTGAAATAGGAGAAACGCCTTTCTTTATATCTTTATAACAATGGCTGTAACACATATAACTATTGATCGTAGCTACATGGGTAGAAAACTTCGCCATAATAATAATGCTTAGATCAGAGAACAAGAATTTTTAGGAATATCAACCTTTATTTATTCGGCTATGAAAATTTTAGTACATTTCTTGCAGTGGGCTATGAAAGTTTCACAGTTATCAAAGCAATAGCGTTGTCATGTCAATTTCAGATCAGAAGTGTCAAACGTGTGTTTGGCTAGTTTGACCTATTATAGTCGAATTTTCATTATAATGGGTTTTGTTCTTTTTTTTGTTTATTGTTACGCGTTATTTTGTTATTTTTTAATTGTTCAAGTTTATGAATTATTTTTTTAATATGGTATTCCAAATGCAAGAAAGCATTCACCGAAGCACAACAGAAAGACGCAAAATCCACAACAACGGCAGCAAATTGATGGCATGTTAGAATGAATTGTCAGTAATCATCGAAAACGTGCCGTTAGAAACAAGAAGAGATATGTGGTTCCAACATGATGGTTGACCTGCAGATTTTGCTGTACATGTGAGGATTGGGAGAGGGCCGAAATTTCATGGCCAGCTAGATCACCAGACCTGACATGTTTAGATTATTATTATTTTGGGGAAGGGTGAAAGACTAGGTAGTGTTTATCAAAATCTTCCGCAAAGTGGGGAAAAACTGAAGATAAGAATAAAGCCAACGTGTAGATCCATAAGCAGAAAATAGCTAATTCGAGTTCATAAGAACTTTGAGGGGAATAGAGCGATACTAGAAAAGACGGCAGAATTTTGAATAATTGATTTTAATTTAGTGATTTTACACTGAGTTCAAAATTTTCTTTTATGATTATTGTAATCTCTATTTTTTTAATGTAATAAGCACCATCCTTTTATATGGCACATCTAAATTATTAAGTATCATCTATTCCCTTCCACATAAGTAATAAATGTTATCTTATAATATCTATTTACAATAATCTTATAACCACAACATTACAACTACAGGATCAACAATGGGAATAACTAGTCCTTAATGATGAAGTAAAGTAACATTGCTTTGATCATTGCCAAACTTACTTGTTATTTTCATAGCCCACTGCAAGAAATGTACTAAAATTTTCATAGTCGGGTAAATAATGGTTGATATCTTGAAAACGACTAGGAATGGGTATAGGCATTCTTTTAACTATCGACAGAATTTATTTCTGCATGAATGGTAAATTAGGGATATAATGTTACATTTGAAAAAAATGAATTTTCTAAGGTTAAAAGTATCCGAATTGACAATCGATTTATGAACACTCTGTATACAATTTAGTGGTTCTTTTGACTGAATTGGGTAGAGACAACCATTTTGCTTTGATACTAGCTAATAAAATAACATCATTATGTTTAAAGGTTTGCAAAATATAGTACGTTTTCGAAAGAGATGCAAACGTCAAAATTTTGACAAAATCGTAAATATCTCAAAAACAGTTGAATTTAGGGATAGAGAACATTAGTGAAATAATAATTCAAATAATCTGTAGAACTCATTGAGGTAAGAAAAAAACGTATGATTCCATTTAAAATAAGAAAATTGCTATCCATTTTCGGTATAATGGATCGTTTCCGGAAGTTAAAATATGTTCACGTAATTCTTTATGTGAGATTTTGTTATTAATTTTTTTATCGCATTAGTCTAGCTACAACACCCTCTATTTGAAACAACAAAGGGCCTGCTTGTTTCAAAGAAAATATATTTCGTTGGTTTAAATATATCGGTTTTTCAGTGTGCAGTATAAAGTACATTACTCTGAAAAGCCCATCGAGGCTCAATTATAATAACCGTGGGGCGCATCTATACACGTTATTTAAATGCCTCTCCTATATCTAGTCGACGAAAACGATACAGTTGAGGTGTGGGGTGACGTGGAAGGGAATGCATTGCACACCCATCATGTACGCATGGCTACCCAATCGACATCATCCTTGTAAACTCGTGGTCTAGTCATCGAGCTGTGGGGAATTCACGCCCTAGGTGGGCAAGTCGACGTCTAGTTCCACGCTCGCGTGTCCTATTATTGTTAGATGTCAAGAACTGGCTTGAATTATTTATCGGTAGACGTATGAGTTTCAAATGCGCTACGAAAGATGATTCAGGGTTATGATGTTATTAATAAACGCGTGCATTAATATTAACGGTTACATTGAATTAGGTTCTAAAGATAGAAAGTAGGCGCTGTTGGTAATTTAGTATCAGCTCCGACAGTTAAATGCGGTATTATCCTTGGTGTTATAAACTAGTAAGTAAAAATACTACAGCTTATAGAAAGTCGTTTGGATTCTGTGATTGCTTACCTAAAAAAAAAAAATTGAATTAGTTTCGAGTAAACACTTGATATTTGGATTTGAATTTGGCATACTGTAACTTATAAATCTAGATTTGTGTATATTGACTAGCAGTACTGACTAGGGGTGATAAAATGTAAAACGTTGTTTTGTTTATGACGACTATTATCTATTTAAATTAAAATATGTTTTTAAAGAAATCATATGATTTGCAGCGTTGCTGTTTAATAAAACAGGTCAACACTAATTTTGAACTGTTTCTTACTTAATCACCATTATCAGCACAAATTCAAAATTAAATGAACAAGTAAAAGTTAAATAAGTCACGTAGTATATACTAATACGTTGTCTATCACTCATTTGTTTAGCCTCCTTTTAATTTTGGGGTAAGCTAATGAAGCATCTTGTGCTAGCAATGAAAATACATACATATATAATTCAGTTTCTTCAGCAAGAATCTTTGAAAATTAATTTGTAACTTATATAACGAACTTAGATTATTAGATTGTTGGGTGCTACTGCTGTTTACGAGCTAAGTGTTATCTTTGATTTATATGTTTTTCCAAGTACATTAAGCATGTAATACAGTTGGGATATTGCTAACTCGAAAAGTAAACATCTAGTAATTGATAAGAGGGCGCAGAGACGCACAATGGCGAAAGAAATATTAGAACTCTGTAGCGTTTAGCAATGATTGACGATTTTCCTTGGGGCAATATGGTGATAGAATAAGTGTGTATCGGGGATTCTGGAAAGAAAAACAAAAATCTGAGCAAGGAAGAGTGCATTTCTCGGCGACATATAGCACTGTTGCATTCCCGTCAATACTTCGGGGTTGCTTGGCGTAGAAGTTGGGAATTTTCAAGTGAAAGATCGAGTTTAGAAGTTGTAAATTTGTTGTTGTTAAAACACACAGAGATGCTGTTGTATAAAGATGGCAAAAATCACTACAAACTAGTAACTAGATGTGAGAATAATAAGAGTAATAGTATTGAAGCCTTTTGCAGGTATACATAAAATTATAACTTTATAAAGCTTTAAAAGGCGCAGGCGGGGTACTGATTTTGATAAAGTAAAATCATAGCAGCAAATATCCTGTTTTAGGTGTCTAGTCGAAACTTAGATCTATTCAGTATTGTCATGGCAAGCGAAGGCTTTTCTTAGTAAAGGTGATATTTCTAATATTAGGTTACACTGGTGAGCATGAATGGATAAGAGGTAAAGATATCATATTTATTATACAGGGTAGTATACATTATAGAGTGTTATAATAACATTTACGATCGACATAATGGTTTAAAGTACTATCACTTCTGTTTCCAGCCTACTATTGCTACAATCCACGAGATTGAAACAGTTGCCAAGTACATACAGGTATCCTAGAATCCATAGCATTACCCTTTACATAAATCACCCAGAACGAGATATTCCAAGATAATGCTGGAACTCATACAGTGCAATACTCTATGCTTTTCTAAACCGTAACCTATATAAATTCGCATCCATGCCCCGCAAGCTCTCCTGGTTTATCTCTCATATAACAACACTGAAGACGATTCCAATGAAATCCCTCCAATGCTACCAATAGAAAAGAATTATGGCATGAAGTTAATGCACCGTAGCGTGGTAGTGAAGCCTCTAGTCCGTCTACATATACAGGATGTTGGCATAAACTTTTTTGTTTTAAATCTAGATTAGGTTAGGATTGGGGTGACCTATGGACCTGTTTGACCCCGTCCTTTTCAGATCTATTGTGATCCTCTTTTTTCCTAGAGGACGCTCTCTAATTTTGCCCTCTTAATTAGGCTTATCATGTTTGAGAGCAACTTCTTTGTGTAGCTACTAGCTCTGGGGTTCTCCACACTCATTACTAGAAACCTTGAGGAGGCTATCACATTGGCACAGAACTGGTGTTTCTTTCTCCCCTTAGTAGAATCTGTAGGTTGCGTCATCATATTGTACATATGCCTATTTAGTCCACAGTGAGCAGTCAGCACACCTACTATTATTTTGACAGTTTTTCTGTCTTTATTCAGTAGATCTCTAGTAAACTCAGGCGTCTGTTCCTTTAGGAACTCTTTTGTCTATCTCTGTCCCGGTGATTTTTGCCACCACTCTCTGGACTGATTATATTATTTATCCATTCATTGATGGATTTTTTAATTTGCGATTTGGTAGTGCGGAAAGAAGGGCCAGCTCAAACGAATGACCTTGACGAACTTCGCCTGGCCAGCTCGTCCGCCGCCTTATTTCTTCTCATCTCCGAGTGGCTAGGAACTCAGGCCAAAGTTAATTTCCTTTGGGTGCCCCATCTCATTTAGACCGCTTACGAAGTCTCAGACCAGCTTAGAGTCCACACTTACGGAACTAATCACTTTAAGTATGGACTAATTGTCAGAGAAAATAGCGACGTTTTTACCTGTCTCTTATCTGACACAATGGTAGATTGCAGCAACTTCAGCTTGGAACACCGTAATGTCTTTGCTGAGGCTTACCGAAAGAGCCATTTTAGGTTACTTAGCGTATATTCCAGCTTCAACGCCGTAGTCCGTTTAGAGCCGTCTGTATACGAGTTTAGAATCTGCTCTTATGGAGTACTGTTTTCCAGTCTTCTTATCTGGTATTATAACTTGATATTTTCTATCTAGGTTGAATTTTTGAACCATGACATCACATGACATTCCTAAAAGGGGTGCCTCCTTGAGCTCATCTAATAGTTTTTGATAGTCAGTGCCGTGCGATTTACTTATCTTGACTATACAAAAGTTATATATACTGTAGACCTTGCAGCTTCTTGTATATAAATATGTGTCGGCGGCAGGTTTAGAATTACTTCCATTGCGGTGGTAGGGGTTGATCCCAGCGCCCCCGCGGCGCACAGACACGCCAGTCTCTGCACGCTACCCAGCGTTTTGGCCCACCCCACCTGCCGCACCTTTGGCTGCCACACTATGGCTTCGTACGTTATCATGGGTCTAATTACCCTTGTGTATAACCAGAGAGTTATCTTGGGACTAGGTCCCCAATTCCTCAACAGCCTCTGTATCTACCAGCGGCGATAGTCGGCTTTGCTGGTCGTTTTCCCTGGATTGTGAGTTCTATGTGTAATCTTTTTAAAATCTAACAAGGGAATCTATTTTTTGTATTTTTGAATTGGACTTAAAATTTTAGTTTGGATTTTTGTAGGATTCCCTATAACTAAATTCATTTGTTGTGGATAGTGGAAAAGTGATGTGCAAGTTAATTAAATGCTATTATCTCACATGCACTTCCGCTTTTCTTCAATCCACTTGGGATACTTGCAGACTGAAGGTAAATGCATCAAGGCGGTAAATAAAAATTACTGTATTCTATAGAGGACGCGCATGAAAACTGATAAAAGTAATTCAAAAAAACTCAAAAACTCTTGTCAATAGGTATAGGGAACTTATCACTATTAATAATAATAAAACAGAAAAGATTGGAGATTACTTTTGAAATTTTTGACTTCTCTCCATTTTTCGAAGCCAATCTTTTGTCAGTTTTCATGCGCATTCTATACAATAGTATATTTCAAACCAAGGGAGGAAAGTGCTCTATTGCAGGCCGCGGGCAAATATTATATACCCAGCCGAAGGCGAGATTTGCAATTGCCCAAGGCCTGCAATAGCACTTTCCCTCACCTGTTTGATACTATTTTTTTTCCAGCTTAGTTTTCAATTTTAAACTAAATGTTAAATAATGCAGACATATCTGTGAGTGACATGATAAATAGTAGGCTTAATCTGTCAAATATTTTTTGAGAATTGTCAAGTTAGCGTCGTTTTAAAAGTGTTTAATTATAGTTTAATTGAAATTTAATACCTAGTAATTTACCAATTATCTCATAAATGGGCACAAAGTGGGTCGAATGTACTAATGTCATCTATCAATAATGTCACATATTATAAGATGTACAATTTCATCATGTTAATGTCATTTACTTTCCTCCCTAGGGAGGAAAAGTACAACTTTCCTTCTTCATATGAGGAAAAATGCTGGGAAAAAAAAATAAAAAAAATTTTCTTCACCGCCTAGATGCGTTCACCTTTAGTCTATAAGCATCCCTAATGATTCGAAGAAAATCGGAAATGCGCGTAAGATAGTAGCATTTATTTAAATGCGTCACTTTCTCGCTAGAAAATAGAAATATCTACGTAACAAATGAATCGAGACCTAGAGACTTGAATATGTTCAATTAGACCAAATAACTGTTAGTATACTACCAAATTTTCAGATTTTTCCGGCGAATAGTTTCCCATACATCGATCGCTGCAGTTCGTGGTGAAACATCCTGCATGTTATGAACTTACTTTTGGAGAAAGTTAATAAGTAATTTTTTTTTAGAAGTGGCTCTCGTTCAATAGCGCTATTGGAATATATAATCCAAGTTTAAATTAAGGCATCATTGTGATAATTTTCAAACTAAATTAGGCGGTACGTTATATTAGGCGTGAGTGGACATTTATACGGCACGTGTAAATTATAACTGATAGTTGTATAGGCATTAGAAGCGTTAGAGAATTTAACGACAGATTCGTTACTAGATACTTGGAATGAGGAATGTAATTTTTTTTGGACTAGGGCTCACATGGATACATTCGCTAATGAGAGGGCGGATTAACATGGTAGGTGAGGTACAACTTGTTTTAGGGAAATGAAAGTTGGTTTATCGTATTAGGCGGTAGAGTTAATAACGGGTCACGGTAATTTTAAATCATATTCATACAGAATTGGGTGGATTAATGATTCGCATTGTGCATGTGGTGGGGTACATACAGTGGGACATGTTTTATTTGAATGTTATGGCAGAGAAGAGTACCTGTTTATGAAGGAATATTTTATACTCTTTAGTGACCTGAATTGGTGCTAAATTATAGCTATTAGGTAATAATGTAGCACGCGCGTATAAAATAAATATTTAAGATATATGTATATATTTAATTTAATTATTATAGGCACTTAGGATTAAGTTTTTGTTGAATATTAGAACAGATGCTGTTGTTGTTTTATTTGCTCCTACTTCATTATGATGGTCCATCCTTCCGCTGATGGAGAGACATCTCATGATCTGCGAAGAACTGAGAAGCTGCATGAAGGTGGCTGGCGCTATTGGAAATGAAAGGACGCGAACGCGCTTTTTCCAAACCCAAAAGGATAATAATAATAATTTGTTGGCTATTAACAAGAGGATCTAGGATTGTTTCTCAGGTATTGCTTCCAAAGTAAGGTGGTCTATAGTTTTAGTCGCCGAGTGTTGATTGATATTTTAAATCTCCACATCATGGGCGCAAACATGATAACAGCTAACAGATGACTGATTCTTGTATTTTTGTTATTAACATCTGAATCATAGTGAAAATATTATTATTAAATATGCTTATTCAGAATAAGTAGCCTTGTGTAGTGCTTTCAGGTAGAGCATGATGTCTAGGATGAATTGCAATTATTTACCTCTTCATAAATACATAAAGTTTATATTATGAACATTTACCAATACAAACATCATTTTCAAACAAAATTTAATGGTGAGGCGTTTCCAGTTGGTAGTGTATTACCAATCTGTGCATTGGTTTGCTTAGATAACTGATTTTGGAGTACCCGTAACTATTTATAATATCCCAATGGGGCTTTAAAACTGTATTAAGGATATAAATTTGGTACCTTATTTACTTAATACCGCAGCAGACGTTGCCCGTCCGTAATAGAAATAGGAATAATCAAAGCGTTTCCGTTACGACGGCATAATTTGTGCCAGCCTGTTGGACATTCCGAGGGTGTTGAGTTCCTTCCTAACCGCTTTCATTACGGTTCCGTGTTTAAGCGACGCATTTGGGGTTGGCCGCCGCACGCACTTCGCCTTTTCTTCCCGCCGAGAGAATTCTTAAGATCGTTTAATTAATGACAGTCGCGCACTGAATAGTCCAAGAAATTGTTTCATGCGAGTCCGACCGCAACGCACACGCACGCACCCGGGCCGGCCGCAAAGGCCATTTCCTCGCAAACCGGCGGCCCCTGAATTCGTCTAAAGCGTCGTCCGACCACGGAGTGTATAGTTTCTTCCACCGACGCCCAAAACACTTCACACCGACGCTTCCCTGTCCGTTCTAGCGTGAGCGTCGAGCATCTTTGTGTGTTCAGAAAATTAATTAATTGAGAACGTGGGGCATAATTAAATTGGGTAAAGCGGTATCGGAATTAAGGAAAGGCAAACATTCAGAAACAATTACAAGTCGAAAGTATAATTATCCGTCTGTGTTCGCCGCGTGCGTATATATTTTGGGAACGGATGGCGAGGTAGAGGGCAGACACCTAACTGATGACGTTTGGGGCTGTTTCCTCGCAGTCGGGAAGAAATTAATTGCAGCGAGCGTAATTGTATTGTTATTGTTAGTTACCCCGCAGCATGCTCATATACATACGCGGCTCGTAAACGCGCCATTCGGCGAGGGATTAAATGGGAAATACATGAACCTTTGAGAGTACGACTGGGAGGAGGATGACGATGAGAAATTGAAGGCGTTTATAGGGGTCTGTTAACGTTGTGGTGATGGGAAAGATGGTTTAATTCTCGCAGTGTTCGGTCTATACATTTACCAATCAACATATTAATGGCTTTTATAACACCAGTTTACAGCCATATTGCAAACTGGGTGCGACTATTGTTTTATCATGTACGTTGGCTCGCTAAACTAAAAAATCGCATTATTTCTTTTTTTATGAATACATTTTCGAGATATAAATTCTTAAATTTTCTTTTTGATTTTTTGGAGGCTAGTTTGGTTGCTTGGACCATATCTGGACTTAGGCGCGACAGATTTAATCGTAAAAGGTACCAAATTAAAGACGATTGAATAGCCTACAAATGTCACATGGTTTTCTAATCGCCTTAATGGTTTCATTGTAATAGACCACATCATGAAAAAAAAGTATCGGTTTTGACAAAAATTACAGATTCACACTGTCGTATCGCTTGGAAAGAGTAAAAATTGTGGCAATACACCAAGGTTATTATTTTTTACGTAAAGTTTCTACTTTTAGGAAAAGAATAAGGTATTTACGAAGAAAATCTGTGGATAAATACCGGCCATATTTCTACGATTTCTACTTTTTCCCGGCTATAAAGTGCATATTCAGTTTCAATGCTGGCCAAAGAAGCAAACCTTTTTTTTTATAATATGGTTGATTGCAATGAAACTACTGAAGGGATTGCAAAATAATGTTAATGATATTTGCTGACGATTCGATGATCTTTGATTTGGTGCTTTTTACTATCAAATCAGTCGTTTCTAATTCGAGATATCGTCTAAACAAATTATCTCCAAAGAAATAAAAAAAAAACAATTAAAAATTCATCTCAACGTATCCATAAAAAAATGCGATTTTCAGACCAAAAGATGTAAGAAAAATATAGTGGTAACCTGTAGAAAAATCACAAAGACCTTCTCTGAATCAGTTTTTACAGCGCCTATAATGTGTTTCATTTTCTTTTAATAAAAGTGATAATAATAATATGAGTTTATTGCCCAAAAGAATCGTAAACTTATTTCAATTGCATATGCATACAATATATGACAATGTGTGTACAGTACAGTGTGAGTTACATACATATGCAATAATGTACTTAGAATTGACAATGTAAATCTAACAAAAAAGTCTGCACAGATGACAAGCAATGTAAACGGGCATTAATTAACATTAAGCCGTAGAATAATTGGAAAACATGGGGATTGAAACCACACACGATGTATTGGACCTATATTAACTTATAGCTGCCTGGTTTGGTGGACTAAGACCACGCAGAGCAAGCTATTACTAAACTCGTTAAATAAATTAAATAATAAATTGTGTATCACTAGAGCTGCAAAAAACTCACAAACAGCTGCTATGGGAACCATGCTAAATCTGCACGTAGATTGAAATGCAGTGAAAATTGGAGAACCCAGAGTAGTGGGAGATGCCAGAATAACAATCAAAATCATAAACATGATGATTCTCAAACTCTTGTTTAACAAACCCCCAATGTTACTGGGATGAGTGGAACCCTGGATTCAAAAGCAAAACTGGTATGCAGGTAGGTCAAAAAGAGTCACAAGGGAAACCCTAAATCATAAGAAATATGGTATTGGAGCAATATACCAAATATTAGCAATAGAAACATGCGCGTGGGAAAACAATCCAAAGGTCAGTGGATTAATATCCTCTCAGGTAGCCAAGTGGCTCTTAGGGCATCAGCATCACACCGCATAACCTCTAATTTAGCTTGGAATTGCCTGGAAAACCTAAGAATCCTGACCAAGTAGAACAAAGTTAATTTGGTGTGAATGCCAGGACATAGCAGACAACGAACTTGCAAACAACCTTGCAATAAACGGCTCTGAAATAATATTCATTAAGTTCCGAAATAACTAAAACTGCGATACGTGGTGCAGTAGCTAGATCGTAGAAAAACACCAGATCCATTGGAACAACGTAGAAGGACAGATACACAGCATACGGACGATGAGGCAACCATCTCAGCAGCTAGCGAAGGATGTACTAGCCCTTGACCAATTATAGCTTAGACTGTTGGCGCGCGACAGAACATGGCTGTCTAAGAAAGTACCTACATAGAATAGGCCTCTTTAAAGTTGGATCTATATGTAGACTATGGTAAATCAAAGCAGGATAATAATGTCGGTTGTTTAAAGTTTTGAAGCAGATAAGAAATATCTACTTGGTACCACAAATATTTCACAAATTTTGCATTGTACTTGTTCTAGTTGCCTTTTTTGGTTACAGTAAATGAAATGAGGCCAGCGTATTCTAACCGAAATCTCACTGAAGCAAAATAAAAGCACTTTAGTACCTCAGGATTTGAGACCAACCTGGAATGTCGAATTATGATTCCTAATGAGTTTCTTACTTGTGCGCAGATGACTCGGATGTGATCGTTAAACGACAGCTTACGATCAAAAAGTACTTCTAAACGTTTAACAAAATCAGTATGAGGAAAATTGATGGAATCAGTAGCATAATTATAATCAATTGGATTGAGTTTTCGTGTACAGGTCATAATTTCACATTGCTTATATTTACGGGAAGGCTGTAGTATGTGCGTGAGTGGCAATATGACCTTGGTAAGATCATTAATGAAGATTTTAAACAATAAACAATCTAGACATTACCCAAGAGCATGTGAAAGTCTTATTATTGTTGGTCATAGCACCACAATCAGGAAAAAGTAAAATCACATTATTTTTTTTCTGTGTGTAACGTACAAAATAAATATATAACAATTTTGCTCCACTATTGAATCTTTGAAATTCATCGCTGAAATTGAGGTTTTTTGTACCATTTCTGGTAAGCTAATCTTGGTTGAAGTTAACAATATTATGCTACAATATAACTTTCTTGGATTAATCGGTATCATGATCATATTTAACAGGATGAAATAAATTAGGATGAACGCCTTTTTCCAAAGCAAAACATGTTTCGCAAGCAACGAAGCTTTTTAACTTTTTGAAATTTATGCTATTACCATGGGTCACAAATTGTTTATACTTTGAGATCTTAAACGTCCCATATCTTTTGTTTGTGAACTTTTACTTACTTACTTCACTTCTACCGCTTCAGTTACATTAACCACACTATTTTTTTGAGGCATTTAGAACTAACATCATTAATTATTAAATTTATTATTTTCAAATCACTACAATGTTTGAAGTAATAAACATATTCTTTTGTATGTCGTTCCCAACCTTAGACCAGAAAACAACTTAATCATACAGAACGTTTTTACTTCGCCCCGCCCAGGTATTGTAAAAAGCAATTATTTAATAATTTGAAATAGTTTGTAAATTACTTCTTCTTGCCATTAAAATGGGCGTCCAGTGTAGTCAAGTTTGTGTTTTAACGTGTGCAGTAAAGTTATACACCATTAACAAATTAAATATTACACTTTAGTCCCCTCCCCTATCTATTTATTAACTGTCCAGCACTATAACGCCTACCCATAAATTACCACAGCAAAAATAAATTAGTGGCATAGTCATTCGAAATTATTCAACCGCAGAGCTATAATCCGTGGTGATGCCTACACAGAAACTTAGCAGTTACACGGTGTCCTATGGCATCTAAAATGATTAGTCGGGAAGTATAAATTATAACTTACACCATATTTTAGGAATAATTACGCGCTCCAGTTTGCAAATAAATCAAAACTATAATTACTGGAGAAATATCTGCAAGTAGCTCTGGCAGTTCTCACATCCATACAAGTTAGTTTATTGAGTTGAACTTTCAGTATGTCAAAGCAATCGTAAATTGAATAGCTCTTAGATTCTGATTTTGTGTATCTACGGTAAATAAAATGTTATTTACGCTGGAAAACGTGTTTAGATATTGAATATGTGCTATAGAATAACAAGCTGAAAGTCAAGTGTAAATTGATAAACATGTAAGTAAATATTGTGCAAAACATACATTCTGCGTTTGAAAGATGTAAACATCTATTGCAGTATAAGGTTCAGTTGTTGTCGTCTGCAAGAATAAAAGTCAACGCCGATAGAAATATTAAGACCCCAAGGCGTAGCAAATTTATTAGAAGTTATACGTACTAATAACTAAATAAATAAAAAAAAAAAACTATTTGATCGCTAATGATACCTGCAGGTAAGTTTAGCATTGAGCTCACTAGATTCACATTGATAAAATGTGTTTAATGACAACACCGACTAATTATAGGGTTATGACAGCCGTCCACCTGATACTTTACGTTATTGGAAAATAATTTATCGTTGCGACATTTACTAATCATTTTTTTACAAAATTCTATACGACGGTAATAATCATAAAAAAAAGTTCCCGTAAAGTCATAGTTTTGTAAGACCAGTATTTATTATTATTTAAAATCATTTGAACCGTTGTTGCACATCGTAAATTCACAAATAATTTGTCGTGATGGTATAATAGGATTTAATTTTAACATAATATAGCTGCCTGCATTGTTAACTACAAAACGTTAAATTGCAACGTTATAAAATGTTAAGTAATGGATGCATAAGGTCAACAAAAAAATGAAATAAAATTGGTCCGTGCAATCGTAGAACTGATTTTTACTGTAACATACAAATTGGTTTTTTGGTTTTCAGCTGTGGTTGGCTTAAATAAAAATAAAACTTCTTAAGTGTGCTATTGGTCATTGATGTATGTTTAGTGACAAGTGCAAGGCTAGTTAGTTATAAGCAGAGACTTGTGCTCGGGAACACATCGCTTTAAGAGCCTTCGCAATTTCTATGGGGAGCATGTAGAATATCTTATTATCAATGAGACCGCTTCGGCAACCGTAAGAATAGCTGGTAAAATTGATAAGTATAGTAAAGAGGAATCTCTTTTGAAGACCAGAAGGGAAAATGGGAAGATGTAGTGGTGCAAGCTGCTGTCGAAATAACCCTGTTTCAGCGACACGCTCCTACCAACATCGATGAAAATCAAGTCATCCTTCCTGGAGGAATTACCTGCCCTTATAAAGATAGAATGTGCATCGATTCTACATTTGGATATATCCTTTGGGATCATGTGGATAATGAGCAGTGTTCACCTACCAAGTGTTTGGTCTTGTATGAAGGAGAAGCAGACCGAATTAGTCCAACCAATTTGACCGACTTAAATTCACAAACAATTGTTTATTCAGTCAGTCATGGTAACTCCATTTTTGCAATGCCAATATCAAATCCCACCACTGCCACCAATTGTAACGGAACGGGTTTTCTTATCTGAATTTTTTTTTTTGGGAGTGGTCAGCCTAAATTTTCTTTTCACTGAACCAAGCCCCGTTTTACAGAAAACCCCACCTGCTCTTTTGACCGACGAACCACCGCAGGAAAACAATCTTTTTGTTCGGTAGCGATTAGTTTTAGAAGATATAGCCAAAGATGTTTTACAGCGGTGTTTTCCTCAGTCATTCGAAGCAAGGCCGTTAGTTAGCCTGAAGATTGACAACTTATCCACCTCGTCGTCTTTTTCTTTACTCAGGACTTCCCTCCAAAACTTTACTAAGGGTACAAATTAAACTTCTATTATTTCGCTATAAAAATTTTCTTTATACGTTACTCTTATGTGAGGGTAGAGGTAACTATTGATTTCCCATTGATATAAAAAATGTATAACAATGTAAATAAAAAACAATATATTAAAGCATTGGCTTGGTAGGTAAATGCAGTTTAACAAATGGAAACCAGCTAGTCGTTTTTCTTTGCTGTTTATTTTGACCATCCCCGATTCGCTTGTTGTTCGTTAATTGCTTGTCGCACTCCCCTAGTATTTTTTTTTGTTTTTCAAGAAAGAACTAACAATAATAAATTTTATAGATTTATCGATTAAAATATACAGTTGCCTACTAAAAAGAAACCTAACAGCTAATTGTTCCAAATCGTTCCAATGAATATCATTTGTCTTGTCTCAGCGGCTAATTAGCAGAGAAAAATGTCGTTCTTTTATTTATCAAAAGATCAAATTCAGACGTCAACAGCCAATTAAGTGGTTGGGCTGGGCTTATTGCTACCCGCCGCGATTCGCATTCCACTCATATCTACTCGAAATTCGCAAAAGACTTCCACAGTTCTTGGTCGTTGACGTTTCTCTAATTCCCCATTTACTCATTTTCGAATCGATTTTTTTTTCTTCGCCATCGCAACCTCTCTTCTTTATTTTTACGCGTTCGTTACCGAACTGTGTCTTCATCTTTTGTCCCGACTTAACTTAATCAAAATTCAGCAGATGGAACTCCGCGGCGCTCGAATTCAAAGGTATCGCCTTGTCGGTAATGTAATTGGGTTCTTGATGCCGTCGGGACATTACCGTTACATTTTACCTAATTAAAATATGGCAAATCCGGTAGGGGATTCTCCGTGTAATTCACTTATTCACGTTATCCACTCCCATTTATAAATTACAGACGGACGGAAAGAGTTTTAAGTGCCTTCCGCCAGGCGTACTCTAAAACTTTTCGCCATCATCGCCACAAGCGTTTCTATTTCGGAAAACAGCGGCCGTCGGTTTTAAACGCGGAAGGGACTAGCTAGAAACACTCCTTAACCATATTCAGCGCGCCATTGAATTCACCCAGCACTTATAATTGAATTTAAAGAAAGTTGTAACCGACTACGAATTATATCGAAGCGACATCATTCACGTTCATAAAGTATAATAAAAAAAGGGATAATTTATAGCAGCAATGCTATGCACACTCTCCAGAGTTTAGCTAAACAGGATACCGCATTGTACTGGTCCCAAAGTTTAAGATAATTGGTTAAAGCAAACGGAAGCTGGATGAAAAGCAATTACAGGCACTTCGACTAGCTTCACTTGAACCCCCCACGGAAATGAAATGCAAACATTATGTGTGTACTCGTAGTTAATCCGGTCGAGAAGACGGCATTTTATAACCTTTAGTGCACGTATTTACTTCAGCCGTAAGATGAAGGGTAGTACTGAATAAACGGGAGCTTTGTTAGACTTCTAACAAATTGAGTGTCTAAGAGGGGCAAAGCCTTAAATTTTAAAAACGATGTATTAGTATTGGGTTCTTCTCGTACATGAGCGCGAACATTTTTTCAAGAGCTGCTAAAAGTATGGAGGTACTCAGTAGATAAAGCGTACATTGTACGCCTTCAACGCGTACTTCGGCGTACAAGGATGCATGATGTATTATTATCAAGAAATGAGTGATATAAGGCGAATATTTCATTCACCCACTTTTTTTTAAGGGGTGGTAACGCCTAAGCTTGTCAGGCCCCCGCAGAGCCAAATCTCCCTCCTAATCACCATTACGACCCCGGAAAAAACCGATTATCGTAATTGACCAGAGCGAGATTTGAACCCCGGACTCCGCACTGATCGCCAAGCGTGCAAGCCATTCGACCACCAGCCAGGCAACTCTCGATAATCGAACTATGGAATTTCAGAGCACAATACTAGTGTACATTTACATTGGTGCTCATGTATATTACATTATGTTTTCGATGGCAATGCTGATTCGTTCCTGACACTCCAAAAAAAGTGGGAAAAATTACCCCAAAAAATGGAAAGCCATTGGCTTAGCCCACCCTTGATGTAAATTTACATAATAGTATTACAGCAACGGTTGTGAATTACCCCATATGTGGTGGAGTTTACTGGGTAATTTTAATCAAGGAAGTATTTTTCCCGTTATAATGTAAAATTCAGGTGGAATATATGAGGAATAAACTTACCCTACAATTAGGTAAGTTTTTTAGTATTTAATTATATCAACTCAAGCAATGGTGGTAGGTATAAAAATGACCTATGAGAGAAAGTTAGAAAAATTGCCTTCCATTAGAGATACTTATTTCACTGTATGGAGAAACACAATGTAATTTACGGTTGTTTAAAAGTATTCGAAATAAGGGTAAAGAATTGAAGTTAATATTGTAGTTTACATTCTTTAAGAAATATATATTATATGCGGAGTGTAATAACGTCTGTACTTATGATTTCATCTCTTTTCTACACATTCAATTTTGTTAAATGGCAGTCTTAGATATATTATGAAAATATGACTTACTTGTAATTCGCAAGAAATGCTGTCAACGCCTTCTCTAAAAAGATGGTATACAATTTCAATTATTCAGCAAATTTTCGTCGTTTGCACTTGGTACGGAATTAAAATACTTTTTTTGTTACCGTAATTGTCAATATTTTTTGGCACTTCGTGAACATATTTTTTGCAAGTGCGCACATAACCGTACATCTTAAATATATTCTTCATTATGAAAAGAAAATTTTTGATTAATTAAAAACACCTCAAGATATTTGCCCATATTGTGGTTAAGTAAAACTACTTCAATAAAACCATAAACCATGTCCGTGGTGCTTGCTATACTCCCAATAGGTTAGACAAATGCGTTAGCTTATTTATTGGGGTAATTTGAAACTCCCCGCATTTGTTCCCTACAGAAAGTGAAAATCTCATTGATCCATATTTTGAGGTATTTTTACCCAAAACCGAATTTACTTTGCAAAATTACGCCAGTTACAGAGTATTTACCATCTTCCCTCAAATAACGTAGAATGTACTCCAAGTTTTGTACACATATTTACACTTTTAAGTGGATAAAATTCCCTACTTTTTTTAGAATGAATAATTTAATTGATTTCTTCATGGTGTATCGGAAAGAATTAAACAGACATTATTAATGTTTAATTAATATCCTTAATACGAATTACTAAAAAGATTTGTCTTCCTTGATATTTATTTATTTATTTATTTATTTATTTATTTATTATATATGTATGTATTATTATATATATATGGATATGTAAGTAAATAAATTTGCCAGTGTAATAGGAAAATAATTTTGTTTCTGTGCCTCCGTCCAGAAATACCCATTTTGCAGTACTTCAAAGCGGCCGGAAAACTACCGGAAAACTTCAGTTTCTGGCCTATTGTTACAAATAACTATTTTGGCCTCCCTGCCGAAAAATTCATTTTGCATTACTTCAAAGTAGGCAGGCAAAAATGCCACTAAAGGTTGGCACACTATATTCGACATGACAGATGTATAATAAAATTGTCATTAAGCTACTGTGCAACTTTACTAAGATGAACTGGTGTCTCCATTGGACTTATTATTGATAAATAGGTATTAAACTAGATAGAAAATCACAGAAAAAGACTTATTCTCGGAAACCTCAAAATACTAATGTATGTAACATATATGTCAAGCTGTAGTGTCAACCTCCTAGCATGAAAATTTCTTTTCTATTTTCAGTACAAAATTAAGACACACAAACTGTACCAAACTGTACTCATATTCGAAAAACTATAGTTTCTGGCCTAGTGATACAAATAAATATTTTATTATTTAATGAAAATGCAATTTTGAAAATCAAAATGTATTTGGAGCGAAAATATTGAAATAAAAGGCCATTCAAACGTTAATAATGCTACATAGTTGGTAGAAAAATATATATTTGTAAATTTGCAATTTCTTGACGGTCATTAACTCAATAATTATTCATGTATGAATTAAAATCTATAATTTGACCCTGTGTGAGTTGTATTTAAAGGAAAAAAGAAGAAAACAAGGTCTTGATCCTCTTTAAGGTATCGCACGATCGGTTTCGCTCTAGCCAAGCATCTTCAGGTCAGCTACAGAAGTATCAATTTATGAGAGAGTGTAAAAATTATTAACAAATTAGTAATGTATAGGGTTAAAATATTCATTTCTTTTACCTAAAGCAATTGTAGGCGGCATCTGGTCGACAAAATCTACTCCACCTTCAGAATTATTGTAGTAGGAAACTATTTCAGGCTTTCTTTGAGTAGGTACTAGAATCTTAATCGATTTTATCATTATCTTAAACAACATTTTTCACTTTCGTGGGAACATATGACACTAAGGTAACGCTAGGTTCAAGACATTTGGCTTTGTGGCGCGATTTTGATTTTATTTTTGGGAAGTGGAGCAGAATATTTTGCTTCCCTCGTCTCTTTCCTTTCTTGAAAGAAGTCTGCTTTCATTTCCAAATTTTTACAATTTGCCACACCTTTTTTATCGTACTTCAAAAAAAGGTGGTCGACTTTGTTCCACGATATAGTCGTTATCAATCAATTATCAATGTCGTTATCACCGTGTGGTTTCTCTTCAGAGACACAATTTTGTTCTATGGTGAAATCATTTTAAGTTTTTTTTATCACTATAGGTTTCTGTCCCAGTGTTCACATCACTTTGATCATCGCTCTCTTTACCACTTACATCATTAGCCAGTATAGTATTTCCTCAAGATCGTCTTTATTTTGCAATGAGAAACACCAAAAGACAGGAAGTACGTAACAATTACCATACTATATTTCAAAATAAGATATAATTATATAAATTATCGGGAAGGCTCTATTGGAGCCCTCGAAGGTTCTTAAGTTTCCACTGGGCAAGATACTGGGGTTTATAGAGAATACCAAGTTCCTCGAGTAGAAATAAGAGAATTAATAGAGATGGTACAATGAGCACTTAGCTCAACTGCCTGGACTATAGGTGCCCAACCTAACTTAATAAATGAATGAATGAAGGTATAATTATTAAGGTTTATAATTACCCAAGGAAAGAGCACTTTTTTTTTACCAAGTATGAGTACATTTTTTTCACACTCTCTCTCGGACATAATATCATATAAAATAAACTGTTACTTATGGCCGTCACTGTAATTTAGTTCCGTTTGGTTGCATATTCATATTTACATTTTTTTTTGTGATTTTTGAAGGTTAGATTTAATAACTAACACGAAATACCAATAAACTTCTGTCTCACAAATTCTTTAATCTTCAAACACTATGTACATTTCAATAGCTAGGCTAACATCACCAGGTGTACATACAAGTGTATTGTCTATTATTTAATTGTTTAGATTTAATATCTGAAAAGATGAATTAGAAAGTAGTTATTAATATTTATGCATTTTTGTTAAAAATCGAGTAAAAGTCTTGCTTAAATTTCGTTTAGCTCGAAGAATTTTTATTGAATAAACCACAAAGTTTCAATATTTATGACTAAGCCACCCGACAAACAAATTAAAAAAGAAGAAAATATTAAAAAAGGTAAAGGAGAACGATTCACGTCAGACCAAATGCTTGGTTTTATTCATGTTTTGCATTTTACGCTAAACGGACTTTTGATATCTCTCCATTCCTTGTTATTTTACCTCTTCACCTTCTACCTACCTTAATCTATTTTTATACCTTCGAGATGCCCCGTCTCGTTCCTCTATGAAAGAGCGGAACGTATATTTTCACTAAGTCTGCGGCATTATAACCCTGCGCCTCGTTCCACCGTAGAAGGCAAAATAAAACAACGATTTCAGATATCGTTCTTGATAGTCGACTATGTGCGGTAGACCTGATGCGATTGCGGCGGTATCTGAAGCCATTTAGAGGGAACGGATAAATTGAAGGAATTGTGCCAGAGACGGCGGCCTCATCGCCTCCCCTCCAGCCACCAACAACGTTACCTAAACTTGTAAGCCGGACGATATCTCCGAATAGGAATTGGAGGATCAATGGCGATGCGAAACATTGCCTCTATCAAGCAGGAGAGAGCAACGCGAAATAATAGACTCGGCACTGAATCACCGGTCTTGACGGTTGCGGCAGCCGTAACGGTCCAATAGACGACGTTCCTGTCCTGGACATCTTCACAGATATATCGCGACCACCGCAAACTGTAAGGAATAACGTGTTTGAAAAGGAGTAAAAGGAGACAATGCTGAAGTTATTGCCAGTTTCACCGAGCAATAAAACTTCCTAATGCTTCCTCTAATTTTGCACCAACGGTTTTGTAGGTCAGGACTAATTCATTAAAGGCCATTTCTTTCTCAAGTTCCCTTTTATCCCAGGATTTCTTTTTTTTTTGCAAAAGTTGATGAAGTAGAAGAACCTACCCAACGATATATGTTTGAATTTATAACAGAATTAAAAAAGCGACAAAAGTGCAGGAGAAAGTGGGATCCTGGAGAAGTGTTAAAACAAGCAGGACTGGCATTGCAACAAAAAATAGGTCACCTGATACAAAGAGCGTGGAAGAAGGAAATGACGCCTAAAGATTAGAGTAGCGCACTTATTTGCCCAATTTACAAGGAAGGTGATAAGGTATAACGCAAAAATTATAGACTTTTGGACATAGTGTACCAAATAGTTGCAACGTTGACACGTGAAAGACTAGAGAAGTAGGAAGACAAAATGGGTGAGAGATCGACAATGGATAAAATCTAACGTAACAGCTAGGAACAAATCTTAAGTCTTCACTTGCTCTTTATCGATTTTGAACATATGACTCAATTTCCACAGGAAGAGTGTATGAAGGCATAATAATGAAACATAAACCTATGGAAAATGACAGTAAAAGTAATAACAAATAAATTTTTGATAGAGGGCAGTTATTCGGAGCATTTTAAAGTTGGGAAAGGTTTAACACACTATTTGGTAATGGAAATGATAATAATAGATAGTAAGAGCCAAACAATAGGTTCGATTTATCATAATAAAGCACAGTGCATTGCATACCCAGACGACGCGACGTGTAGTTACAAGGTATAAAACAGAACTCGAGAAGGCTTTCAATAAATTCGAAGAAGAAGCAAACAATTTTGGAATGCATGTAAACAATGAAAAAAAAAATACAAAAAATGGAAATGAGATCAGATGTAATAGAGCAAAACAAATATGCCGAGTTTAAGACAAAAGAAACGCAGTATGAATTTTGAGAAGTTAACCAATTCGAATTTCTAAGAGTAGTAAGAACATCAAAAAAAAGCGTAAAAGAGTGGGAGATAGATAAAAAAAAATCTTGTTGAGAAATGAAGCCGTGACGGTAGGGCCACTAAAAAAATTTTGAGATTAAAAGCGGCCAGCAGCCGAATTTGGAGTTTACGAGACCACCATGAGAGCGCTTGCGCTGTATGCCAACGGTTAATCGGAAATGAGGGCTAATTTGTCGTATCAGGTGGTAGAATTGACAACGAGTCAAGGAAATTTTAAATCATATTTATGTAACATTGAGAGGGTTAATGATTCACATTGTGAATGTGGTGGGATAGATACATCTGCGCATATTTTATTTAAATGTCCACTCACTGATGAGTATCGGTCGCGTACGGAAGTTAGGGTATTAGCTAAGCGGTTAAATTGGCCGCGACGAGAAATACATATTAAGGAAAATGAGTTGGTCGAATGGTGGGAATTTTTTTATAATGCTGCTAAAGAATTAAGTTGTGTCCTGATATTTAGATAATTAGTAGGGCAGTACGTATTTATAAATGAATATTTCATACCCTTTTGTAGTCTGAATTAGTGTTAAATTGTACATAGTTGTGGTGTATAAATAAGTATAATATAAATCTTTAATTTAATTATTATCAGTTAATAATTAGGATTACGTTATTGTTAAATATTAGAATAGGTGCTGCTGTTGTTTTATTTGTGTTTTTAGATCTTTACGATCGTTCTACTATTTCAAATTCATGATGCGCGAAGAACAGAGTAGCTACCTGAAGACGGCACGGCTGTCGGATTTCAGGAGATGTGGGAGCTGCCTATTCTAAACTCAAAACCGATAATCAGTAACAAGGTGTGGAACTACTTCCCAGGTCCTGCTTCCAGAGTAAGGTTTTTCCATGGTTTTCTGTTACTACTTGGCGAATGGTGAGAGATAATTAAAGTTGTTCTATGAGCATAGACATATAACAAGTGATAGCTGACAGTTACTTGTCTGTTGTGGAAAAAGAACTTATATTTTGATATTGCATCACAGTGTATAAATAATAATAGAATAATATGCACTTTTGTTGACTGTCAACACCGTTTCTTTTTTTTTATTTATCTGAAGTTTGGTTATTACAAACTGTCTTCTAAAATATACACAATTATCACTTAATTCAGAAAAAAAAAATAATGTAATTATTGATAACTTCCTCGTTGTCTGTAGGCAGCTAGACTGTGTTTAGCATATGATTTTCGTGACACACTAAGTGCTTTTGTAATTTATTGAAACGGGTTTCCTATTCAGAATTTTATAAAGATAAGGGAAGTGACTCTGGTTTATGTTAAAATAATTTAAATTCATATCGAGGTTTATTTGTGGCTGTAGAGTAAACATACATCATTATTAAAAAATACAGCGAATCATTGCATAATATATTTAAGGAATTAAAAAAAAAAATTACATATGCGGATGCATAGCAATACATTATTGTGATTTTTTTTATAAAGGATTTGCCGATTAATATTTTACTTAATAACAAATATAACTTTATTCTTTAATCTGCCTTTTCTTTACAGATAGCTATCGTTCTATGTTAGATAATATTCAAAGATACAGCCTCCTGCACCAGATGGCTAAGAGCTTATACGTATGCCTCGAATTTACCACTGCATGTCATGCGCTTTAGTTATCTCCTCTTTTATGAAGCAATAGGTAGTTATATTTATATTATTTTGCCAGTAGCGATTAGGTAGCCGAGGAGGCTGCACGTGATGTGTCTTCTAAATCAATAACTTGTATAATATAAGACTTTTACTTCGTTTAACAACAAATTTGTAGTTTAATTTTAATCATTTAATATATTGTCAGCTTTTATATTAATAGAGACAAGGTAGACATCGATAACATGCACAATTTATTGTATAATAATATATCAAAAACGTTTGAGGAGCATAAGGCCTCTTACTCAAAGTGAGAGTACTAGCAATATTTACATTAAATATCAACTACTATCCAGTATATTTTGGATTTTTAAATCCCAATTTTAAATCAAAACAACATACAACTCACTAACAAGGCCTACCAACTCATATATACTAATATTTCGATTTAAACTGTCATTTATAACTATATAGTATATAGATAACTTTAAAGTTTAGGAAATAATTATAACTAACAACTTCTTGCGGGTTTTCGCCGTGTGTCAAAACTTTCGCTCGACGTTTCGCTGTTCATACGGACAGCTTCTTCAGGATAACTGAACTGACCTTCTGTGCGCCCCTTGGGTATCTTATCCTTTGCGGTCGGTAGATACTGCTGGATCGACGTTGCAGTCCCGAAGCGTACTTGTACGTTACGTTTCTTCAAAATTCGGCCTACTTTTTCGGTGACTCCTGCTATGTAAGGTAAACACGCCATCCCTTTTCGTGGTTCTGTAGTTTTCTCCAGTGTCGTCTTCTTCTTAGTGGCTCTCCTTATGTCGATGTCAGTGTAACCATTCTTCTTTAGTGCTTTCTCCAAATGTATCTTTCCACTGGTAAGATGTTGTTCGTCACTGATGGTTTCGGCTCTGGATAGCAATGTTTGTATTAGCGTCTTCTTCTGCATCGGATGATGGTGAGATCTTGCATGCAGATATATATCGGTGTGCGTCTTCTTTCTAAATGCTGCGTGCTGTAGCATTCCCTCTTTTGTTTTCTTGACCATAACATCCAGGAAAGGGAGATTTCCATTTTGTTCTTTCTCCATGGTAAACTTGATGGCAAGGGAAATAATTATTTGCCCAGAAATTTAAACAACATTTGTAAAGAATACCTCCAACATGAGGTAGTTCACACCGCAAAGTATTTCAGAATGGAATTGTTTTACAGTGACAAACCAAACATGTTACAGGAAAGGGATCCAATCAAAGTTAGGTACGAGACCAAAGTATATCGTGATATACTTTGAAAACAGCAAAGATATATGCAATTCCACAAAAGAAAAAAATACCAAAGCATGTTAATTCAGTGAATTTATTCTAAACGATGAAAAATCTTGATGTTTCTTCTAGATACTTTCAGCCCAATGGTAAATACAAAATTCACTTCAATTTCGAAGAAATTACGGAAATATGATTTAATTTATTTGAATTCACTAAAAATAAAACGATTTTTGAACCCCTTTGAACTAGAATCGATAACAAGGAAACTATATTAAAATCATACAGTTACTGTACGATGAAGATACATTCCTAATTAGGGCTGTGTGTATGTGGCTGATGATTATATACCACGGCCAATAGTAATAATAGTAATATTCCTAATATTTAGTGACAATTCATTATATATTCCATAAGAATATTTATATTTATGTTTCATTTTCCTAAATAATCATGCTGGCATGCATGGAGATAACGTGTATGTGTTTATATTGCATTCGTAATGTGTCGCGATAAATTTCGTAAAATAGTCGGAAACGCAAGCAGGGTCACCGCCAGAAAACTTACAACATCCATTGGATAACACCGAAACTTTACGGTTCCCCGCTGATGCCTCCAGCGCTTTTCGCCGTAAAACGCGGCCGTTGGTTATGGACCTTCGGATGCCTGCAACCATCCATCTGTGTGCTGCAGAATGTCATCCTGCCCAATCTCCCACCCTCGCCATCCATATGTTGTACACCGGCGGACGAGTTAAGTATATTGGTCGCGTCGGCCGTAAGCTCGACAAACACATCGATGGCGGTAACCCTTCGGTGTCCCGGAATTGCGTGAACACCTGCAATGTATCTTCCGGATCAGGTACTTACGGTTTTACGGTCTGTCTCATAGCGACGGCGACTGGTAGTGGGTAGCGGCAGTAACATACCCTCTCGTGGTACTACCGTCACATAAATAATCCCCAGCGTTGTCTCTTTGCGACGGGCGGTAGAGTATGTAGACATTTTTTACTGCCGAAAAGGACTATATATCTGCGTGTACACGACATAGGACGTAAGACTGCCATTACACACGTATATGGATACCTTACCTTAACTACACCCAACATAAAAAAGAAGAAGGGGGCGTCCCATCGCATTAGAGGAGTAATAATCAGTTTTGTCCCCGCGTAAAACTTTATTTGTTTTATAACACGCAATAAATGCATTACAACACATTAACTTAAAAAAAATATCTCACCTTAGGTCGTTACGAAGACGTACGCATTAGACCTATACTCCATTCATGTTAAGAATGCAGTAAATAGCGTTTATAATATAATATAATTTATTGATGCTGGCTATACAAAGCATTTACACAAGTCATAATAATATATATATAATATAACAAACACACAAACACAATAACAATAGAAACAAAGTGAGCACCAAGTGCGGAGGCGCAACTACATAAAGTGTTGAAAATACTCCTCACTTGTATAAAAAGCTTGATGGATTAATTTTTTTTTTTATTTTTTTATAGAACATTCGAATGACTTTCTGCTTAGATCTCTAATATTTTGCGGGAGAACATTGTAAAACTTTATGCTTTGATGGTAAGACATCTTTTGTGTGGAACTGAGACGAGTATACTTAATGCTCAAATCATTTTTATTTCTTGTGTTATAGCCGTGAAATGCAGCATTTGTGGAGTAACAATTTATATTTTTTTTAACGTACATAAGACATTCCAACATAAACTGGCATGGAAAAGTTAAAATTTTTAATCTTGTAAATGCTTCTCGACAGTCAGCACGAAATGATAAATTACTTAGGATCCGCACGGCTTTTCTTTGCAGCCCAAAAATTCTAAGACTCGGATAGCTATGACCCCATAGCAAAATTCCATATGACATAACTGCGTGAAAAAGAGAAAAATAAGCAGCTTTTAAGACACTTTCTGATACCGACGTTGAGAGACTTCTTAATAGGAATAATGTTTTTCCAAGTTTATTTCCAATGTAATCAGTACGCGCTTCCCAGCCTAGTTTAGGCTCGAGGAAAACTCCTAAGTATTTAATTGAATCAGGATTGTTTATTTCAGTGTTTCTTTTGGAAAAGACATTTGTTTTTGTTTTACTTTAGTTTAGAACCGGCTTGTTTGGGGAAAACCAAGAGCTCGCTGCATTATTTGCCAAATTACTTCTCTCCACAACCTTTCGATCTCCGCTGACTTGACTAATAAAGTAGTATCATCAGCGAAAAGAATGCATTTATCTACTGGCAATGCCTGCGGTAAATCATTTATATAAATTAAAAACATTAAAGGACCTAATATAGAGCCTTGAGGCCTTGAGGCACCCCGAATTCAAGTGTAAGTTTATCAGAAGTAGAGCCATTAATGCGAACCACCTGCTACCTATTTCATAGATATGATCTAATTTAAGCCAAGCTTAAGTTGTCAAAATTATAAAACTTTAATTTTTCCAGTAAGATGCTATGGTCAACACAGTCAAAAGCTTTGCTTACATCACAGAAAGTGGCTGCGCAATGATCCCCCCGCTCAAAGCAAGAAACCGCAAAATCAACAAAGTCAAGAGCAGCAGACACAGCACTCCCCCCTGCCCTAAAGCCGAACTGATTCTGACAAAAAAGTGATTTTTTTTCAAAGAATGAAACAATTTTGTTTTTTATTAATTTCTCGAATATCTTGGACAGAGTAGGCAGAATAGAAATAGGTCTATAATTAGAGGGTTCATTTACATTATCTTTCTTGTGCAAGGGAATAACAATGGCAAACTTCAGTTCAGACGGGAAAATAACAGTTTGAAAACTTAAGTTAATTATTTTTGTGATGGGAATTACAATTTCATTTTTTACCATTTTTAAAGTATTTACACTCATACCGTAAATATCTTTTATATTGGAAGCCTTAAGTGAATTTATGACATTACGAACTTCATTGTAAGATACCTCGCCTAAGCAAAAGTTCTCTACGCAGGTATGATTTATTATGTCAGAACGATTGTAATCCGAACTAGGCAACTGAGCAGTAGTACTTTCGGCTATACCCTGAAAATGTTTATTAAAGTCGTTCGCGGACAATAAACAGTCGTTGTTTTTGGTGGTTTTACGTGTAGAATTTATTATGTTCCACATAGACCTAATTTTATTCGAGGAGTTATTAATTAGCGAGTCGTTGTAGTCGATTTTAGCTTTCGTAATCGCATTCCTATATGCCGATCGTGTCCAAATTAAAACGAAAAATAGCTGCAAATTCAAATTTTAATTTGACAGTATTACAAACGTAACAGTTTCCTTATCAAAATTCTGTAGTAATAGATCAGAAGTATGCGCATGCAGTAGTTTAGTTGCACTGTTAGAGGTATAACGTGATGAACCGATAAATAAAGTAGCAGCAGGTAAAAGCACTTCTAATTGAAACTTCAAAATTCAATATACATATAACAGACAAAATACATGTTTGAATAAACAATCATTCAGAATTAAATTCTGGGCTATAGCTGCATATATTGCCCGCTGATTTATTTATAATTTATAGCCACATTAACGGATAGAGCATGTCCCTCTGAGCCCAAAAAGAGCATTTATTTTTTTAGGAAATGAAAAGAAAGTAGTAAAAAGTGTGTTTGAAAAGTGCCATTTCCAGGTTATGTTCAGGGCTATTTTGACATCAATACGTGTGATCTTGTGGTGGTAATGGTGGAAGTTATTAAATGTAACAAAATAATGTTGATAAAAGGGGCGAAATACATTTAACCAGGTTTAACTTTCCGTCGAGCTAATGGAAATTAACCTTGATGAATAGAACTGAATTGATAATTATGCAGCTGATCGAATGTTCTGAAACAGTATTTTAGTTCTTAGAATCTCACATTCGTGAATCGATGTTTCATATAAATATGAACTTAGGAAGGATGAATAAAAACTGTAATTAATACAAAAATTGTAAAATTATAGTTATGATTATGAGAGTGGAATCATTTTATTTAAACGCAAATTGTTTGATAACATCATATAAATACAGAATTAATATGTAATTGGTGCTAAGTGAAGATAATCGCATGTTCGGCGTCTTTAAGAATGAGAGAATTGTGTTTAATCAATACGTGCAATACACATATTTGTACAATAAGACATCAAATGTGCTAATCTCCTAATTACCTTAATAATACAGGGAAACGTTAAAATCTGTCTGAAACTTGCAGATTTGGAACTTTTAGGGTGAGTTTATCAATGCAATGATAAATAAATTAACTTACAGATAAAATAGTAACAGAAAGATAAATAATCTAAACGGTTTATCATGTGCAATTATCTGCTAGATAATGATTATATGAAAGATCAATTTGTCTGGCACTTTATTTGAAATGTAAAGCATCTGATGCATGATGCTTGTGATCATAACCTACAATTACAAGACAAATATTTGAAAATGTTACACAAAATTCATAATACCATTATCATACCAATAATCAATTCTCGGTCTCACTGTGTAGGGCCATCTTTCGTGTCTTAATAAGTGTGCAACGTCTTCGTCTTCATCACCACTAGTGTTGGGAACGAAGCTTTCATTATCATTCACGACAGATCGCCCGCATCATAATACGACCTCAAGCAGTGTATTCAAGCAGCGCTTGTACATGAAGTAGATATTTCACATTATCTTCACGAGAATAAACGTGTAGAAACGTGTTTCTATGTCAACAATTTACTATTCATTTTATCAATTATAAATACGGTATTTGTCTAAAAATTAAAATGAAGCTGCTTGCTCAATGAACACGCCTTTCACGAAATATACCCGGTTGCACGTGACCGGGTATATTTCGTGGGTATAAAAGCAACCTTGAGCATTCTCTGGTTTTGCACTGCAATATTTATTCATAACTACACAGACGAATGAAGCTACATTTATCCTAACACTAATCAACACTAAATAAATAAGCCAGGATATATATTCTGTTGATATTATGATAAAATAAGCCCGATATCACAGGCAATCCATAAACAAACTGTTTGTAAACAAGCCTATCCCTATGTCGTATGAGTCAAATATAAAACGAGGCGTGAGTCTATTTTCTACTAACTAATCGCAACGCATTATTTACCCGTGAGTGTTGTTAGAACGTCCTCACAAATTCCGTTTATTTTCGTCATAATATAATAATAAAGCCACTGATATGAATTTTAGATAATCAAGTTAATTAAATAAAACAGCTTATCACTAAAATACTGCATAGAATATGTTTAATATTTCACGATTAGGTAAAGTATGCGAGTTATGTTCGATGTAAACTCTATTATCTCTCCTGATTTTAATTCTAGTGCTTCGATATGTTTTCTGATGGGGCTTCTCTAACATTAGCACTACCGTTTTCATTAAATTTCTTAAGCTCTCTTTAATTCAAGTTTCTCAATGTACAGTTTGATCCTTTATTACATGTGCAACTTTATATTATTATTTTCACTGTAGTGGGTAAAAAAATAAAACCAGTAGCAAATATCGCAAAAAATGTGATCAGACATATAATGGATTTGTAAACTATGTTTATAAATATTCCTCATTATGCTTAGTGAGAACATGACCAAATAAAATTAAAAGAGAATTTTACAAAAATTTTCTTTTTTTTCTGCTTTGTAATCACATGTTTAAAATTAGAAAATTATTAAGGGGGGAAAAAATAAGAGCAACCATATTTTTATTAAATTTCATTTCATAAACTATAAAATATTTATATCACAATCACGTAGTGAATTAGTTTGGGTTTAAATGATGAAAAGCAAAACGCTGGCGCACATAATAGCTTCTTAATTGTTATCCCTGTTTCTCTGAGATATTTTTATTTTTATGATCATCCGGTGTATGTAAATTACTCTCTAAGTATTTTGTGTGCAGGTACTACTAGTTTTTGTATTTTCTCTTTTGAATTAGCCATTAAAACTACATCATTTGCATAAAAAATATAATTCCTTCTTAATACTTCTAGATCTCTGATGTATACATTTCTGTGAATGAACCAATTTAAATTGTTGCGTTTAAATTGATTCATTTTATCTCTGTTATTTCATAATATTGTGCTCTAATGCGTCGATCAAGTGTGTGTTCACAAAACTCGAAAGGATGAAAGGTTGTGAGTTTGAAATATGTTTCATTGACAGAATGCATGTAATAATATTGCGTCGAATTAATCTGTGACCATTTGTACTACTGAGCATATATTTATCAATGTTTAAAAAGAAATAACTTAAAACATAATTTCATTGTAATTAATGTATAATATTGTCAGTTCACATTTTAAGTAGCAATTATCACTTGCAAGCTGCAGACGTTTTGAATTACAAGTTGATCAAAGTTGAAGTCAAGGATACAATTTAAAAAAATGTATAATTCTTTTTGACAATTTTTTAACTTACTTACTAAGGAATGTTTTACTGGTATAGATGTTAAAAACGTCAAACTCCAATGATCAATATTTTATTGAAACTAAAATTATCATAAAACTAGGCAAAACCTATTCATCCCCATGTCGTTTTACTTTTTCATTTCTGAGCCAGTCCAATGTCTGACAGATTTCTGATAATTCTCAAAACGCGTACCTCTAGTATATAAGGTTTTTGTGATTTATAGGAATTCATTCATTTATTGTGATTTTTGATCAATATGTTATATTATATATAGTAAAGATAGCAGTTTATCCATTTTTATACAGTAACAATGCATATTTGGCATAAATTTTCTACATGGCAATATTTGGTAGTACTATAGTAATATTTATCTCTTTACCAGCTAAATATTCCATAGGAACTATAATCATCAAAACGGCGACCCCTATTGTATATGGCGGGTTGATCTCTCCGAATTAACCCCTAGCGTGCGCGCAATGACTTTGGCTATATTTAGTGTCATAATATTGTTGAAATGATTAAAAATGCTTAATATTTTAACATCTATAATTTTACGTGGGTGAAGCCGTCGACAACATATACGCTTAATGAAATAAATTGCTTCACTCAAATAAGCAAATCATTGAACTAATTATATGTTTATTAATTTCAAATATTTTCGTTTCTCATAATCAACTAAATATTTAAAATAATTGATGTCAAGTGTGGGTGAGCGGTTGATATAAGAATTGAACCTTATGTTTTTAAACCTCTTTGTTAAACTAAATATTTGAGTATTAATTGTCGAGTTATCCGATCAAACATGCTTTAGTATTCCAACAAATTTAACTTTGCCACTAATATTGATTGTTTTCAAGTCACGGCTCTTTTTTTTCACGAAGAAACAATATACTTGTTAAACCACTATTTAAAAGAATAATTTATTTGGAATATTTATTAGCGACAAAGAAATATTTTTCTCAGTGTACAGTTTTAGAATAAATCGTAGCTTTTTGACGACCTTATAGCAGATATAAATTCGCTACCACCAAAATCCAAAATAAAAATGCACAACGCATCACATACCGCATAAATCCTATTATGATTCCTGTTTTTTTTTTTTATTTTTCCGAACGCATTCCTGCTTTTACGAAGTATGCACCTACAGCGCGCCAATTCGTTATCGTTCTAGCTAACAGATCGAATGCATCCGCAAAACCGGTTTAATGCTAATTCGTATTTATGTCGGCTATAAATAGCAGAGTTATTATTATTAGCGTTGTTAGTGGTAGCGGCATGCGTGTGTGTTTGCGCCGGCATATTGCCGAGCCGGTCGCTAGGGAATTTATATCCTTATTTACTGTTATTTCTGGATGAGATTTTTTTACGAGGATCCGTATCCTATCCGGTTCGGGTTAATTTTTTCCCGTTCGTGAATTATGAGCTGATGTTCGCATGTGTATCGCGTTTATTTGGTTATTTTGTAATTAGGAAGTGTTGGACGGTGATTAGGTCATTTCAGCAGAAGGGTTGTTTTGAGTTATGGATGTTAAATGGTATTTGAGAACACGTTCGAATATTGTTGTATGGTTTTCAATCTTGTTTCTCCCCCTATTATCAATTGGCGTATTTATGGAATGTGTGGAGGAAAATGGCGGGGAAATTACGTTGTTGATTAGGAAGTTATTCCAAAATAATGAAAAAAGTGGCCATTAATTGTGTTGTTATTTTTTGTTGTTGTAAAAATAAAGAGGCTCTTAAGATGTTTTTATTAAAATACGTTTGAGATGCTCTAAAAGAAATGTATCAGATAATTTGGTAAAATTTTTAGTTTATAGATTCTCAAAAATTAACAAAATATTTTAGTTTGTTATGCTGTGCAATCAAAAACCGTGTTGTTTACGAGAACAAACTGTATTTTGTCGAAAAAATTTCGTTAATCAACAAGATGTTTGGTTAATTGACATAAATTTAGTTAAAAAAAAAACATCTACAAAAGCAGTTTTAGTTGTGCAGATGCAAATTATAAGACTTCTAAAAAGCATAAAGTGAAGGTTCTCCCGCAAACCCATATTTATTTCTCTTAGAATTTTGACACTGCCCTCACTATACATGCTCGACGCACTTTTTACTTTTATTGGAAGATATGTAACTACGTAAAAAAGAAAATAAAGCATGTTACGTGTTGAAAACACCTTTTCTTATTTAATCTCTTTTTAAGGACTGTTAGAACTTATCTTACTACTCATTTACCTATTCCGTCTTTAACTCATTTTAATGCCGCCTATTTTTGTTTCATTTTTCAATCTCAAAGCATTGCGCCCCTTTTCTTATTTCTCTAACTGTACACACTCTTATCTGAAACCATCTAAATTCATTGACCTTTACTAGTTACCGAGAATTTCGCTATTTACTTATTTCATATAACGTCACGTTTGGCCTTGGGGTTGTTTTTTGTAAATGTACCGCTTTATTTGTGACCTTTTTCTAAATTCTTAAATTGTCAAATTTTAGTATCTATTTGGATGCATTTGTTTTGTAAATTTCATTAAACTCCGTTCATAATTAGCTCCGAATTTATTCATTTTTGTTAATTGCTGCACATTTTTTTGTGCGCACTGTACTTGAAACGTTAGAAATTTCGCATAAACACGAACACCTGCAAACTCTTAATCCTCGATACTCGGATCCTATTGGCTACTTAATGGCATAGCGCGGGAGCTAGATTCCTCTCCCTTTTTCACTTCACTTACTCTCCAGCCCGCTAAGTGTGTAGACGTAACCGTCTAAGAGGCGACGCTCTCCCGTACCCCCTTTTGACCAAAATTACCCGTTCGGTAACCCCTGTGGGGGGATATCAGGTCAAAAGGAAACCACTCCACGGAAGCCATTTTTGAGTTATTGTATTTTGGCGACGAGAACTTCCCCTAGAGCCCGCTGACGCGGATCTCTCCCAAGCAGCGCCCCTAAGTCGTACCCGGACACGGGCTCTCTTCTTTCATCCACCGGCTTCTTCCACTTCTTCCTCCCCGAGGTGTTTGGTGGCAATCAACCGTTTGCGCCTTGTTTTTAAATGTAAGTTAATTTTAAGATTTATTTTTTTGTATTTGTAGTAACGAACTACCATTGGATTCAGAATAATTTAACGTAACTTTTGATATTTTAGTCTTTGTTTGTTGTTTTGTTTAATTTAACGTAACTTTTGAAATTATGTTAATTTTTTTTTTCTTTCATCTTTCCACATTAAAACAATGGTAGGTCGTATTCAATTGCATGCTCGATCGAGTAGGTAGATTTTTCTTGTTTCTTTGTAATACAAATTTTTTGACAATAACACGTCACTCCCAAAAGTTTATTTCGTGTATTTTTACTTTGTAATCGTTTAATGTTTGGCTTCACCTAATCAACTGTTAATATAACTGTTTAAATAGTTTTTCGAGTTTTATTTAATTCAATTTTATTGTATTTGGCGCATTAGTTTTTTTTTTTTCATTTAATTAACTTTTTCATTCAATTTAATTATTTATAAATCTAAATTCTGCAAGTACCAATCCCTTGTTTCCCCTACTGGAAAATAGCCATTCTGGGCTGTGGCTAAAGTACCGGGCGACAGCGTCGGGCAAGGAAGGCAACAATAGACTCACCCCAGTGCGCTCAATCCGACACACCTCCGGCGCCCTCACTGGCCGAAACGACTCCTACAGTCGCAGCGTGGGAAATAAATTATAAACGTTGTTTTATTTATCCCTCTTCCCCATCCTTTGGTACTTTGCAATCATTCATTTTATTTAATATCTATAATCTTTTACAAACAATATTTAACTTTTTTTATTATTCAATCTGGTCTCATGCTCTGGAAAATTGCTACTATCTAATACGCCCTGAGAATTCGCTGGTAGCAAGCAATACGCAATTGACTTTCATTTGTTGAAGTCAGAATTGAATGTTGTTAGCAACGGACTATAATTTATACAGAGAGGCAGACATCTTTATAATAAGCTATCAAAGAAATATAACCAAGAAATTAAAAAAAAATACGGTATAGACATATTTTATGTGATTGGGATGGCCAAACTTTTATCATATATTTAAAAATGATGTAAATTACAGCATTTATTTAGGTTCATTGGTTTCTGTTTCTGATATTTCTCCTTAGTTTTGGTATTGTCAAACAAATCGGTTTTTCAATGTGTATTTTGATGTGAAGTTTCTTTTAATATTCTTGGTTTTCTTGCTACGAAAACCAATTATGACATTTTTATATTTTCTTATTACTAGTTTATAAGAAAAATTGCAGTGCTGTAGCCATAACTTCGAATAATAAAATTTATTTATCACACTTATAACACACCAATTTAACATTCTGTAGATGTTAAGTTAATCTTATTTCCAAATTCCTTACCATTTCGGTTTTGTACCTGTTTCATTGTAAGTTACAGTGCCCTTCAAAGTACTATCTGAAATTTTAGAGGAAACTAATGATGACTATAAATGAGAGTATATTGAAAGGTATATTAAAAATAACCAACCCAATTCTTTTATATTTTTTCTTTGTGGAAAAATGTTACATTAGATGCAAAAATGTACGATTCTAGTTTTGCTTTATTTTAATTTTAAGCATTAAAGACATAACTTTAACTTAGTTCACGTAAGTTAAATAGCAGATTTTATTTGGGCTTCGCCTACAGATTGCACTGATGTAGTATAATGTGCAATACAGACATGTGTTATTATAGTATTTAATAGATAACACCTAGTCAGTCTATTAAACAAGAATGAATACATGACTCGCTTCAATTGTATTAGCATGTGATATAGTCCAGCAAATCACTTCGCGGCGAATAAATTTTATGTTTTTAAAAGTAATTTTACTCAAATTAATAGCTCACTAGTAAAATTACAATTTAATGTGTATAAATACCCAAAAATATTGTCAGTTTTACATTCTTAAATAAATTTTAGTAGCAAACACGAAATTTTACATTTTTTTCCTCTGCTTTTTTTTCTTCTCAAACTTGCATGAAAACACTTCAAATTTTGCCCGTTTTTCCATTCTTGCAGGTGCACCTGGTGCAAGAAATCAGGTTCACAGGTTCATAGATCCACTTCTACACTCTACTCCTCTTTTTATTGCACTGGTATTACAAATGCAAAAGCAAATGTAGCGAAATGGGAAAACTGATATATTGAATATTCCTAATTAAGTCGGGCGTTCTCCTAGAACGTGCCCCTTGAGGAGTGTTGTTTTGTAAGTCGCTTTATCCAATAACATTCCACTGTTAGGAAATGCAATACGATTCAGGTTCAGATTTCCTTTTGTTTTCTCCTTTATCATTTTTTAAATTTTGTTTCTACTTTTTGAACTTTTTATTATCAGTGTTTCTCAAAATTTTTAATCTCCTTTTTATATTTGTCTATTTTTAAATTTTTTTAAAGATTTTTCCATAATTTTTCACCTTCTGTTTGTTTATTTTTAAGAATTTTTTTTTTTTTCTTTATTTACTTTCCCTATTTTGTTTTATATCTTTTTCACAGTCGTATGTTTTTTCTATTCTTCAAACTTATTCGCATTTTTTTACCTTTAAAAAAATTGTTTTTCTTTTTTTAATTTTCTCCAAGCTTTGTACCTCCGTTTTAACATTTTTTTGATTATTTTTAACTTTTGATCATTTGTTTATGTTTTTACAATTTTGCCATCGCCTGTCAAATATTTATTTTTTTTTAGAAAAGCGAGTAGTAGTACTGTAGACAACGCAGTATATTGTACACCTAAATGTGCCAGTTTAATATAAATTTGCATCTGTATGCATATAAGAATATATTCTCAAATCGAATATAAATGTTTTTATGATACACGTTTAGTATAATAATCTCTGTGAATACGTCCCTGTGAACCACCAGTGCTCGAAGGTTTAGGTAATACTTCTTTTCTGAAGTTCGAGTGCTATTCATCCATTCATTCATTAAGTTAGGGTGGGCACCTAAAGTCCGGACACTTGAGCTAGGTGCTCATTGTACCATCCCTACTAAGTCTCTTTACTTCCACTCGAGCAGCTTGGTTGTTCTCTATAAAGCCCAGAATCTTGTCCAGTGGAACTTAAGAACTTCGAGAGCTCCAATAGATCTCTCCCGATATATTTCTGCCTGAGTACTTTCAATTCCTCACATGTGCAGATTACATGTAAACTCGTTTTCTCCTGTAGTTCGCATCTTCTACACCACGGTTCGCTTACCCAGTCTGTGTTGTATAGATGCTTTTTCAGAGGACAGTGTCCAGTTACCAACCCAGTAATGGCTTTAGCTTCTTTCTTGCTCCGCCTGAGTAGGTTCCAGTGCTAGTAAATAAGTCAAATCGTTATATCTATGGATAGACTATAGTATGACAGGTATACTATGGTAACTTCACTGTAATTTTTTCCAATGTGGCAGGCTATTCGGTTTTGGAGTACATTCTAACACCAGTATTGATTGTATCCTGGGGTTCGCTAGTGCCCTCATTATATTATCCTTTATTTTGAGCAGGAAAATCAGAGAGCGTTCTCTAAGAATGAAGAAATTCATAGTAGATCTAAGATAGGTGCATAACTGTGGAAATAGGCCTGCGCCGTCACTCTCATTTTAGGTTTATATTTGGTATATATACAACAGCATATATCTTATTAAACGGTTTTGCATTTTGGTGATTAAGAATTTCAGATGAGGAACATCCTTTAATATATTCAAACAAAACTTCTGTTCTGCGCAACCAACTCGAATAAGGCACAATTAGATCAAGTCCGAATTTACTACAAACCTCACCGTAACCAGACACGGTCACGCTACAGTATAACCGTGTATACGTTATACAGCCGTCATGGCTGATGGTGCACTTTCACCTGGTGACGTCACCCATTCACATCGTGTTACCCATTCAATAAGACCGTAGTAGTATACACGCCGGAGGTGTGCGGGCCCTTCTGTATAATTACGTACACGTTTATGTATGTCGTACGCAGAGAGAGAAACGAGCAAACGTATAAGTCTGTACAGCAGCAGATTTCGTATTCATCTTTAATAAGTATTGATTCGTCGTCCTGGTGGCAGTGCCGGTGGTTTAATGACTGCGACGCGGCCATGCACGCTCGCTAGGAACGTATGCATAATAGTAGTGTACGAGTGTATGAACTGCTGCACGTCACTGCACCAGAAAGGGTAGTAATTCCATCTCTGTCCACTTCTCTCATCGTCTCGTTTATCGATCTGGCCCGATTTAAATAATTAAAGGGTATGAAACGTTTCGAGTACGAAGTAGCTGGAAAAAAAAATTGTCGCGTGAATGTTCTTTACCACCACGCTTACAACTCTACGTATAACGAAATAGAAATTATCTGGGTCTGCTCTGTTTTTTTCTATTACGATATCACGTGAAATATACATTTTGTTATTACACGCGCTTGTTCGTATTTGTTTCTATAGAAGTTCTGAATGTGCAACCTTCAACGTAGAGTAGTAATTTTAGAGTTGTCAGGTTATTTAACGATTACGTGGCGTAAGTCACAACACTAGCCGTATGACAGGTAATTCATCACTTATAAAACGAATAACTATGTATACGTAGTAGAAAATTGCGATAAAAATTGCTGTTATTAACTTTATTAGGTGTACAATGTGTAGATTAAATTTTGTAATTTTATTATTATAAGGACTGTAACGATGTTATTCAAACAAAACTTGGTCCTTAAAACGTCATTTACTACAAACTTGTTCGAGTAACGATGTTTTTCAAACAAAACTTGGTCTTAAAACGTCATTTACTACGAACTTCAACAAAAAGAGTATTGATGATTTTCAAAGGCAATCAATTAATTTACGGTGATTGTATGCATGCATGAGGTTGTACATTTCAATGGTATTGTAGCTGCTTAATTAGAGCTCTTGAGACCGTTTTCATATAATAGCGGTTGGTCACTCTACTATCTCATTGCTTCTGTCTCATTACAATGTTATATTTTTTCCTTCTTCATTGCTTCCTGTTATACTTGCTTATCCATCCCTTGATCATGTTCATTAACTTTCTACACTTTCTTCACCTTTGCCCGTCCATATAGTTTGTTTATTATTTTTCTTTTAAACCTTCTTAATTTATCCCCTTTCTTAACGGTTAGACATACACTGTTGAAAATATTACGGTGTTGGCGTTATTTTACGCTAGTCAAATAATTTTAGTTGTTGATTTTTCCAAACTTTCCAGACGAGTGTTGACTACGCTATTTAATAGAACAGAAATGACTAGAATTTCGTGTGAATTCTTTGTTCAGATATGAGGATTGACAATTTTTCTAGACATTCAGAAGCGTCAACCAATCAGAATTTTTCCCTCGGATAGAAATATAGAAACCCCACCTATTCTAATACAGTATTGCATTATACGCACCACCTGCTTGCACGTGTATCTGTTTCTTGTTTTATTCTCCGTATTAACATATCCAAACAAACCACCAAATGTGACTGACTTGCAAAGTGTAACCTCGTGTTATTAAACGTTAATTCCAGTGGGCATAAAAATTTCAACATCTAAAGATGTATTGGGAACATCTATTTACGCAATTAGTTTAGACTTGAATCAAATAGCATAAACATTCATTTAATTTTATAATGGTTTCTCAAAATCATTTTAAAATTGTACGTTTAGTTGAAACCAAAACTTGTGAATGAGTATTTTGCATATTTATAATTGAGAAAACGTCTTAAAGAGAGAATATTATAGCACTAGAAATAGGGTGCATATTAAAAAGACGTTGTGTTTAGAAAATGGTGTTAAAACACCCAATAGATCGCATTCATTTAGTTTAAACAGCTAATAAATTTGTCTAGTCTAGATCAAATAAAATGTGACTAGAAGTATTTTATAATTCCACGTGTCAGTTGGACAAAATAACCCCTTAGCAATAGACAATACTTGACTATCTTTGCTCGTCAAATTTAAACTTCTATAGTTCTCGACAAAATAACACGAAAAGAGTGTGGACCTCTCCTGACTATTAAATTAGTCAAAAAAGTGTTAAAATTTTCAACAGTGTATGATTTCAGCTACAAACATTGTTACCGGTCTTCCTACATTGAGCGTCGTAATTTTGCTAATTAGTTCTTTTATTTGTCACGAGCTGCTTATATTTATAAAAACTGCTTCACCCTGTTTAACCAATGCATAAGCTTCTTTTATTTCTACTACTTACCACAGTTCCAAGGTACTTAAACGGTTTTGACTCTTCCAACCTTATATTCTCTCAGAGTTATTTCTGATCTATTGCTTAATTGTTTCTTCCCCAGAAACAATTTGTTTTTTTTTTCCTGGTGTACTTCTAGTCCGCATTTCCACGCCATTTCACTGATGCTTGTATGTATGTATGAGTTCTCTATTCTTGTTGATTTACAGCTTGCCTTCCAATCCTATTCCTTTCAGAAAGGCAGATATGAGAAAGGCCCTAGGTTAGGTAAGTTTCCTCTTCGATTTTACATGCTCCCAGGTACAACGCCCTTGAATTGTACAGTGCTACACTATTTGAAAGGAGATGGATGGGTGTTTTAACCTGTTCCCCACAAAATCTACATTCAGATTCCTTTGCTAATCCAAGCTTACTCAGATGTCCGTTTAGATTACCTAATTAGCCTAAAAGTTTTTCTGTTAATATGCGAATATTGTTCTTTTTCAGGTTAGAGCATTCTGTAAACCTCTTCTAGTGATAAGTTCTCGAAAAAGTTTTAGTTTGCCTCGTTCCCTGGAGATTCTCCAAATAATTTGATTTTCTCTACTCTATTTCGCTTTTCAGCTTCTTCAGTATTTTATTGCTACTTATCCCGCAAAATGGCCCCACGAATGATATTCCAGCCCTCTTTTTAGCAAGATTATCCGTTATCTCGTTTCCTTCCACTCCTGTCTGACCCTTAACCCAGAAGAGGGTTACTTTAACTGACTTTAACTAACTTTAACTCCTCCAGTACTCTCTTATCTACTATCGCTAGATCATCTCCAAAAAATTGTTGTTAATCGTCCCCGCTTTTCCAGACACACTATTACCCCTCCAACTACTATACTAAATAAAGATGCTGCCTCAACCCTGCCTGTTCCTATTTGTGTTCGAACCGTTGTCGTTGGTTTAACGTTACTTTTATCAACCTGACTAATTTATCTGGTATACTGAATTCTTTTGCATCACAAAGAGAAAAAGGATTCTTTGAACTACAGAAATACTTTTTGGGCTTTACTCAAAAAAACTATAGGTAGGAGGTATTTTAGTGAATATCTACTCCTTTCAACTGAAAATAGTAATATTTCCATCAATTAACTTAAAGAAATCTATTAAATAAAAGAAACAGTTGTTTTAAATAGTGGTAAAGAACGATTTTTAAAACCCTGACGACCGCCTGCAAATACCTTACTACGAGGTAAAACTTCAAAACACAATCTCAAAGTTAGGTTCGGCCTAGAATTACAAATGACGATCACCAACCTCCCCTGCAGAGTAACTTTTTAAGTTACTTCCGAACACCCACCCCCAGCGGCTTGATCGTGCCGCTCTTATCAGAGATGAAAGGGTACAGAACCTCAGGTTCACACCCTAGTTGAGATGTAGGTTCCTAGTCCTAAGAACGATTTCTTGGATGCAAGGAATTATTTTTCTCTGTGGATCCAATAGTATCCCTCCCTTCAATCTGCCAAATGCTTATTTGAAGTCTACAAATATTATTTGTCGTTCTATATCCACTTCAATTTACAGTGACTAGCAAAGGAAGACACCATTCAGGTTTTTGGTAAAAAAACTATTTGTTTACTCTCAGTTCATTCATTCATAGCTTTGTCGGGAAGGCGTCTGTTATTATTTAGTTCGAGGAATGTGTTTCAGTTGCAAGTGTTTTTCGGTGCAATAAGTATGTTTATCTGATATTTATCTCTCCAGTCAGTCAATTCCCCTGAGCGCTTGTTTCCCTACGAGCTATCGGTTATTTATACGGGTTACAATAACAGACTTACACAATATATACAAAAAGGAAACGAAAATGCTTGCACCTTGGGGTGCAATTGTAGCAATTGTATGTGTTGATATTAATGCTGCGTCAATCGCCAGATATCAGAAATCGGTTAGTCGATTTTCAGTAAAAATCGGTTTCGAAAACCGGTTTTTAAAATCGATTTTCAAAACCGGTTTCAAACTCTGGGCTAAAGTGCGGACTAAAAAAACCTATTGCTTTTTTAGAATTGCTATATATTTTAAATTCGGAAATATATTTAATACGCAGTAATCTAATTTTAAAAAAGGTTTTGATTTTGAAAACTGGTTTTGCTTTTAAAAATTTTGTTTTGAAGACGATTAATCGATACATCCAGAACCGGTTTCACATAAAACCGATTTCGAATCGCGGCACCATGATACACTTTTTATAAATACTTCCCGTAACCTGGTCACGTTTTGCGCCTGAATAACGCTTTTCACTAGGCATTAGTAACATATTTAAGGTGTCATTACTCCTGAACGTCTAGTCAAAATAAGTTACTCCTAAGGTGAGGGAAAAAGTGAAATATTCATATATTTAGTGTAAAATTCTAAGAGCAACAAATTTAAACTTGGAATTTATTTCTTAAAAAAGGTTTCAATAACTTCTGTTTTTGTTACTTTTAGCCTTTTAAGAATACACTTTATTTCGTAAATTTTCTTTTGGGTATTGAATCGAATTTATTCTCGGGTAGCGACCATTTTGATTCGAGATTGTACATACCTCTCTAACACACGCTCTTTATGACTGGTGTAAATGAGAGAAGACAACTGAGACATCTGGTGCTACAATAATACAACAACACTAAGAGTCATGTTTTGAAGATAAAGCATCATAGCTGCTGTCAGCACATGACGCTTCTTTTCTTGTCTATTCGCTGTTCACTTGTCATTTTAACAGTTCCGCATGCACTACTTTGGCGTTCTTACAACGCTATCAATTTACTGCAGTCATTACCCTAACATTGATCTTGAAGGTCATTGGAAGTAGTCGATAATAATTAAACATTATTCTTGGAGTAATTCTACCGCGTTCTTAATTTAACTTGTTATTATTTTGTTTGTTTCTTTCTGTATAGTTATTTCATAATAACAGTAATGTTTTAATTACTAATCAAATTCCATACTTGCGCTACTTACATATTTTTAACGCAACAAATTACAGCAGATGACAAATACCGGCCATTTTGAGTCGAGGTCGTACTTTTCTCTGATACAAATTCTTTATGATATGCATAAACCAAAGATGACAGGTGAGGTTCGCTAAAATAATGCACCATCGCTGAAGGTCACTTTTTGGAAACATAACACCAACCGACAACTGGTATATTTGCCAGATGCTTGACACTTTTCAAGTTTGAAAAACTTATTAACTTACTTATTAATATCCTAGTTACAAAATGTAAAGTATCTTTTAACATTCTTTTGACATTTGTTCGAGTTCATTCCGTGAGTAGTTATATAGTATAATTGAAATTTCTCATTATAGGTAAATAAATATTTCTATTGCAAATTTATTTTTCTCTTTTTAAATATTTTACAAATAAATTAATGAATTTGAGTTATTATAATAAATTATAAATTAACAATTTTTCAATTTCAAATTAAAAAAACGCCATTTAGAAATGACAAATTAAACTCCTTATGAATAAAATCATAATTTTTTTTTTGTGTTAAAATTGATGAAACTATAAAATCCACAATCACGTAATATGATTTTATCACAACACATTTAATTAGTTTTACAGGTGGAAAGAATTCTTGCGTGTTATTATAAACTTACAGTCAGAATTGGGATTTTATAATCCCAGCACAAATTACACAGACTAGATGAGAACATTGAGTATTACATTGTGCACGTTGACATTGCTCCAAGGGAAGACTTGCGGCTAGGTATCCTCCTCTTTGTGTATGCATATATGTAACCAATGGGGAGTTCCGCCGGCTATTGAGGTACTGTATACGACCTTAGCGTTATTGCATGTATTACTACGTTTAATTAATTATCTCGTCCATGAAGCATACCCCCTCGGCTTGGAGTACGGTTTACGTACCTAGCTAATGGAGTCGAATCCATGTCAGGTTAAGATTGGATCCTGCAAGCTCTATTATCTGTGCTTGTATAATATTCTATTATTTCTGGAATATCCCCTGATTGGAAATTACGAAGTTTCTTTGAGTTAATCGACCGTGCTTTATTAGGGTTTAGGAGTCGGTATTAGTCAGCTCCGCCCTTACAACATACGTGTTTCGTATGTACTACGTCGTAGGTTGTCCGAAATATTAATACTAAGGGAGAATAATTGCTTGCTATACTACAACCACTATTATTAAAACTGTTCTTAGATTATTGATTTCATGTTTAGGGAAACGCAATTAAATTGCCCTCCTAAATGAAACATCCTGAATACAGATTAATCATTTATGATTTGCCCAATAACTTCACCCTTTTATTTTAGTTTGCACCGGCTACTGACATTACCTTTCCACAGTAAGTACACACGTGCTATCTTAATGAGTAAATCATATAGCGATATCATAATTACATGCTGCTATATTTGCATGCAAATTGTTGAAACGAATTATTCGTTCATATTACTACATTTAAAATGTTGTAGACAGAGATATATAATTGCGTGTGCATGTGGAATTTACGAAGTACCAACTGTTACGGTAGGTGAGGATTATGCATTCATGTTTCCATTTGCGGTGAATGCAACAACTTCTTTCTGATGTAAATTAATGCTTTTCGTCACATGAGTTTGAATGAATAAGGTAATTCATTATTAGGTTACACGATATGGGTGTGTATATAGATCTAACTCGATTAGCTTTATATAAAATGTTTCGCGGTTTTATAAAATTTTGATATAAATGCCGGTTGCATAGATTTTCTTTCATTATTGCGTGTTAGAAATGGTAGCAAATGTATAGAATGCAATGGCAGGTCCTCTTAGGTCCATTATTGAAGTTTAGGCGGTTTAGATGTCTTATGCGGTAAAAAAGAAATGTTTGTTGTATCACATATTGCCATTTTAATATGCTCAATCAATAAAGCAGCTGCCTCCATAGGATCTATAGATCGAATCGATCGTAGTTGTGGAGGCTACGGGTGTCTTAGCCCTATTTACAGGACTCCTTACGTTGTCCAACTGTGGAATATAACATGGTACACTAGTTTTGGTGTCTCAAAAGTCTTAACATCTGCTAAGCTGCGTTTAGTGTATATAGCGACGATAGATTGACTCATATATTTCGAATATGATACACTCAAAGGTCAACTCATTCGTTATGTATACTCCCAGAAAGCTAATTTCAAATTGCTGATAAGTTTTTTGTTGTTATTATAATTTTGTGGGTTTCTTATTGTTTGTTCCATTCGCATGCTACAAGCTATCAGATCTTCTTTGCTTGACACATGGTAATCCCAACAAGGGAACGCTCGCACTCATTATATTATGGTTTATCTACGTACATTAGAAACAGTACTGGTCATAAAGCGGAGCCCTGCGCATGCTTTTTATTAAATATAAATCAATTTTCCATGACACATACACATAATGAGAGAGCGATTAGTTTTACCTACCAGTAATTTGACGATATTTGTGAGTACCTAGGTTATGTATTCATCTTAAATCAATATTTAATTATAATTTGCATCATTTTTACTAGATTATCTGAAAATGGTCTAATTTTGGACCGAAACAGGTAGTAAATAAATCATACATCTAAAGATTGGAAAGAACTTTTAATTTGCAATTAAAAGGGTTATTGATTTATAAATGATCTTGAAATGTAGGCATTATTCATTAGAAACCCACAAGTAAGTTTAGTGGACTATAATAAACTGTTACAGATATTTCATTAACTTATCCAAAGGTTGCTTAACTACCTATTTTTAAAAAGTCTAGCATATTCAAGTAGTGTCTTCTATTGTTAGACGGATAAGCTAAACTTTCTTAAGCCAATATGTGCAAGAAAATAACCAGATTTTCAAATTTGCTGTAATAAATCATACTAAACGAACTGATATTTTTTTTTTCATTTTTAGGACATCTGCGTACGGGAAAGCTGCATCAGAAATAGGTTCAAATCCAAGAAAAGTGGAAACCCAAATCGGACTCATCTCAGAGTCTTGACGGTACTTCTGGTCAGGATATATTCTCTGAGAATTAGTCGCCAAGACAGTATTTAAGAGTCGATACAGATAAATAATTGTGAACTAAAAGAAGATATAGACTTTATATCAAAACTCTGTAGATACAATTTAATTGAACTGGGATATTACTGATTGTGTGACGCTAAATTTTCGCAGCAACCATAAGCACGGCTATCTCCTATGGTGGTCGAAGAGGAAGTGGTGTGTTTCAAATTCTGTAACGATTACATTAAATAAAATCATTCGATAGTTGAGCCAAACAGGTACAATCATCTTAGACCTAACAGGGTCCTTTATAATAATTAACTTAAGCGAAATGTAACTGAAAATAGGTTGAAATGTATTAACGGAATAAAAAGAGGTATCATAATGAAGGTTTGGATGGATGTACAACAAATGTACTAAAATAAAAATACATTATTTTATTACAGTAATAATATTATTTTGCTTTAGTGTGATCCGCTATATTAGTTATAAATAACACGTTACGTATTGCTGTGGACTGGCACCCCGGTTTTCGCAATTTCAGATGTTGTCATGTTTACTCCGATCAGCCTTTGTCAATGTTTCGGGAGAATTTTCACAGATGCAAATGTTTATTTTTAAATAAGTTTTAGTTAATGAATTGATTGTATGATTTATTTTAGTTAAGTTTTCAGTTGTTTTAAATTAATTTCATTTATTTAAATGTCTTGCGTTTGTTTGTTTTGTTTATGTTGTTATGTTTTGAGATTTTGTCCGTTGGCGGACCGATCTGCGCGGCTTCGCTGTACGCAGCGGTCGAGATTGTAAGAGTTCAGTCCCTCGGTAGACGTTAGCGCGTGAGTACATGTAATTTTGTATTGTTTGCTGGCATTTTGTTAACACTTTTGATATTGAGATTTGTTTCGCTTATATTGAATTTTATTCTGTCCATCAAGGAACTCGTTTAATAATAATTGTTATTATATTGTTGCGTATACATATTTGATATAAGATCATTTATTATTTCGTGCAGGAAGATAGATTTTAGTTTTAATTCCCTCATTATAATTTTAAAGAATCCATTTTTGGTTTACTAGTTTGCTGTTTCATTTTTATTTTATTAATCACCTCGGGTTGGGTGAATAGTAGCATTGTTCTTGCTTTTAGTTTTCATTTTTGTAAATTTTTAGCGTTCCACGAATTTATTTTATTTTAATTTGATACCACGTGGTTTGATTTGAAAGATATTGGATTATCTTCCAAGACAACTTAATTTCTATTGCTTGATATAGGATTTAGCATTGTCCTATTGTAATTTAGATTCAGTTGCAGTTTTTTGATTTAGACCAGAACCCTTTGTTCACGGTTTTCTTTTCTGCAAAAATTTGTAATTATTATTATTTTTTTTTCCTTTTTTTTCTATAATAAATTTTTGATTGTTATTTAACGTCTTTGAGTTTAAATTTCTGTTCTTTTATTTTAAATTTAAACCTTTTCAATTTTTGGGGTATTTAAGAAAGTCAGTTTTCTTTCACTCACAATTTTACTTTTCGCGGTGAGATTCAAGTTTTAATTCGCGAGGGTAACTCTGAGGTTAATTGTTCTTTTGCGCCCTTTTAGATTTTATCCGTTGAGCTAGCTATTTTCATTTTTTTTTTTTTTTAATTCATTTTGCATTTTATTTCTGTCAGTACACAGCAGTATATACATATGTAGAGTGTAAAGCCCGGCATATACATCGTTGTAGTAGCCGGGATTCTGAGGATATATTCTATATTTTAAACTTTCTGAATAAGTATTAAATTAACAATAAGGTTAGTTTAAATAAAGGTGACTACAAATTATCATAGCAGTATATACATATAACTTTATTCGTAACAATATACATTATGGTTTTCAACACATTTTCCTAACCTACTTGGGAAAATGAAGAGAAATCATTACAACATTTTGCACTATCCGTTTTTGTTCCGTACACATTGTAAATTGTATGACGGCGCTAACTCTCAGCTAGCGTCATAATGATTGACGCGACAAGAAACAATGAACTTGGTTATAAAGGAAATGTTACAGCGGCTCGCGTTGCTGGTCCTCAACAGCAAACGGCCCTTCCTTCCTGAAAATCTCATAATCCCCATAATCCCAAATATACGGCAAAAATCGATAAATAAATAAAGCATGTAAAACCCCTATTCGGCGTACCGTACATCTTTTCAGCTCTACATTGCCGAAGTCGGTGCTGCGCTTCGGGCGTACATGGTTATATTTTCATTATTTATTTATATGAGCACTCCGCGATAGGCCCGATTTGCTGCTTGATACTGCTTTGTTCTGTTCGATTAGCTACTCAGATTCAAAATTAACAAAATTCATGGGCGCGTTTATTATTTTTGAGTTTTGTCTGTCGACATTGTTTGATCAGACGGTTTCCATTGTTACAATTCGGATTCTCTGTCTGTATGCGATAATATGCTTATTTGGTTTGCTAATATCTGCCCGGTTTGTTTGCGTTTCGAAAAGTTACGCTTTAATTTCGTATTACACAATATACTAGAATGTGTTTTCTCCCATTATAAATATGACTTTAACAACGGGACGAGATAATACTTGATATTTGCGATTCAGGGATTTTGTACCACTGGAATTCTGAAAGTAGAATTTCGCTAATTTAATGTCACCCAATTACGAGGAAGCGGCACGAAACAACGGTAAAGTAATTTCGGGAGAGAGCAGTAAACAACATTAAAACAACTTGCGGCGAGAACAGATGCGATTTGTCCTTCTGGCAATGCAATAAAAGGTGGCAAGATACTGTGTGCAATATATACTATCCACTACACTAATATAACATATAAAGTAATGCAGATAACACTTCTTATATCACTTTATCGACAAACTGGCGAACTATAACTTTTGTTATTCATTCTATATAAAGCATCTGATGAGGAAATTCGAGATCTAAGTGCAGTAATTTCTTGATCGACAGCAATAAAAACTTCCGATAAACAAGAATCTTACTTTCAACTGTTGTAAAGATACGGATGATCCAACTTTGCGCTTTATATTACGACATATCTATAGTTTAATATACTGAAAATCTACGATTTCTTTTTGAATTTTCAGGTTTTAAAATAATTTGCATTTTAAGTTTTCAAAACTTATTTTAAAACTGAAACCAATAATTAACAAAAAAAAAAATTTTGCACACGGAGTAAGTTATAATATGAATTAAATAAATAATATGAATTTCTTAATATTTAAAACTGCTCGAAATGTCCAGACCAAACAGGCTTTCATAGTTTCGCCCTTTTAGTAGTTATTACTATCAATACATATTTTCTTTGTGCGTCATCATCAGTAGTTCTTCTCTGTTATACAAATCTCTGTCACTGCTAAGCCAAATCAGTCCTTACCAGACATCTACAGAAATAAATGCACTGAAAATGATACAAATGGCTCCGAAATTGCAGTTTTTGACATCCACTAATTTCATTGCCTATACTAGTGATTCTCTTTGTAGTAAGCGTCACTTTGTAACAGAAAAGTTCAATCAAAATGAAATCTTTACCTTCCAAATCCCAAACACAAATGATCTGGCTAAGGGTAGGTAATCAATGAGGTGTACAAACTCTGAACTTGCTAATATTGCTACCAGTACAAGTCATTTTCTTGTAGTGTGGATGACTTTAACTGGTACTGCTGCAATTTTATCGATATTTATTCGTGGGTTCTGCTCTATTCGTCGCAGAATGCCTTTAAGATTATCTCTGCGAGGTACTTCATGCACAGTGTTCACTTCATCCTTTTCCTTTGAGGGCTTGAAGCAATTTTGCTTATGGCATTTTCCAACAGATTCAATTTTGCCATTGACTTAATTCTGAAAGTTATTCAATTCCTATTTTCTTAAAAAAACGTTGCTAAAATAAAACAATTTTATTGTTGTTGCCAGAACGAAGAATCATAGATGCGCAAAATAAAGGAATGGCTATTTTAAAGACATAATAATTAATTACAAACCGAAATTAATTTGAGACTGCTTTAGTCCAAACAAAGTACTTTTTTTCAACTCCGAACTATTCGAAGGCCTTTAAAAACATTGAAACTATTCTTGATCATTTTGGTAACGTTCTGCATACAACCACTGCAAAAAAAAATAATGAAAGCACTCATACCCAAATAAAATGTTCAGGAATGTCAATACAGGGACAAATCCAAATGCTGTGAGAGGTGGCATATGTCACCGCAATGGATATCGATATCTTTCTTATATTAGTAGAAGGACAAAGTTCTAGAAATTGTTCCCTGATTCCAACGATTGCTGTTACCTTTTTCCAACTGGATTTGCTTTCCAACTAATGACATCAAGATGAAGTAGGCTCTCTTCACTGTGGGTGCTTCCAGGTTTCATACCATCAGAAATTTCCTGAATTCGGATACATACTGCAGGAACCAAAAAAGTTTCTTATAGCTTTGTGGTAACTACTTAAATTGTAGCCCTGGTATATGTACGAAAGTACACGCTTTACAATACTTTCCTGTACATAATTTATGGAATTCATTATATAATTAACTCCTTATCGGAAGTGAATGGCTATAACGAATACGTCATAATTGCATGGTAATTTACGCTAAACAATGTCACTGCCAATTATTTTTCTTTTTTTAAGTTGGGCGGTGAACCGCAACTAAAGTTATTAGGGCGTAACGCTGGATTTTAATTTTGTTAGTTCATTCACCGCTGCACTTTGCACGTGAATAAAGCAGATCATGTTCGGCATTGAGAAAAACAGTTTATGGGCAATATAAGTTTATTACGTATGTGTCTCATTTGTTTTATGTTATCGGATCTGCACAGCTACAGCATATAATTCCCATAAATGATGGTAGCAATAATAAAAATGAATGCCCTCTAATATTGCTTATTTATTTTATTTTTTTGCTTTTATATTGGATGTTAATTACATACTGTGTTTCTGCAAAATGTAAGTTCAAGGAAATTTATACCTTTGATGCAAAACAAGAAAAACTAGTTGAAATATTCACCAATAATTTAGATTTCTGGAATATTCATAATTATGTTTAAAATGCAAAAGTTTTGCCCTTTGCAAAATTAAAAAGAAAATATAGAACAATATTATTATCCGTTGATGATATGAATTAATTTGAAAAGAGTTGATAGAAGTACATAACTATAAATGGCTTGGTTTATATCACACATATTCTGAAACAATTGATGCGTATTGCATTTTAATCCAAAGAACAGAGGAACTGTTAGGTTGATAATTAAACAAAAGTTCAAATATCGTTATATACAAAGTATGTTGAGGATTAGATTAAGGTGAGATGTTTTTTTTTAATAATTTGAAGCGATAGTAAGTGAACGCTATATCGGTTTCCACTTTTAGATAATCGATATAACGTTTCTTCATTATCATTTCAATTATTAAAAAAAAACAGCTCACAAAGCGAAAAAAGAGGAAAAAGTAGCCATTCATTTTTTTTCGCATTTTTCATTTTGTCATAAAGCATGATTAGGTCGGGAATCCTGAGAAACCTTCTTTTTTGGAACAAAATGCAGCTAATACTCATTCAAAAATATTCATTAATTTCTAAGAAAAAGAAACATCGTATTCCAAATGTTGACTTCAAAAGATAACTTATTGTTATTTGTTTACTCCTTCATATACCTACCGTTTTTTTTGTAGACAGTGTATATACTATACCAAATTATTTAGGAAACTCTTCTGGAAGAAAGGATACCCATTTCAAAACGATTCCAGATTATTAAACCAGAGCTCTTTCAAAATTGAATGATTCAATTCCGATGCTTTTTGGATAACGAGAATTGTTAAATTATTTTCTGAAGCAGTATTGTGCAAGCAACGAAAGCATTGGGAATTTGAAAGGAAATCATTTCATGATTAAAACACAGCAAACCCAAGGGAAACCATTTACTCAAATTCATAATTTTAACAACTTTAAAAAAGAAATAAAAAAATTAAAAAATCACAATAAAAGGTAAACAAGTTCAAATATAAAAAAAGGAATTGAAGAAATGTTAGAAACTATTACGGTTAAAAAGAAAATAAAAAAGGGTTAAACAGAGGTACAAAGGTTCGAAAAAAATGAAAAATCAGAAATTGTAAATAAATGACTGAAAAACCAAAAGAATGTTAGAATTACTTTAAAAAATAAATGCAAAAACGCTAAAAAAAGAAAATGTCAAAAGGAGGTGCGAAGTTTGGAAATAATTGTTACAAAATCTAGAAAAATAAATAAATATAAAAAAAGGTTGAAAATTTAGAAAAAGATAAATATCTTAAAAAAAAAATAAAAAGACGTTTAAAAAAATGAAGAAAATGAAATTAAAAAAGATTAGTTTTCTACTCCATTACCCAAATCCTTTTTCCAATTCCTATTCAACAAGGCAAAAACAAAAGATGCTATTAGAGGTGTATTACATATTCTACAAGTGGTATATCACTGCAAGTGCTCTTTTATAATCTTTTTTTAATTTCGTTTTCTTCATTGTCTTTTTAATTTTTTTAAGAATATTTATCTTTTTCTGAATTTTCAACATCTTTTTTATATTTATTTTTCTAGATTTTGTAACAATTATTTCCAAACTTCGCACCTGCTTTTAACATTTTCAGAATCAGGGTGGACGGACCAACTTAGTAATCCACCTTCTTCAAAGAATGCGTTCTAGTAAATCGCTCGATTTCTATATCTATACATATGTGAAAGGCTTATTCTAATAATCTAATATACCAGAAATAAAAAAAAATGAGTTATCAGGCTTTGAAGTTTTAAAAAAATGCATAATACTGACCGACTTCTAGTCAATATAAAATCGAAGTATTTTTGGTGACGGTTATCATGTTTTCACAATAAGCCCTTTATATAATATATGTAGTATTTAGATAAGTTAGTTAGTTAAGTATATTGAATGACACATTTGCTGTTTATCATCAAAACTTGGTGAATGTATAAAAAATAATGTGCCTATGTAGCTGCCTGCGGAAGAAGTATTTTAGTGCTTAAGGTGTTGCAAAGTTTCAAAAATGGTTACATACATTTTTAAAAAGCTCTCCTAGAGCAATCTTTACTCAACCGTTTGGAATAAGATAGAACTAGAACCGTTCATAAACATGCATTGATTTCTGATAAAGAGAAACATAGAGATAACTTATTGCAAAGTTGCACAGTAGAAAATAATTTGCATGTTTACGTTTTCTAATAAACTTTTCGAAAGATATATACCAAATCATTCTTAAAACTCTTCTGAACAAACTAGAATCAATATTAATATTGGATTAATACTTTTCAAGTTATCAAGGGAGAAACAGGTGTTATTGAAAAGGTTTCGTTGGAACAAGTTTAACCCCTTAATTGTCAAGAAGCCTGATACTACCAGCAAAAATATCAGCACAAAGCTTTTATTAGCCGACGTGGATTTAGACAACTCAGCTTGCATACACATATTAGTATGGTGATCAAAAGATAATAAGCGAAATTTAAATCGAGGGAGAAGCGTGACAACCTTAGATGCATTGTATAAGTCAACTCAATTAAAACAAAACACGCATAACGATATCAAATCAAAACGACAGTACTACACAAAAATGGATTAAACCCGGTTTGTTAACGAAAACGCCCAAAGCTGAAAATCGCCCAAATTTCACCTCGTTAGCACTACTTTTCCCTTTTTGTTCGGAACCGTGAGAGCGCATTTATTGAAATTAAGCAGCTAGTTTACGAGATCCCCTAGGAAATGGATAGGAAATTTCCGGAAACCGGTTCGCTCGCTACTTAGCGAACACGGACGCGATACTCGAAAACCAGCAAGCGCCCAAATAGCGTTGATTTGCAGTAATGGAAGTGCACTAATGCTCCGTTCGCCCTGGCATGGTCGTCGTTCCCATCGGCATTATTAGTTCGCACCGCGATGACGTCTCCTCCATACAATAAAGAGAAAAATTTACGGTGTCGCCGTAGCACCGCTTAAGTTACTTAAATTGCGTTTAATGGACCTATATAGCGACGTAACGTGTGTTAACAATTGTGCACCAATTGCTTTGTATTTAAGGTAAAGTGTCATTTAGAACAGTTGGAATATTTTTGATACCACTTTAATTAAGACGCCATGTGCGCCGTACCTGCATGTTTGGTTTATGTATTTTATTTAAAATCTTAACGACCTTAAATAATCTTAACAGGGAAGACTTAATTATCTTATAATGAAGATGGAAAACGTACTAGCTTTTCACACATTTTAAACATGAATACTTGTACAAATTGGATCCTGAGCCATCATATAGAAAACAAACAAAAAAACAAAACACTTCATAAAGACGCATTTATTCGTTAGCTATTTCTAGAGCTGCTACTGTTTATTAGGAGTACAGTGTCGTTGAATATAGAGTACGTGGGGATGCTAATTTAGTCTCTGGTCACTTTATTCGATGAAATTTCGAATGTAGCAATGGTATAGAGTTACAGCAGCCCTGTGCATTTTGAGGGCACTGTTTTTTTTTATAGTAAGGGGCTAACTACTTATGTTCCAGCTATTATTGACCGATATGTATGTATGCATATGTGGACGGTGATAGTACACTGCGACCTAACGAATCTACTGCTACTACTATTCTTGCTGTTTTACAGCTGGCCTTCTAATCTTATTGCTTTTAGAAACTCGAGAATGCAAGAAAGCCCCAGACTATGCCGTATGTACTCCCCGGTACAACGCCCTTGAGTTGCACAATGTTACGCACTTTGAGAGGACATAACTGAGTATTGTCTTCTGTTTCCCATACAATTTATATTCCGATTCCTTAGCTAATCCAAGCTTGCTCAGATGTCCATTCAATTTATAATGACCTGAAACTATCTCGGTTATAGGTTCCCAGAAGTGTTTCAGCTTGAAGACTTGGATTTTCTCAGCTCTATTTTACTTTTTAGTTTCTACAGTATTGTATTGCTGCGTATCCCACAAAAGAATTCGGACATTAAAAATGATGTTCCAACCCGTTTTTATTTTTTGCAAAATAATCCGTTATTTCGTTTCCTTCCATTCCTGTATGTACTGAAACCCACTTACTTCGTTTCTCCCATCCCTGTTCCAGACCATCCTCAAGCGATGTCGTATGAGCTCAGCGTTTTGATGGTTGCTTCAGTAATTCCTGTCAATACTGAACTGCAGGTATCTTTCAATAGTGTGTATTGTGCTTGGAAGATATTTACCCAAATTTTCAAAATGCTTAGTTCTAGGCCCATACATTTCTATTCCAGTTTCTTCTGCAATTTTGGAGCCATCCGTATTCCTTTTGATGACTGGTATGGAACATTCATTTTTACGTTTGTTTTTCTTCAATAAAAATAAAGGAAGTAGAAAACAATAAACCAAGCACAGACGTTATTGACACAATCGTATATTTTAGCTTTAAGGAATATCGATAGATTCATATCCGTACCAAATAATATTGTTGGAAATTACGTGTAGTATAAAATATAAGAAAATGTTAAAGGCAGTTGTGATTTAATTGTAATATTCATCCACGAAATTTTAGAACTAGGCCGCAACTTACATTGTGTTGTATTTAAGCGCACAGCCAATAAAACAGTAACCACATGTTCTGAACACACCTTAAATTTAAAATTTCATGCCACAGTTTTTAAAATTTTGTTTTACGCTTCAACAGTCAGTGTCGGAGGAAGGGATAGTTGTTATCCCGAAACGTTACAAAAGGGTCCCAACAAAAAGAAAGACCACAAAAACAAAATAACACGTCTGTACCATACTCTACTGGGCTTCCGGGCTGAAACTGCGTCCTAGATCTTCTTCTGGCCGACGTTTCGTCCACACCCCCAAGGGATATCTTCAGAGCTGCTGCTACTGTTGTCAGGCCAGAAGAAAATCCAGGACGCAGCTTGAGCATGAAAGCCCAGCAGAGTATCAAATCGATATTACTGTGAAATTTGGGTCGGAGTGCATGATTAGTTGTATATACTGCACGAGCCACATCAGCTACGAACAGAAGCATGCGCGTCATGCATATAACAACGTCTTTGGAGTTTGGATGGCTCCTGCGGTATATATATGTATATATAAGAAGCACGTGCTTCTTAAGTAGAACGTGCGTAACTAATCTCTGGTCTTCGTTTCGATTGTTTTTTCTTAAACATTCATTAATCAATTTTAATAATTTCTTAAAGAAAAATTAATTCTACATACAATGATATCATAAAACTTAATAGACGTTTGATTTTGCCAACCAGGAAACTTGACGTTCTTACTGCCTGAGGATGGTCGGAATATAGATCGAAACATTTTATAATAGATAATAAAGTAAATAAAAGATTGGGAGGAACATATTTTTTAATCAATGTATACAATATTACTGTGATTTATCATTCGGAGATTAAATTTCCATCCAAAATCATTCTCTAATAGTACATATGGTATTTGGCTTTTATTAAGTTACAATTACATTTATATCTTGTTCTTATGTATTGCTCATTTAATATGCAAACATCATTTTCATAACTGGATATAGTGCAAAAAGCAGATGTAACAAAAAATAGATTGCGCATATTGATACCAAACAGCAGGGTCAATGTCTATTATTGTTGCAAATACTAATCAAAATAAAATTTAAAACAAACAAATTGGCCTACAATAATACAATATATTTCACAGCATTTAACAAAACAGAAGTGAACTATCCATTTGTTTTATTTGCGTAACGAATACAATTGAAAAATATTAAATAACAATTTCACAATCCACCTACGATGATACAATTATAAAATAACGTTTTCCTTTTTGTGTTTGCTTTGAAACGGATGTTTTTGCAACTAGTGACGCGTTTTCAATTTAAAACCTTTACACCGATGATTTCGCAAAATAATATTTTATGTAATAGCTTCATTGCTCGTTGGGGTTTACGTTTTCTGAAATTATTATGTGTCAATATTTACAGTAATAAATGTATATTCCATGCAATAAGAATTAAATTGTTTCTATACAGTTTCAATTTGCAGAAAGAAAATAAATGTTAGTATGTTTTAATTAAAGCTGTGTGTGTTTTTAGTATTGGTATATTTAACACCATTCACGAAAACCTCTAACAGCTTTAGATTAATTAAAAGGAACATTCTTTTTCGCACATTCTTCTGTCCAGGTACAAACAAAACTATCGACATCCGAGGAAACTTCCTTTCTTTCTTTACCTCATATTTGAAGGACAAAGTGCAAATGGTAGGTGTTAGTGGAAAGAGTGACGGGATGCTTAAGGAGCTTTTTTCAACACTCTACGGGTCTCCCTCGAGGATCAATCGTAGGCCCTACTTTATTTTTAATTTACGTTTTTGATATACCGGATCGAGTGGGAGATGAGTTGCTTTTCCAGTATGCTAACGATACAACGTGTATTGTCAATGGATCTAATATACAAGATATATCGATGGCGGGTAATAATATCAATAATCGCATATTACCATTACCATCTCTTTATCTGCATGAGCTTGCTATCTGGACATATAGAAATAAACAGAATTTTCTGAAAAATTCAGATATACTTAATAGAATAACAACCAGAAAATTTTATGATTCTATCGTTCTCACATATAAAACTGCATTGTTTCAAAGGGCACCAGAATATAGAGCTATAAAAGTATTTAATAAATTACCATGTGATATTAGAAATATTTGTAGATTTAAAAGCAAGTTAATGCGATATATAAAGGGCCATGATTTTAATTTTTACAGTGATTATTTTAATGTATGAGTGTTGTTTTCTATTGTTTTTTTTTTATTTTTAAAATATGTGTATATTGTACTTCATTGTTGATAATATCATGTAAATCGTGATCCATGGTAATAAATATTATTATTATTAATTATTTTTCTTTAGTATATTCAAAATGGCGAGTTTGGTATGAAAATTCGCGAAGAAATTTTTGTTGGTCTACAAGTTAAGAAGCTATTCAAAAATAAAAATTTTAAATGTATCATTGCCAGAGCTTGTAACATGTAATTCTTTTAAAAATGTTTGCAAATATTTTCTGGGAAATCACAAGAATGAAAACTATCAAGATATCCTGTGGCTAATTTGTTAGAGAACTATAAAAAATTAGGGTACCGAATATCGCTGAAAGTTCTTGCTTTTTGCATTTACATTCGGATTTCTTTCCTGCTGATTTAGGAAGATGAGTGATGAACAGGAAGAAAGATTCCGTCAAGATATTGCACAAATGAAGAAACGATATCAGGGTATGTGCGATCCCATCATGATGGAAGATTTTTGCTGGCTTCTCATTAGAGAAGCCAACAGCCAACATAAAAGGACTCAATTTATGCAAAATCTTGATATATCAGCAATTTTTTGTGTTTAGCATTGTAATATTTTAAGCATGTCAAAATTTTTACAAATATTTACAAGTATTACTTATCTATAATTATAACTCTAAAAATAGATGTGGTGGAAAGACTTGGTTTTTGGTTATGGCTTCAGTTAAAGAGTATAAGAACTGTATGTCCATTTTTACAACAGTTATTCAAAAAATAAATAAAATTGTCGATTAGTGTATTTAAGAATGTATTAAAAACTGAAATCAAAGATGTGGTAGAGACTTGGGCAGAATTCTATGCACAAAAATTCACGGAAAATAGAAACCAACAGGACATGGGTGCAGGAGAAGCGAATGAAGAGATAGAAGAACACAACAAACATGAAGCTATAAAAGTGGAAGAAGTGGAAGAAATAATCAAAACACTGAAATTGGGTAAAGCGTGTGGGAAAGATCGCATAGAAGCAGAAGATCAGACTGTTGGGGCCGATAGGAAGAGAATGGATAGAGGATATATTTAATAAAACATGGAAGGAAGGGCGAATTCCAGATGAGTTGGAAAATAACATAATAATTCCAAAATATAAAAAAGGTGAATATACAACAAGCGAGAATTGCAGAGCAATCTTCCACAGCATTTAAAATGTATTCAAAGATACTGCTGAACTATATCAGAAAGGGCAATAGAAAACGGAAAGGAGATATTCGTAATGTTCACAGATTTAAAAGCAGTATTTGACACAAGAAATACAGATCACATATGGAGCTACCTCAAAAAACGACAAGTACCGAAAGAATTGATAAGTAGGTACAATAAGAAAGTGTGTACAAAAATGTAAAAGGAAAGTACAAATAAATGGGGACACGACCAGGACATTTGAGATGATGACAGCCGGGATTAAACAAGGACATGGTTTAAGTCCATTGCTACTCACGACATTATTGGATAAAATATTAAAAAATACCAGGGGCAAAAACACAGCAATTGCAGACACAAGTAGGATAGTACCATCTAAGGTACTATCCTACTTGTCGATAACTTAATGTATGCCGACGACATCGTCTTAATTGCAGATATGCATGCAAAAATGAAACGGCTTGTGAGAATATGGAAGGAAAAGATAGAAAACACGAGAATGATAATAAACACAAATAAAACAAAAATGATAATAATAAATAATAAATAAATAATAAACAGAATGAAAGGATTTTAAAGATAATAAACGGGATTTAAATAGAAATTAAACGTGGATTCAATACTGGGGGATCGGTAATAACATCAGACGGAAGAATAGAAACAGATATAGCACACAGAGTAAGGAAGACCAAAAACATCTATTATGCAACCAATAAAACTATACTAATATACAAATAAGAAATAGGGAAATAAGTAAAACTAAAAGTATATAACAAAATAGTAAGACCTGCATTACCATATACAAGTGAAACATGGATAATAAATAATACAAAACACGAAAGTAAATTACATAAATGCGACGGAAATGATTTTTTTTTTAAGAAGAATTGAGGGAAAGACCAGATATGATAGAATACCAAACAAAAGCACAAGAAACTCACTGAAACATGATGGTTCGGTCATCTAACAAGAAAAGAAGCTCGCTGATAAGGAAGCTAACCGAATCATCAAGAAAGCAGAAGAAGAAAAGAGGACGACCAAGGAAGAAATAGTAACAAAAGATGGAAGAGAAGAACCGAGAAGCATGGAAAGACTGGTCTTCCGATCCAACATCCTAAATGATAAGGATAAGAGAAGAAAAAGATTGGCGTATTTAACTTATATTAGACAAAGATTTCATTAATAACTTAGTACTTTCTTTGCAAATTTGCAGATTTTACGCTTCATCTCATTAAAATTTAGTTAAAGCAATTTTATGAACGCAGTTAGGTACATCAAATTTTGCACTGCACCATTACTATCGAACAAAAAATACTCGATTCTAAGTAAAAATCCGTTATTGCCCATTAATTCTCCATTTTAGTAGCATCGAAGACATCCGGCATACACACCAACTCCAAAGCTGCACCGCTATAGCTGTAGTAGCGTAAGCTCTTCTTAAATTTATGAAGTCTCTATACCTGGGGGAAATATAGTTTATATGTAAAGCGGTACCAGAGAGGGAGACAGAGAGAGACAGAGTGAAACGATACAAGTTGAAGGCCGGAACGAGCGAACGCCGCAGAAGCGATGACGCTAACGTAACGTCACCGATACAGTAGCAGCGCCACCAATGGCCATCAAATTTAATTTGAAAGCGCTTGTGGATCCACCAGACGTCGCCATGTTGTAATTTCGCGGCTATTGTTAATTACGTCGTGAATTAAATCCGATATTTGTAGTCGAGTAGTCGCTTCATTAAATCGTTCGTGCTATCTTTTTTCATCGCGTATACACGTTCCTCTCGTTCCCGTTTAACTGTCGGTAGGTATTTGCGCCCCTAGTCGGCGTCATTCGGCTGGCCTTTGGTAGCTCGTTACAGGTGAATTCGATTTGGACTAGTGCACGGTCGATAGCGGTCTGGGGGTCGTTACGGTTGCGAACGGGAGATGTGCCGAGGGGAACGACTGTGCTGCGGCCAGGTAATTTTACCGTTTCGCAGCACCCTCGCTTTGTAGCGGGAGGAGCGCGTACTGCGGCATTGGTCATGTTCGAGTTTGTTTTACTACTTTTCGGTCGCTACTTCAGTAATTAGTTCCCTGAAATACTTTTCCAAATCCCAATCTCTCGTTGACACAATGTTATGTTTGTATAGCATTTTTCCTATTCTTGGAGTATTTAATCTAGATTACTGTAGACTTGACCCATATAACACTGTAAAAAAAGTTGCAGTAAAATTACATGTAAAATCGTTGGTAACAAATGGCTATAATTTACTTAAATTGCTTCATAAGTAAATTTTACCATCTTTATTCTCCCAGTCAGATATTAAAATCAAACAGCTGATCGTGATTTAAACCAATATAATAAGATAGCATATACCAATTGTGATCGACTGTATCAAACGCTTTTGTATATTTAAAAACACACAATTTAAATACCTCTATCCGTCTCCCTTACTATGCCATCAAAACCTTGATAAGCGTTACGCAGCTAAAATTGTTTTCTAAATCCAATTGTTATAGGGGCAAAATATTATTCAGTACGTATTTCGAAGTTGCTCCTCCATAACTCTCTCCGCAACCTTAACAAAGAACCGGGAGGATGCTCACCGGTCGAGATCACCACAATCAACGGGGGCAAGTTTCTTTGGGGATGAATAACAGGAATCGTTTCCAGTAATCAGAAAGCATGCATTTCCAAACAAAAATTAACTATATGTACAATATAAGGTATTATATGTGGTGTACACAACTGAATAAAGCCTATATTAGACCATCCCAACCACTTCTGCGTTAATAGAAATTAATTCTGCGTACTGTACCTTCATCAACAGAAGTAAACGAAATAGATATCTAAATTTTGTGTGCAGTATAAGTTGTACAAGTATCATCCCAAAAGAAGTTAGGATTAGAATTTATAAAAAAATTTATTGATCCGATCTTGTAAATGGTGGTAATGACTGTTGCCTTTGCTTACACAAACCATGCCCCTAAAAAATCCCATAATTCCTACTAGATCCAGCTTGACGAACCTTATATTCAAAAAAAACATTCTTTTGATCTAATAGCTGCTGTGTTAAATTCCGCAGTCTATAATATTCCCATGAAGCTAAGTTTTTATTTTTTTAAATGACCTAGAGCGTTGTTTTTCAGCTTTTGCATTATCTTTACAGTATCTGTTAACCATGGCGCGGGTTTCTTTGTGAAACACGATACATTAGCGCATTATAATCATTAAACTTACTTAATATCTGTTAAAAATACTTTTTTCATCAAATTAGCATATCATAAATCAAAGATGGAATAACGCGGGGTCAACCATACAATATCATAACAAAATTACGTAAACATCTATGAACTAGTAGCTTCCATTTATCACAATTAACCTTAACAGTGAGCTATACAACTCGTCATATCCGAAAATCACCCCCATAACCAGTAATACATCACAAGCAACAATAATCAATATAGATACAAAAACTAAATCTAATAATG
>RXPK01000227.1:891783-1144030 GCA_004143645.1 Protaetia brevitarsis | reverse complement strand
ACGTTTCAAAGACGAATTCAGAGTTTAAGAAACGAGTCGTAGCACGAGTTCTAACTGAATAGGCTTAAGCAAATGAAACGTCTTTATGCATTTTTTGCAGTAGTTTAGATTTCCTTTTGTAAAACAAAACGAGAAAAATTTATAAGCAGAGAAATTTTGCGGTTCAACCATTTTTTTTTTTTTGGGCACAAATTAAATTGCAAGTAATTAAAATGACACAACATGAAATTTGTTATATTATATTACTAAATAACTGTATATAATATAATATGATCTACAACTTTTTATGCATCCCCTGAATACGCAAATGCTGAAAAAACATTAATAATACTTCCGAAAATCTTAGACTATGTATCAAAGCGAACAAAAATTGAAAAATGTGCAAAAAAGGAATTCTTTCAATTTCTGAAACGTCTACTTGCTATTTTAAATGCTACGTTAAGATTATAATCTCATCATTATGTCATTTATTCATGTAAATCGGTTAAATGACATAAATTGGATATATCAAAATATATGAAACTTCAAGCATTATTAACTGCTATCTAAATATCAAACAAAAAAATCTAAAATTTAGAAAAGAAATAGTAAATAGATAAAGATAATTTTTGAAACAAGCGATGATAAAATATACTAGCTATAAAGTTAGTTTGATTTATTTCGTTGCTTTTTTTAATTCTTATATTCTAGGTTATTTTAAATAGGAAAGGAGCCGTAGCGAGAAGAATCAATTAATATATGTTGGAGATTCAATAAAATTCCGATCCAATAGTCAACATACAAAACAAAAACATGTACCCAGAATTCCAGTGACTATGTAAACTGCCATCGAATATAGAAAAAATATAATAATCTCACCTAAAACAGTCCACAACGTTTTTCCTAGTTTATCTCATGGCTGCTTAATAATACCCATCGATTTAACACATGGAAATTTCCTAAACAATTGCATTTTCTTCATACTAATCTCATCTTTAACAACATTGTTTTAGAAATCCAGTGCGACACAATAGCAATACTGGATGTATTTAACTATAAAACATTGGCTGAAAACACGCTGTTGCTGAGTTACTGGTTCTTCTATGAAAAATTGATTGTTGGAAATGTTTTCACAGGAAAATGTGAATCTACCTGATCTCTGGAAGGTTCACGTTTGATTACCCAACGAAGCAATATCACATCGCAAAACATAATTCAACAGATGTCTATGCACACAGTATCACTATCACTCGAAATAATTCAAACTTAATAAAATTTATAATAGTTTACTATTTCAAAGATTATTAAAATTATCAAATCTTACAATGAATTAATATAATACCTCAACTTGCTTACAAAATCAATATTGCCATCTACATTCTGTTGCATGTGACCAACTTAAATAAATCTGCTTAAATTTCATTTCTATTACGCAACTAGTGTAATAACCCTTACGCACTATGAATAGGTATAGTTACGCACTAATTGCAAAAAATAATTTACGACAACATAAACTCTTATATTGCATCAGCGATATATAATATGAATATATATAACTACACTCAAGAAATATCGTTTCATGCATTAAACCAAGCTTTACTTTTCTATATGCCAACATATTTGGTTTTCCTTGAAAAGGAATATAATTTTAAATTCACGCATTCTTCGGAAATAATATACTATTTCTTGAAACAGTTTTTTTTCTAAGTGAAGTATATTGATAGTTGATTCAAGTCCTCTTTATTTGAACTTGAAAACTATGAGATTGGTATAAAACCGTAAGCATGTTGATCAAGAGTTTTTTCCTTTCTTCTATAACATTTATCATTTAGACTTAAGCATAAACACAACAAAATGCCGTGATCATTTTTCAATCGAAATGAAAATGAATTATCTCCAAAACCCCATCGCTAGGAAGGAATTTTGCCGTTAGATATTGTAAATCCGTAGTATTATTGGGGTTGTTGAATACCATCTAGTTACTCTAGTGGGTCGTTGAAGAAACAGTCCTTTCAATGGCAATGACCCCTATCATATGTTTTCTAGTAAATATACCAGATACCTATGTTATGATCTGTAGTTTCAGCCTATTTTGTGCGATATATTATCTTTACTGGAATGAAATAGGAATGCGCCATCTATGCGACAAATTCTCTATTACACATAAGTATATCTCTCATCTGCTGTACTATATGGGGAGAAAACTGCTATAACGAATTAAAATGCGATATTTATTTTTACTTTAATGTAAATATTAGTTAAATTAATAAATACTGCCTTAGCTTCAAAAACGAATTATTGTTTGATTGAATACAGGAATATTTTAATATTCCTAAATCAAGTAATAATTTAGTAACTGTAAACCAAATGCATGAAAAATGTTTGAAAACAACAAGATCGTTTTTCCCTTGTATAACAGTTTTAAAACCTTCAAACACTATATACTGCTGTAAAGTTCCTTGGCTTATAAGTAAATCAGCATTAACTGAAAAAATTCCAATTATCTCTGAATTTTTTTTAACCTCACGCGGAAAATATTCGCTTTTGTTCGTTATTGTTTGTGTATCTGAGACTTATGCACGTGGGAACATGAATAAAACTAAAATACTTTCGCGTAGAAAAGCACGTAGCTTGAATACAGGTGCTTGCATTTTCCGTTAAAAGGTAAAAGTTTTAAATTGATGTATACATGCGTGTACACGCTAATAAACCAAAACATCCGGCTTTTTTTATTTAAAATACTGTTTATAATTCAATAATACATTGCAAAAATTTTTTACTGTTTCAAAACCCTCATTCTAAAAACCCATTTCAAAAACGAACTTAGGAAAAATCAGTTAACCGGTTTTTGATTTGAGTAATTAAGTATGTTAATCAGTCGTTCTTTGTATTATTTGTAGAGGACCAAATCTGTTTAAGAAAAACTAAAATCAAATAAAAGTTAAAATATGATTGATGATAAAAAAAAAACATATAAATCCTTTTAAATGAGACACCATTTTTTTTATATATATATATCCTAACCAAGAATACCCAAACGTAAATTGCTATTCTTGAACGCATTTCTCAGTACAAAAATATTCTATATTTTAACCTCCGGTTAAAAGTCTATCATTATCTTACTCATACTTAATGTGTCGATCCTCTAATATTTCTTCTATTGACTGAATCAATTTGACCGGTCAATTGGCCACCATTCCACTTTTAAATAAACCATCCTTTTCCATCAACTATAACCGCGTTAACGAATTTAGAGAATCAGCGGCCAAATATCTCGTAATATTTAGCCAGTATCAAGAGTGTAGAGTTATAATAACACAGTCTTTGAGTGATTGCAATAACTGCTCGAGATCAATGACCAAACAGAGTGACGATGTAAAGTGGAAATGATATTAAGTATACAGCAAGTGCTCGTTTTTTATTATCGTTTTGTTTATTTTTAGTATTACCTAGGCAATAAAAAATTTTAAGTAGGCTATGATTTCATGAAACAAAATATTTGTAAATATTATTTCAAAATGGTGCGCTATGCTTTCGTAGAATACAGGGACATGATCATGTGTTAACGGCGAAGCTCGTTCAAATTCTTCCGAAGCTCAACAGATCTACCGAAAGAGATCCCCATTAAGGCAAGTTCCTAATGTTAGGACATTTATTGACGTACATAGGCGTTTGGAAGAAGATGTTGCTTTAAAAAAACCAGAATTGATTCTGGGTTAACATAACTCGTCGTACTGTTGCAAGATGAAGAAGCTATGTTTGCAAATAGTAGAAGACAATCTAGAATAAGCACCAGAGAATAAGTGCAGCGGTTACCGAATGTCAATCGTGAATCTGTTAGGGAAGTCCTCAAAGAACAACTTCTTCATCCATTTCATTTCCAAAAAAATCCATCACCTATTGGAACAAGATTTCCTGCCGCGTTTACAATAGTGCGAGTGGTTGCAATATAAAGGGCAAAACTTTCCGTCATTAATTTTGTTTATCGATGAAGCAGGTTTTAGTCGCGATGGCATTTTGAATATTCACAATATGCATTATTGGAGCGATGAAAACCCTCATCAGAACGTAATACGGAATCACCAGTATGGTGGTTTTCCAATAATGTGTGTGTATAGGCAGGTATAATCTACAATTATCTAATTGGTCCATTTCGAATGCACAGACGATTGACAGGCGAACTCTATCGAATTTTTTTGGAAAATCAATTGAATATTTTATTAGGAGATGTTCCATTGTATATTATAAGAAGAATGTACTACATGCCTGACGGCACGCCAGCTCACTATTCTAGGAAAGTAAGGGAATTTCTGCAAAGAAAATTTGGAAATAGGTAGATTGGTGGTGGGGGACCTATACCATGACCAGCTCGTAGTACCGACCTTAATGCCCTCGATCTTTCATTTTGGGGTATTATGAAAAGTGACGTTGTAATGCGCAGAAACTTAAATAGTGAAGAACAATTATTGGAACAGAATTGTGGAGTCTGCTGACAGATTTCATAATAATGCTTACAACATATTTCAAAGATGCCCTCAGTCTTTAACACGAAGATTGGAAATGTGTATTCAGGAACAAGGTCACCAATTTGAACACCTTATGCAAAACTAATATGTATCCTTATATTTTTGAATGTTGTTTGTTTAATAAAAGCATTTAACGTCTCAACAGCTTGTAACTTGAAAACATAAAGGCAATCGGACTTTAGTGTATAGGAACTTTTTTGTTATTTCTTGTCCTCTATAACATGTTGCTATGCATTGTAGTTTTTTCTATGTCACCCTGTATATCTTTTGGAAAATGTTGTTTTTTCAAATGTATTTTATAAGTCTCTAAAATATACAACGTCTTACTTATTCGATCAACTCTGCAACTCCTATACTTTCCGAGATAGCAATGGTGTCCTTATCAAAGCCAGCTTACATACCTGGAATGAGTCATTTGCAAAGCAAGATATATTTTAAGATATTTTGTTCAAGCTTGTCAAATATCTCTACCTTACGGCTTCTTTCAGACGAAGCAATTTAGATGATCAACTACGTTACCTAGTTTAGGTCTGTTTCAGACGAGGTGATTTAGTTAATTCAACTAAGTTGCAAGGAACATACTGATATGAACCCTTTCACATGGAGTCAACTTGTTCGCTTTAGCGGTTTCAATAGGTTCTAACTAGTTGAGAGTAAACTAAGCAACTTAGTTGAATCAACTAACTCGCCTCGTCTGAAACAGGCCTTACCCTCAACTAGTTGATTGTCATTGAAGACTTAGACCTGTTTCAAACGAGGCGGTTTAGTTGATTCAACTAAATTGCGTGGTTTACTCTCAACCAACTGATTGTTATTGAAGACCTACTGAAGCTGCTGAAGCAGACAAGTTGACTGTGTGTGAAAGGATTCATATCAGTATGCTCCTTGACAACTGTCCGTTCAACTAGTGGAATCAAGTAATCGCCTCGTCTGAAAGAGGCCTTAGCCATTTGACTGCGCCATACACTGTAAAAAAAAGTTGCCAGTAAATTACATGTAAAAATCGTTGGTAAACAAAGTTGCCTGCAATTTTACAGGTAAATTTGCTTCATAAGGTAAAATTTCTACCATCTAGTAAATTTCACGTGCTGATGTGTTTCAAAGATTTACTGTAAATTCGTATGTAATATTTATATGAACTCTATATTTACCGAACACTGAAGTAATTTTCATATGTATTTTTATAAAGAGAGCAGAGCAACTTTACCTAATTCTTTGTATAGCACCTACTAGAGTCATACTGAATCGCTCAACCAGGGATCAAGAATGAACACGCTTACGCGAAACCTACGATTCCTTTGTGACGTACATGATATCATGAGCCAATAATAAGTTCGACAAACGAATAGAATTACCCTACGCGCAGCAGATAAAATAATCCAATAATCAATCACATTGGCGTATGAATTTCGTATTTTCCATGATATCTATAGTTTTACCCGAAAATTCAAGTAAAAACAAATAAATATAAAAAGATCTCCATATTTTACAGGCAAAATTAATAGTTCACTAATAAAATTACTTTTAAAGAGCACTAAATACCCCAAAAAATGTCAATTTTACACTTTTAACTAAATTTGAGAGTACATTACAAAATTGTACATGTTTTTTCCTTATTTTCCTTTTGAATTTTTTTACATCTTAAACTTACATGAAAAGCTATAAATTTTACCGAAATTTCTTTTCCATGTTAAATATCCCTAGAAAAAAACATGTAAAACAAATTTACAATGATTTATTGTGGTAAACTTCAACAACATTAAATTACATGTAATATTCTTGATTTAGCATGGCAAAATTACTGAATTTTTTACAGTGTAAAATTACTGTAATTTTTACAGTGTAGCCTGTATAAAATAAACTGAAAAGTTTTTTTAGTGTTAAATAGTTTTTAAATGCATTACTATTGAGCCTAATGATATGAGTTCTCAAGAAACCAGTCGCTTATAATAAAATTAGTAATTGTGGAGGAGATCTTTATTATTTTTTACCTTTTCATTAAAATTTATTCACACTGCGTCATAACTTAAGATGTATAAAAAAAAATCTTTTCTTAGCATTTAATAAAACACTTCTTTGCCATTATTTAAAGTAATGATGCATATTTATTAACGACATAGGAATCTCCTTCTTTTTTCTGCAGCGTAGACTCAATTTGGTCATCTCATAGCTTCTTATTAAGCGGTCATACACATAAAAATTAACTAACTAACGCTTTCCGCATGCAGAACCTAAATCGTATTCCACGTCAAAACGGCTACATGTAAATATTTAACCCGAACTTCTGCTTCGCGAATTAACTTGCAAAGGAGTCCTCATCCGTCCTGTTAACGATGACGCTAGCCAATTGACCCCAGCCGTTAATTTTCGGCAATGGTTGTAACCGTTTAATATTCAAGTTGTCTCATTTCGCCTTATATATACATACATACATATAAACTTACGCACTACCACTACAAACTCAGCAGATTGAAACAACGTACATAATAATATTATTTTATGGAAACGGTCGATTAGCGATGCATGGCAACGTACTCGCTTTATTGCCTATGCGGAATCGTCATATTTGTACTGTGTGTTGTTGGTGCGTGGTACTTTATACTAGTCGCCGGGTTTTTGCGTAGGAATTTTATGCAACTCTCGCTGGAACCAGGAACGCGTAGGAAAGACATTGGCGCCTTTGAGGGCGAGATATCGCGTACAATCTCTAATTTTTCCGTGTATGTATACAGGCAGGCTGTTTCATTGGGAGAGAATTCCTTTATAACTGGAAAACAATAACAGATACCTAAACAAGTTTTTTTTTTATACAGGGTGTTTTGAAACATCGTTTAACGATTTTAAGGGCATGTAGTACGATCGAAAATAAGGTTAAAAGTCATAATAAACATATGTCCACAAATTAACTGTTTACGAGATAACAGCGATTTTATCGCAATTGCAGAATAAGTTTGCTTTAGCGTTTTTATTAAGATGTTATTGCATTTTAACATAAATAATTATAAACTAAAATGATGTTCAAATGACGCTTCCATTTCGACACAGGATCTACATCTGCTTTCAAAGGAAGCGCGCACTCTTTCAAAAAACAAGAGTTTTTCTCGTATTATCTGGCAACAGTGTTCCATTCGTTGGCGCAACTCTGGAAGATCGTTTACCGGTGTTGCGTACACTAAACTTTTCAAATAACCCCAGATACTAAAGTATAACGGGTTTAGATCGGGAGACCTTGGAGGCCAAGCAATGGGACCTGCTCGCCCTATCCATCTCCCAGGAAAAAAAGTGCGGTGGAGCTCCATCTTGCATAAACCAGAGATTCAGTCTTAGATTTATAGGTAAATCTTCCAAACGTTCAGGTAAAGTATTTTCCAAGAACTCGAGTATGCAGGACCTGTTAAGCGTTGTGGCAAAACAATCGGTCCTAACAACCGTTCCCCTATCATGCCTAACCAGATGTTAGAGAGAAACGTTGCTGGTGCCTGGTTTCAACGTAGCATGAGGATTCTGTCACACCAAACGTGATTGTTGTGGAAATTAAATATTCCATTTTTAGTAAAACCAGCTTCATCAGTGAAATCTGGTGTTATCAGCGAAATCTGGCCAACCAGCAGCTGTTCGCGAAAACCACTCACAGGAAGCCCTTCTCGCTTGATAATCCGGAGCAGTAAGGGCTTGTACCCGTTGGATATGGTGGGGGTATAGGAGTTGCTCATGAAGAGTTCCAAACAAGATGCTGCTTACACTCACTTGAGTCGAAATTCTTCTAACACTATTTCGGGATTTTCATCAATAATATTCAAAATTCAATCTTCTATGTGTGGAGTACATGCTATTCTCTGCCGTCAAGTATCAGAAGACCGCTTCTCAAACGAACCAGTTTCTCTTAGTCGTTGAAACACCGTCTGAAACATCACATGCAAAGGCAGTTGGCGATCAGGAAACGTTTCAGCATGGAAGCGACGTGCTTGTATAGAATTCCCATTAGCACGACCGTACATGAATACCATGTCGCTCATTTCAGCATTAGAATACGCAACCATTGTAATTGCTACAAATTGCACAAAACGTCAAATTAAACTGTCATAAAACAATAGCTGATAAGTCTCCAGCACCGATCAGGCCGTGAAAAATATTTTTTAACGTTAACATTATCGGATAACTGATTTCACTGATTCGGGCGGAATTTATAAAATAACAAAAAAGCTATGCTATTTTATACTTAAAGATATTAAAATTGTTTGACTGAACCAGAAAAAAACGATAACTAGTTCGTAGAAATTGCAATTTGAAAAAAATAATGCAGAAAATGCGATTTGAAAAAAAAAATAATGTAGATATTGCAGTTTGAAAAGAAAGGTAAAATTGAAACCTGCTTTGGAACGGTAGTAAATGCGTTTTGACTAGGAATGTATGTATAAATCGAAAGAGACCGACATAAGGATACTAATGTGTTCAAAAACGAAAAAAACATTTTTTTGCAGAAATTGCGTTTTGAAAATAAGCTCCACGTATATTGTTTAAACCTTCTATACCTTTAATTAAACCTGGTTGTATTTGTTATCATAAATATACTGTTTTGAAAAATGTTTACTACGTTATTTTTGCGCGGGAGTTAGTTAGTTGAATGACTCATACTTTAGATGCAATTTTGGTGCACTACACTTATTGTCCGGGTTGACATTAGTGTATATTAAGTTGCATACACGCAATTAGACAAAAACCGTACAATGACCGCATTTTACTGTGTTTTATTAACTAACTTCATTCGAAACAGTGGATGTAAATATTAATATAATCTTCGTGGAAAGTGGAGTAGGATCAGGACAGTCCTATTCGATCTCAGGGTATTTAAACGTATGCTATATGTATCTTATTTGTTCAAAATCAATTGGTATTTTTAAAAATGCTATAATAATAAAGGTTTTATATTTGAGAAAACAACAATTTATAAACGCTTCGTTTCCTATCTGTTATCGTTTACAAATTCTGAAGGAATTCCGTCCCAGCGAAAGATCCTGTATGTAGAAAAACTCCCGTGTCAAAATCCCTGATTAGTTTAATTCTATTCTCGGCGAATTACCAGCATCTCGACAACAGTCTCTTTGTTTCCACTGAGATATAAAGCGGAGGTTGGTAGCTTTCTGGGCGCGCATATCCGAGATACAAACGTATAAGCCTGACAACTTTCGCGAAAAGGTCGTTGACACCGCTCCGTTCTTACGTACACAAATGCACGCAACAGCCTACTTTAGCGACAACAACTCAGTCAGTAAGGCTATACGCTATGCGACGGCGCCTGGGATAACAAGTATGTAGTATCATAATGTGAATATTGTGAACCGTGGACTCGATTAGTTACAGCGAAGGCCGTTGAGTACGAAATATATTTTGACTCTCGAGTGAGTCAGATTGAACGAAGTACTAATTAAGGGCATAGATTCGAGCTTCTGAAAACGAACAAAAATTCGTAATTATAGTAAAGGTGTATTCAAAAATCATTTCAGGATATTTGTCCTTACTTTGCAATAAATTTCGAGAAATTTTAAGTTATTTGCTTAACTTTATCCCACACTCTAAAAAATGATGGTAAATTTACCTCACTGGTATGTGAAAAAAAACATATGAAAATAAGAGGTAAAACATCAGATTACCACAACATTAGTGTAATTTTGCCTGGTAACCGACTTTGATGGAAAAATACTTCAATAAATGAAGTAATTTTCCCCCACTTGGGGAAATTTGCTTAGGAGCAAGGAAAAATAACATCTTTCGTGGAATATTACCCCCTATGTTGGTAAAAATACAATATGGACAATACAAGGGACATGAAATTCTGATTATATATATATTATATATATGTATCTGTTATTTGATTGGAACACAAAATGTTTTTTTTTTTTAACATTGCATTACATTGTGTCGCTTGATCAAAAATTAAACCCGTTACGAGAATGCATTACATAGCCGTCGACTATACAACGCGCAAGCGTTTGAGGTACGCAGTTTGAATTCAACGCATAAATGTAAATGGTGTGTTTTTCATTTTGTCTTGCAAATAAAGATTGAGGTAAGTTCATTTTACATTAATTATGTATTGAGCTGATTACCATGTACTTAGCTATGACAGCACACATAAATAATAGACATACACCTGCGTATGGATATCTAATATGATATATTGGGAACTTAACCTCAATAGCATTTGGCGGTATTGTTGCTACAAGATATGATACATTTATTTAAAGTTTTCAACGTGCAAATGACACGCAGGATATTACCGTATCAAACTTTTCAATTTAAACAACAGAAAGTCTTCGTTTTGAAGGAGTCAATTCTTTTTTTTCTCTTTCATTAAACATTTGGGAATATAAAACGACTAGACCGTTATTGGAGGCTATGTTTTCGTTGTTAAGTGATGATACAAGTAAGTAAGGAAGAGACTATTTTGGTTTTACTCTAGGATTTAATGACAAAAGTAAAGTAGGTATTAATCACTTATAGATGCAAATGTGCAAGACCGCAGGACGGCAAATTTGAGTTCAATAGTTAATCCCAACATTATTTATGTATATACTAGTATTGCGGGAATCGCCAGATGTCAAAAACCGGTTAATCGATTTTTAGTAAATATACGTATTACTTTTTTAAAAGTGCTATGTATTTTAAATTCGAAAAACCTATTTAAGGCGCAATAATCTGCTTTTAAAAACCGGTTTTGATTTTGAAAACCGGTTTTACCGGTTACAATTTTTAAAGACGATACGATTAATCACTGCATCCAAATCCCGGTTTCACATAAAGAGGCTTCGATTCGCAGCACTATTATCTACATACAATATATTTTTAAATGCTAAATTTATTAAAAATTTTCAGGATAAATCTAAACTTGAAGAAATTGAGGTGAATACACCGTTGATAATATGCTTGGAAGAAGGTATTAATAAAAATATATTTATTTAATATGTTTTTTACATTTATTTTTCTTTTCTAGGAAATGTGAGGTCGCATTCTTTAATGGTAGAAAGACAGTTATTAGACCCAACAGATTCATTTCGTTCTGCATTACAACAAATGATGGCGGCATATTTTAATTTTCATTTGCAATACGCAAAAGAGGCTTCTAACACATTAGAAGTTCTGCAGAGGAATTTTTTTAAAAATATACCCTGAACAGGGCAACAAAAATAAAAAAGCTCCAAATCCAAACTCAAATTGATAAGATTTTTAATGTATTTTGTTAGTCAACATTTATTTTATGGTTACATTCAACTAGATCTTTGTATTATGAATACAACCAAGTCTTAGTAACTACTGGCTTTTCTAATCGACCTTTCTCCCAAAATGTTTACTCTTTAAAACATTGCTTATTGAATTTAAAAATTTATTGAAATTATTGTAAACTCTCTGTAATCCAACTAATTAATATATCTTTCAGAAATTATTAAAATTAAATCTAATATTATAAATGGTATATTTTGAATATTTAAGTGGAGAATCTGCATTAAGTTCTAAATGACATAAACATGTTATTAGATAACTGAAACCTAATATTTCTGGATGATAAAGCAACGTAATAATCAATTATTTCTAATTTCTTTGTTGTTACTCTAATCAATACATTCAAAAAAAATTGGTAAAATTACCCCAAAAATAGATGGCAACTGGGCTACCGCCTATTTTTGGGGTAAATTTACACCTATAGGGGATTTTTCACATACTGGTGGAATATTCCTTGAAGGTGTGGTAAATCTACCTGAAATTATTCCATTCCATTAGGAAATATTACTTTACAGGTGTAAATTTACCAGGGAAAATTACCACACTTTCAAGGAATATTCCACAAGCATGTGAAAAATCCCCTATAGGTGTAAATTTACCCCAAAAATAGGCGGTAACCCAGTTGCCATCTATGTTTGGGGTAATTTTACCACATTTTTTTTTAGGGTGCAAGGTAACTTGATTTTTTATTAAATAGTACCTATATCTTTGCTTATGTTAAATTAACCCTTACACAAAACACATTTATAACAATATCTCCTCGAATGAGAGGGGTTTTTAGTCGGTAAAACACTACTTTTGGTATTAGAATTACAAATTACAATTGGGTATCCTCAAAAAACTAAATTGAACTAGATAATCTATAAACGCACGCTGTTCCTTTAAAAGTTATAGTAAAGGCATCTTTTTGGCAAAAGAATGTGAATTATTATCGAAGAAATGCATTAAAATTAAATAAACATACATAAATGAGACTACCAACTCTCAGCTTTCATTCAATGCTTCCTAAAATTACACCCAAGTACCCAAACTAAAAAAAAAATGCATAGATCAGCTGAGTTTTCTATAACAAACGAATTGCAAACTAGGAATTAGAGTTAATTATTAACAGATTATAACAGCACAGTGCACATTTCAACATACACCGTCTATATAATAATAAAGACAATTCGTATTTGTTTGGATCCTCAACGTAATTCGACTGGCGTCATCCTCTTTTTTGGCAGAGGCCCGTCCGAATTAAATGTAGAGCAACGACCTCCGAATAACTATCGACATTTCAGAAGAGGGTGTTCCCGAGTTGACAGCACAGCGTGCGCACGCGTTCGTTATAAAACTAGTTCGCGTTGGCGAAATTTTTATTAAATTCCTCTCGCATGCTCGCGTAATATATATATTCCGGGGGCATTGTCTCTTGAGTCGAGAAGAAATGGGCACCGATTAAGTGGTGATTGATGCTCTCGAACATATGGTTACTTACTTCCCTCTTCTGATGTGTCACAATAAAAATTGGGACAACATAGAGCGATGAACCGAAAGCTTATTTTTTTTTTTATTATTTCACACATCTAAACGCTCAAACAGATGTATAAATAAATATCCAAAGGCGAAATAGTAATAGTCGTTTATATTTAACTTCTAAAATCGGGATTCCACGAGGGATGATCATAGCACCCTTACTATGTATATAGTATACTTATCAAACGATATTAGACTGTGATGCGACAATTGAATTGGTTGTATCCCGGTTAGAGTATCTTAGCATTTGTCGAATTGAAACAATGAACTTACGACACCCATTATCAATTGCGGCAATCGAAACTCTTGTGCGAAATCGGAGCTTGCAATTGATTGCCAACACGCATTAGTAAATTGGTAGATATGGTGCTATATCTTGTCTTATACAGCACCTAAATGGTCGATCGAAATATCTAACAAAAAGCTTTAACTTCTAACCCAATATTTATTAATTATAATTCTTTTGTTATAGTAGTTTTAGATGTTGATACTATCTTTATAATCTATGTACATAAATCTTGTCTCACCGCGATGCAATTTTTTGCTTAGTAATTTTTTGTTAAATTCTTTACAGTTTATCATAATTGAAATATTTTTATAACTTTATTGTTTCAAACATAAAAACTGTATTTTAATATAGGATATCACGTCATATTTTCAAAATAATATTTTAAAATGTATAATTTAAAATTAAAAAGGTATTGTATTCGCTTATTTAGGAAGGTTTGAAACAGTGTACCACAAGTTGTGTTGCGTGTGATCTTCAAGAATGGAAAACCAAGCAAGAGGGTGTAAAAGTTCTCTGGGCAGCTTTTGTAATGTTTGTGTTTGTGAGTTATTTGTTGCAAAATCGCGAAAGAAGGCTTTGAGTGAATTAATTCAGAGATGTTGTAAACAATATTTCTAAGGCTTTTGATACAATTGACCATACTCTTTTGCCCACGATCTTAACTCACATAAGTAGGCTTTTCTCAAAATTCTGTAAATTTTTTATCTTCTAATTTATCGGGTAGATCTCAAAAAAATTCTTAAGATGGTCGTTTGTCCTATACCCTTTCAGTTATATCTGGTGTTCCTCAAGGCAGTATTCTGGGACCTCTACTTTATGTAATTTAGATAGATACACGTGAAGCTATCTTACATATAAGCAGTCACCTTCAATCAATTGTTGATATATCCAGAAAACATTGTCTTAATACAAATAGTAAAAAAAATATCTGTTCCACTTTTTGGTCGTGCAAAAACCCGCATGGCAATCTTGGATAGAATTGAAATTAAAATCAATGATTAAGTTTGCATAATATCAGATCGTATGCGTAGTTTGGCCCTTTTCTTGACACCAAACTTCGTTTTAAAGAACACGTTTCACATTTAAATAGATCAGGGTATTAGAGAAGGAAACACCCAACATAAAAGAAAAAATAAATCCATTGATATATCAGCGATTTTCCTTTGTATACAATTAAGTGTTTTTATATTCTTGATACTGATTGAACATTCTGTCAAGATTTTTGTGCTAATCTATTTTTTTTTTATAACTTTTGTTTAACGACATTTATAAATACAATTATTAATCTGCTAGTTAAGTATGATTATCTCTATAAAACTAGACGTGATGGAAAAATTTGCATTTAGCTAAAGACTGTAGAAATTTTACATCCATTTTTATAACAGTTACTCAAAAAAAAATTGACAATTAATTTTGGTGTAATTACAATGCCTGTATTGAGTTGAATAGCCTTGTTTAGTTATTTTTTTTTCTCAATTAATCCTGGAAATACAGCAGGGAAATCATATCACTAAAATATTAAAATTTATAATAAAAAAATCAAGAAATACACAAAAAACATCTCTGTATAGTTTCTTCGCTAATTTATATACACCCTGTATATTGAAATAATAGATTTTTTTTATTTATTTAATGTTTGTGTACCACCTGAGAATATAAATTGCGATTAGTCAAAACCTGTTCTTTGCTATTAATTTTATGGTTCAAGAAAGTTTTCCCCTTGATTTATAAAAGATTCCTTAATACTTAAATTATTCCACGAATAATCACTATACACCAGGTACTCTGCGATCCATACATAAATCCTTTTCTCTACTACAACAAGTAAAGTGCATACACCTTACCTTTACAGCGATTGTGAGTATATTTCTCCAAAGTACACACATTACATGCTTACTCTGTAGAACGGCCGTTTGTCTGGTTTGTACAGCTGATTTACTCAACGAATAGTAAGCGACCAGTTATTACCAACATTAAATGGAATTACAACTGGTTACATGGCAATCATTCTGCCACTAAAACCGGTCATCAAGGCCCGGTAATCTCCGTGTATAAATCAATCGACTTACGAGGGCTGATTTTGCCGATATGTTCCCAATACTGGGGAATATACACAATGTATCATCCTCAATGTCGTAAGATTTTGTTAAAAATAAAAATCACATTTATTTTGTAATATACACAGAGATTCAAAATGATTGTCAATTCCGCCCCAATTCCATATTCCGTAGATAGTAACAGGGTGTAGGTATATGCCGCTTGTTTGTAATGAAGGTTTGAACTAAGTCAGTGTTGGAACATAAGAAAGTAAACGGATCTGTCATAAATAAAGAAAACGTAACCTATATTTGAACTCGCATTATATAAACGACTATGGATTGGTGTTTCTGCTTGTAAAAATGAAATGTAATTAATTTAACTTTACTAAATTATGATTTTACAATTCAGTACTAACTGGTGTTTAACTAAATTTATTTATTACTTTAAATTATAACATACAATTAGTATAATTATTAAGTGACAAAACTGCATCTCTCAGTTCTTCTATGGTATGTATGCGGTTTCTATAGATCCTATTTCTTAGATAGCCGAACATGAAGTAATCTAATGGGGTTAGATCAGGCGATCTTGGTGGCCATCTTTGTGCTCTAACGAACCTGTCAGCAAAAAATTATTGAAGATATTGGCAGTTTGTCGAGCAGTATGTGCTGGAGCATTATCGTGCTGAAAATAACCTGCTTCAAGCTCATTTTCTTGTAACTCTGAAATAAACAATTCCAACATCTGTTGGTAACGTTGGGCTGTTACAGTTTCCTCGAAGAAAATTGGCCCTATTATTCGTTGCCTGGACATAGCTAACCAACTCCAATTTTTACGGGATGCAATTGCGTTTCTTGAAATTCGTGTGGATTTTCTGCAGACCAGATACGATAATTTTGTAAATTGATATAGTCTGTTAGATAAAACCAGGCTTCATCCGAGAAAAATGATTTGTTTAGCAAGTCATCGTCCCTTAAATTGTTATTAAACCAATGACAAATTTCCAATCGCCTATCGTGATCTAATGGTAATAATTCCTGTACCGTAGAAACTTTATAGGGATGAAAATATAACTTTCTTTTGACAGCTCATTGCGCTGAAGTGTATGATAAGCCTATAAAATTATAAAATGTAATAAACTATTTCACTTAATGTTAATATTGATTTTTTACCTGTTTATTGAGCTATTACCACAGATAAATTCCTTATTTTCTTACAGTATTCAGAAATACTATTGTTGGTGATATTAGATGTAAATATAAACGATTTGAAAAAAATTATAAGATAAATAATCGAAAGATACTACAACACGAACGCCAATGTCGCTAAATGTCAAGAAAATTCATTTAATGTATGAAATTTGTATGTAGCTAACTTCGTTCATTAAATTGGTAATAAGTATAGATAATTTTTTCCGGAAAACAGTTTTTTTCTTACGACAATCATTTTGAATCACATGGTATATATAATTCAAATAATATAATTTATTTTATTTAGGAATGAATCGTAGATACAAAGAAAAATCGTTCAGTTTGTGAGTTTGGCATTCACTACTTTATGTTTTGTGCAAGACAGGAGAGCGAGCCTCCTCATTATATGTATGTGTAGTTGCCGAACAGCTAACCCAGAGTCTGGTCTGCGTGTGCGCTTGTCTGAGCCGCTGCTGCTGCCAGTGTGTGTTTAAGCTATTATCTAGTTGACGTGTTATTAGGCAATTTCGTTTATTTATGCGTTTTTCATTGCCGTGTTTTATTATACGGCGCGAAACAGGAATATATATGTATATATCTATATAGTATAGGGAGTTCTTTTTTATGCTCCTTTTCGTTGTTAGTCGTTTTTTTTGCTTTCGTACAGTTTTTTCTGTTTTATTTTTATGGAGTCGTCTGCCCATTCTTTCCGACACCAGCGTAGGGTGGGGACTAATGCCCGTGAAGTTGGCGAAAATTATAAAATTATGTTATTGTAGATCTTCCCAGACGAGGAATATGAAATAATACTAACAAAAAATATTCTAAAACGTTAAGGTTAAAGCCTAAACGCTGATCTTTACATACTATATCAGGAGGATTGATAAAAATCAGAACAAAAACACATGAGAACACTGAGTTCAACTTAGGATTAAACATCCAATTACATATATTTTTTTATAGTTATAATGTGATAATTATTTTCTGGCAACTAAAGCAATTTTGTATGGGAGAAATTTTTCTTTGGTATTCATTCAATCAGAAAAATACATGTATAGATTTAACCCAAAAATTCAACCTAAATTCTCGTGTAAATACGACGAATAGGGCTTTATTTTATGTTGCAACGACATTAAAATTTTAACATAATACATACTGTAATTTCTATCATAGATTTGCCTGGCTAATGTTTAAAAAAATACATAAAAACTTTCTAATCAAATCTGCTTTTTTTTTAAAGATACCTTCCTTTATTTCTCTAATGATAGACACAATACAATCCCAATTCACTAGATGGCTGCAAACTACTGTATATGCCCGAGATATGTATCTAGAGTTCACCACTCCAGATCATGCGCACTAGCTATCTCCCCTCTTACTAACCAATGAGTAATTATATCCTTATTATTTTTTCAGTTGTGGATTCGTTGCCCAGGTAGCTGTACGTCTGGTATCTCCTAAATCACTAACTTGTATATTATTATGCCTTTACTTTGTTAAATATTGAATTTGTGATTTAATTCTTAATAATTCGATGTATCAAATAATCTTTTATTAATAAAACAGCGTAATTATTAATATCATGCATAATTTATTAACAAATTTATATCAAAAACATATAAAGAGTACGAGCACTTTTACCCAAGCTGAGTATACTTATTTGGAATGTTCAAAACAAATATTATCAATTACCTAGTATACATTTTTATATCTTAAATTCTCAAAATAACTTCTAAATATTCCGCTATCATAAGAGAATGAACCTGCCACCAATACATATTTATATACAAGGAGCCGCAAGGTCCACAGTACACAGATTTTTGCATAGTCAAGTACCGATAAGTAAATCGCACGGAGCTGACTATAAAAAACTGTTAGATGAACTCAAGGAGGCACCCCTTTTAGGAATGCTCAAAAATTTTACCTAGATAGAAAATATCAGGTTATAATACCAGATAAGAAGGATTGGGAGACAGGTACTCTGGTACGAGCGGACTCAAACCTGGTGTACAGACGGCTCTAAAACGGACTACGGCGTTGGAGCGGGAATATACGCGAAGAAGCCTAAAAAGGCTCTTTCGATAAGTTTCAGCAAAGACACGGCTGTGTTCCAAGCTGAGGTTGCTGCAATTCACCCTTGTATCCGAGAAATATAAAGACGGAGCGAGCCAGATAAAAGCGTTGCTATCTTCTCTGACAGTCAGTCCACACTTAAAGCGGATTAGCTCTTTAAGTTGATTTGAGACTGTGTAAGCACCCTAAATGAGGTGGCACCCAAAGGAAATTAACCTTGGCCTGGGTACCTAGTCACTCGGGCTTGAGAGGAAATGAGGCGGCGGACAAGTTGGCCACGCAAGGTTCGTCAAGGTCATTCGTTGGAGCCAACCTCTCTTTCGGCACTACCAAATCGCAAATTAAAAAATCCATCAATGAATGGATACATAATCAGTCCAGAGAGTGGTGGCAAAAATCACCGGGACAGAGACAGGCAAAAGAGTTCCTAAAGGAGCAGAGGCTTGAATTCATGAGAGATCTACTGAATGAAGACAGGAAGACTGTCAAAATGATTGTAGATCTGCTGACTGGTCATTGTAGACTGAATAGGCATATGTACAACATAGGCCTGGCAGATGATGCGACCTGCAGATACTGCCAAGAGGAGGAAGAAACACCAGTTCATGTGCAGTGTCAATGTGAAGGCCTGGCGAGGGACAAGGTTTCTAGTAGTGGGGGAGGAGAACTCCACAGCTAGTAGCTACATAAAGAAGCCGCTCTCAAAGATGATAGGCCTAATTCAGAGTGCAAAATTAGGGAGCGTCCTGTAGGAAAAAAGGGGATCACAATGGATCTGAAAAGGTCGCGGTGAAATAGGTCTCACCCCAATCCTAATCTAATCTAATCTAATCTAATCTATGTATGCTAATATCAAGCGAGTCTTACACACGTTTTTAATATGACCTCATTATTAATTAGCCTTAGTTAATTAATGCATTGTATAGGGGCTTAAAGTCGTTCTATAATTATTGTTATCCTTTATAGACATATGTTGTACTTTCAGATCAACAATTTAGCAAATATTTTCATGTTAATAATGAAATTCTCATTCAATTATTCTTCCACTTATTAAGTATATATCCGAATTTCTCCGTACAATACATTAGGTTGACCAGTAGCACTGAATATTCTTGGTAAGGTGAAACACCTAGAAGAAATATTTGTTCAACTTGTTTTTTTTTTGGCATTGTGATAGTTTCATGTCAAAAATGAGGCGATACCATTTCCTAGAAATTTTATTAACATTTAATTCGAAAAAAATAGTAATAATGTGTTCGCCGACCCCATAGCAGAGTACAGGTCTCATATCTGTGTTAAAAAAAAAATATTTCGAGTTATTTACAGATTTGTTAATTGAAAAAGACTTTAATGAAGCCGAAACGTCTAGAAAGAAAAATAAGTTTTTATTCTGTTCGCTGAAACCTGATTTCCAAATAGGGGTAGACACTATTAATATTCAATGACATATTATTAATCATTCTTTTTCTACTGGATGCTTTCCAGATAACTTAAAACATGCTACGGTCGTTCCCTGTTACAAGAAAGGTTGTGCTAATGATGTAAATAACTATAGGCCTATAAGTCTCTTAACTAGCTTTTCCAAGTTGTTCGAAAAAAATAGCCTATAACCGGTTCTTAGATTTCATCCAAAAGTACAATCTGTTAAACAAGTCTCAGCACGAATTTGTAAAAGGTAAAAGCACTGAAACAGCGCTTTTCGAATTTTATTGAAGCGGTGTTGTCGGGTTTGGAACAGAGAAAAGTTGCTTGTGGTTTTCTGTTGGATTTGTCCAGGACCTTTGACAGCATAGATCATCGCATGCTATTGTATAAACTGGAGTGCTATGGAATTAGGGATCTGACCCTGTCATTGGTACGCTCATATATATGTCTCATCGAACACAGTCAGTAGTAATTCGCAGCAACAATCACACATTTAGATCAAAGGAGATAACACTAACCAAAGGTGTTCACCAGGGTGATTATGTGGCCCCCTTTTTTTCATTTTGTATTTCAACGATGTCTATGCTGTCAAATGTCCGATGGTAGATTCTAGTTTGTCTTCCTTGTGACGGATGATACGCTAAACGCCATTACAAGCACAAGCTCTAATTACATACAAAATCTTACAGAATGGTTGCATGTGAACAATTTAAAACTTAATCAAAGTAAAACAGAAGTAATTTTATTTAAAACCAAATCACAGAAATACTCCCCTGAAATTGTAATAGACAATGTATCTTGTTCTGTTAAAAGTGCAGTGCGTCTACTAGGTCTTACTGTAGATGACCACTTGAAATGGACAACACAGCATATTGATGTCATTGTAAAAAAAAATTAAATAGTATCAGTTTTGGATTAAGGCGATTGCAAGGCCTGGTTGACACACACAGTCTTCGCACGATGTATTTTGGTTGTTGTTATCCTCATTTCAGTTATGGAATTGTGCTGTGGGGAGGTAGCAGTGACATGCCCAGACTATTTTCAACTCGAAAAAAAAAAATTGCCTATAATTTATAAATTGAACCCTGCACAGTCATGTCGGGATCTTTTCAAGAAAAATAAATTACTTACGTTATACGCCAATTTTTATATTTCAATCTATACTCTTTCTTTTAAAAACAAACATTTTTTCTCTCACAATAAAATACTACAGGATTACTGCACAAGAAACAGGCATGACTGTTGCAATCCTCTTTGTAGATTATCACTAACTCAACGAAATATTACCTATATTTGCCTCAAGTTTTAAAAAGCACTGCCAGTTGGCAGTGCTTTTTAATTCAGTTGAATTAAAAATGATTGAATCACTTCCTACTTTTAGGACAAGATTGTTTCATTTTCTTTGTGAAATTGAACCATATAGTATTAACGATTTTCTGTTATATTGAAAGTATGATTGCTGTTAATTTTGTATTTAGTTTTATGGACGTCTTGTAATATCCTTTGTTATATTATAATTATTATTATTAATATTACTCAAAATCGGCTAAATAAATTACTTATTCCAAACTCTGAACTATCATAAAATAGATATTCTTATTGCACTCTTAGTTTTGTTAAAAAAAAAATCTGGCACGGCTTTATGGAGCACCCTGTAATATTGTAGCTAATTTTAAAATTTCAAGTTTGATACTAGCTACAGTCTCCCTGATTTTTGCTTGGATACCTCAAAGGCCCTAGAAGATACAGAGACTTCATCACATATCTATCTTTCTATCTGTTTATCTATCTATTATCATACTAATCAACCACATTGCATAACATTTTATGAATAATTTTTCAAAAAGCTTTTAGCTCTGAGAAACAGTTGGGACACCCTATATACTACATATGCGCACATATCCTATTTCTTCCTATCTGCGCGTTGTCCCATATAATCACGGGTGCGTGCTATCCCCCACACGTAAATACGACACATAAACAAAAGCCTCTAACGCACACACACCTCATATAGAACACGACGGAAAAAGAGATATACAGAGACCGCAGAAGCCGGCCCTGCAATGTCAACGGCCTCACCGAACACTCACAGACTTTCTCTGATCGTACGCGCTCTCCGCACCCCTCCATTCCCCTCGCCCATAACACGGATGAGCGGAGTGTCGACTACTTTGCACGGCAGCTACCGTACACAACATTCGTATTTCGTATGTATACGTACATAGGATCGTCCTACCCAAGATCTTGAAAACACGAATTATATGCTCGCGCTGGTAGTAGTAGGTTGCGTCGACTCGTTTCAAAAGGTAAAAGATCGGCTCTGGGTTGTTTCGTGCCGGTAAAGGCGCGGTAATTGAAAGATTAGAACCCGCAGAGGAGATGTGGAGTTCGTTGCACGTAACTTTATGATAGAGTTTCTGCGTATAAAGGCCGGCTATATGTGGTTATTATGGGCTTTCTAGTGAGGAAAGATGATTTTTAGAACGGTTGGTGTATATAAACTTTATGATCTAACCTTGTATGTATATATGCAGCAGGGAAATACAATGCTTAATTAAAGAATTTGCATTTAATTTCTTTTCAATTTAATCCTATACAGAGGAAGTCTTGAATGTTTGTAGTTACATCACTAACAGGTCGGTAAAGTAAACACAAGCGCAGTTTCAAAAAATTGGAAGCATTCATATAGGCAAGCGTGATAGAAGTATATAACATAAGTCGTAGCTACTTAAGCTATACGTCCATATTTTATTAAGTATCAACAAACTAGTTGAAGTGAGATAAAATACGGTCGAGTAATGCGTAAATAAGACCTTTCATAATGTTCATTTCAGGGCATGCAACCACGCCATTTTAACCCATTTTACCGCTCCGTTGACATTTGACATCTGCTTTTTACTGTTTGTTGACCCTTCTTTAGGTTTGAATTTTTACTTACTTCTATTATTACTTTTACCAAAAGTTCTTTTCAGAGCTATAGTGAAGTAAATCGTTTAGTTTGTGGTAAGTTTAGAGGTGTTAAAGAAACATACAAAGACTTAAAACATTTTTTAAGGTTACAGTTCAAGATGCCTGGTAAACGACTTAGTTCTAGTTGCCAAGAGTTGGTCAGTCGTTTGCTAGTGTATTTCGAGGAGGAAAAGCGAAATGGAAGTCCTCTAATATCCGTTGATGCGGTCCATGTTTTAAATTGTAATTATTTATTATTAAATTAAAACTTACATACAAATTGTAGAGAGTTGCGAATGCTTTGGGCATTTCTATGGGTATCATCTACAACACAAAGCGCAAGAAGGAAGCTATATCTGCAGTTCCAAGCCACGATTGATGCTCAAAACATGTAATGTGTCAGAGAGAAATAAAATGGATGTTCGTAAAGTAATTTGTGGTTAAGGTTTATGTTATTGATGAATTACTTCGAGCACATGGGCATAAAGTTTCAAGACTGCCTCTGTATCACTGCGATTTCAATGCTATCGAATTTATATGGGCACATGCGAAAGGATATTATAATAACCATGTTGGTCGGGATGGTTATGGCGATAAACAAGTATTGGGAATGTGGCAAGAAAGTTTGGACAGCTGTACACCAGACTTCTGGCAAAATTGCATAAATCACACAGGGAAAATAATTAAAGAGTGGTACGAATGTGAAGCAAACATGACTTTGTTCTGACAGTTAATTGCGGATCAGAAGATGAGAGCGAAGACACAAATGAAATATATTTTTAATTTCACTATTCTTTTCTTTCAATATTGACATATTTTAATTAAATTTACTGCAATATTATGTTTTGTATATACCGTTGTATAGAAATTATGTTTGCTACATAAAATAAAAACATCATCTTTCGTTTAATTAATCATTGGTAATGTATATTATTAAACTAAATACTTTTATGTTGCTTGAATATTTTCTACATTTTAATTTGCAAATAGGTTTTTGATATGAGAACTACATTATTGTGGTAATACATTATTTCATTGAGAACACATTTAATAATAAGCTTAGCTTGATCACGAAAGCATTGTCAATAGAAAAGTTCACTATTTAGAATCCTATTAGTTGCATTACTCATGATTGTTGTTAAAACGCAACGTTGACTAAAAACTGAACCAATCCTTTCAGTTATAAAAGAAAATCTATTAAAACTGCGTATAACCTCATTAAATTTGACAATTCCCATTTCGTACAGTTCATTGTAAACAATGTTGGTGTGCCTGAATTTGTTTCAGACGCTGCATACGTCATAAGCAAATATGACGTAACTACAAACATTCATGATCTGGCCTGTACGTGTTAACAATAAGTATAACTAATGCGATTTCCTATAGGAAATTTTTTTTTCTTAATATCAATTTTAGGAAAAAAAAGTAACTTTGTGTAATGTCTTCTGCTTGATCTAAAACTACCAAAAACTCTGTTAAAGTTCAAAATTAATCTGCCATTTTCCAAAATAACGGAAATATTAATTACATTTTTAACAAATTTGTGTATTTCTGCTATTAACTGTAATAATTAGGGGTGCAAGAAATTTTTTTTTTGGAAAACATTCCTCCTAATTATTACAGTTAATAGCAGAAATACTAATTTGTTATTTTCTCACTCTAAAAACCTCGCAATCCTTGCATTTACATTTTTGTTTATAAAAAAAAAAGTTAGCAGATGGGTTAGAGTCGATATACGCCACTTTTTGGCCACTTATTTACCAATGTTAATTAAATATACTGCCATAACAATTTGAAACTAGTATCTAAACTTATACAAACATTTAAAAGCAAATTTTGCTACACAAAAATGTTTGCTTTGTAATCAATTTCACGTTCACATTAATTATAAGCCCTTAGATATCAAATATCGTATCCCAAACTCAATATAACACCATACTGATTAAAAAAAAAAAAAAAAACTTTTAATCTAAACCTGTATACATAAAACTGGAGATACTCACACTTTTATCTTTAGCATTTCTTGAAGTGCGTAACAAAAGACAATCGTCTTATTGAGTGTTAGATTGTTTTGTTAAAAGCAAATTTTGCTACACAAAAATGTTTGCTTTGTAATCAATTTCACGTTCACATTAATTATAAGCCCTTAGATATCAAATATCGTATCCCAAACTCAATATAACACCATACTGATTCAAAAAAAAAAAACAACTTTTTGATCTAAACCTGTATACATAAAACTGGAGATACTCACACTTTTATCTTTAGCATTTCTTGAAGTGCGTAACAAAAGACAATCGTCTTATTGAGTGTTAGATTGTTTTGTTAAAAGCAAATTTTGCTACACAAAAATGTTTGCTTTGTAATCAATTTCACGTTCACATTAATTATAAGCCCTTAGATATCAAATATCGTATCCCAAACTCAATATAACACCATACTGATTCAAAAAAAAAAAAAACTTTTTGATCTAAACCTGTATACATAAAACTGGAGATACTCACACTTTTATCTTTAGCATTTCTTGAAGTGCGTAACAAAAGACAATCGTCTTATTGAGTGTTAGATTGTTTTGTTAAAAGCAAATTTTGCTACACAAAAATGTTTGCTTTGTAATCAATTTCACGTTCACATTAATTATAAGCCCTTAGATATCAAATATCGTATCCCAAACTCAATATAACACCATACTGATTCAAAAAAAAAAAACAACTTTTTGATCTAAACCTGTATACATAAAACTGGAGATACTCACACTTTTATCTTTAGCATTTTTTGAAGTGCGTAACAAAACACAATCGTCTTGTTGAGTGTTAGATTGTTTTGTAACAACGTGCTATTTTGCGTATATTTTCACAGCTTGTAACTCTGAAAGAGATGGTAATCTAGCAATAAAAAAGGAACATTTGTGTTAATTCGGTAATAATTCCATTGTTTTATTGCATAAGTTTCCTGGCAAAATAAAAAAAATGTTATTTTTACTGTTTGCGTGTCTGCTTCTGATACGCTCTATATATTCTTTAAATATAGGTGCTTTTGTGTTGTCATAATTCCGGTACAAAATCGGTTAAAAAATGAAGTAAAAGCAACCCCGAAAACAATAAGAAAGAACACGTAAATTCTGGGAATCTATTTACAGAACTTTACGATTTAACTATATATATGGACAGCCATTATATATTCCCAACTTAAGTACTGTTTATAACACGGTTGAACGTTTTAAATCAACATTTTTTAAAATAAATAGTAAGGACAAAAATGTTCCGGACAAAAATGCAAATCATTTGGAAATTCAAACATGTGTTTTGGTAGAATTAAATCTTACTATGTCACTCTGATAAATTTCTCGCAGATTTAGAATATTGGTTCGAAAGATTTTCCTAGTGTCTTCGGAAAATCTCCATCTCTTCCGATCCATCGACGATTTGTAGGCTCGATCTAATACTTCTCGTGCTATTTTTGAATAAGGTGCTGGACAACCGTCATCTTGGAACCACATTGTTTGTCGTACGTCCAAGGGAAGGTCTTCAAGTAACACTTTTGAAATGTTATTTAATGTTAAAATAAAAAAACACAAAATCATGTTTGCTTGCATCTCTTTTTTGTGTATTTTTTCTAGACGTTCACAATCATGTTTTTTGCGATTACAGCGCAATCTGTTACGAATCGAAAATCTGCAATACAAAATGCTGCTTCCTGTTTAAGATTTCAAAGTTGTCCCCCCTCCCACTCTGGGGAGGTGAGGTGGGGGATCCAGTTCGTCACAATTAAGTGAGCCCCCTACATTATAACAAATCTTATTAAGATCTTTTTTTGATTTGATGCAGTGTTTTAGAGATATTCCGCTGTCTCAAGATAAAAAACTCACCTTGTATAAACACAAGGAAGTGTAAGAATATTTTCCCTTTCAAAAACTGGTCAGCAAGATTCGTCATTGCGTAGGTTAAAAATTAAACGTAATATTCGTTTTTGTTGAACAAAAACTCGTTTAGAATTCACAGAATTACCCCACAGAACAGTATTGTAAGAAAGGATCGAATAGACTAGAGCATAATAAACGTTCATGATATGCTCCTCATGAAGCGCAGTTTTCAGTTTTAAAATCGCATAATAAGCACTGTTTAACCTAGCACACACGTGTTCAATATCAGAGTTCCAAGTTAATTGCTCATTCAGATAAACACCGAGAAACTTTATATTGGTCAACGACACCCAATACATCACCATAGGGGAAAACGAATCTATCGATGTTAGTGATTTTACGTTTATAAAATTTGCCGCAAGCGAATTTCTTCGTGTTCAACAGCAGACTGTTGGCAAGACACCACTCACTAAAAAGCTCCTAAGATCTGCTTCACCCCGGACAAGAGATCCTGCTTGTCGTGGGAAGTCACAAGCATAGAAGTATCGTCAGCAAATATCACCAATCCTTCACATAGTTAGGTAAATCATTTATAAAGGCAATAAACAATAAGGGTCCAAGTATTGAACCCTGCGGTACTCCGTATTCAACCTGATATTCGCTAGACCTTGCATTATTCAATCCTACTCTGATTGTTCTTCGAGAAAGGTACGACTCAAACCGGTCCAGCAAAGCTCCTCTGATGCCCAATGAGTGAAGTTTCTCTAATAAAAAGTATATTTAAGAAAATAAAATTGAAAGATGTACTGAGGTTGAGAAAGACTCTGAACAAATACTAATAATTTCACATCATAAAGAAGTCATAATCCTGCAAAAAAAATTACAAAAAGCTTTTTTTTTTATCTGCTACTGTTTAAGAACTATAGAGAGAAATAACCACGCAACGAAACATCCTGTATAAACAGCGTTTACTTGCAATTAATCTTCCTAATATGAAAGCAGGAGATTCAACTTTATAATCTACCGAAAAATTCTCAGAAATTCTCATGATGGATTTTGCAAATTTTTCACTTCAACGCCTCGATATAGAAAGATTATTATTAATATCAATAATTATATGTAACACAGAGAATTCGCGTTAAAAAAAAAAAAAAAAAAAAAACTGGTATCCATAAGCGCTTAGGTTAGGGTTGAACGTACTTATACAAACTGAATATTACTTATAGCAATACGATTTAGCATTGTCCAAAAATAAATTCCAGAGGAGTTTACTATCGATTATAATAAATCATTTTGTCACCTTTAAGCCGACAACCATATTTTTTTTTTTCGTGGTCAGATTTTATCGAGGTAAGACGTGTTCGGCCTTACAATTGACGGTCGATTTAAAATGGAAAAGTTTCCTTTATGTCTGCTGTAGTTATACGAGGAAAATCCTGCAATATCGTATTATATGTATAAATAAAATGTACACGGACAGGCCAGGAGTTTTCAGAAGCGTTTAATGTCTTGACGTTTTACGAAGAGCAACGGTTTAGGATGTTAATGAATTTAGTGGAAAGTTTACAAGGTCAAAAGAGATATAGACTTGAGACACGAACACTGTCTTCAGAGTTTTCTATTTTTTTTTTTCTTTTAAGTATATCTATTCTGGTCGACAGGCGTCTGTCTACAATACGCAAACAAGTACTTATATAATTAAAACGGTCATTAGGTGCATAATTGTATGAGTTATAATGTAGTGCGGTTCATATGAAAAACAAAAATTTGTTTAACCTTTTAGACAATAACAGGCATTCATTATGCAGGCATTAGAACTTACTTTTACCATAATGTAATGTAGTGATGGAATGCTTATAATAAGGAGAGATTCAGATAAAAAAATAGTCGTTAGTTTTAGTTTTAATTACCTATTTTGTAATAAGTTAAAAAAAATATATGATCAATTAAATTTACTCCCTAGAAGGCCAAGTAATTTTTCTTCTTTAAACTTAAGTTGGCATTATAAGCTTAAAAACATGTAAGTTGGCTTATTCTATGGTGTGTGTGTGGTGTAGGATATATTATATTGTGTTGACAGATTAGGTAGAAATTAGATACAAACATTTCAGTTGAAAAAATAACAGGTTTAACAATAAAAAAACAGCTAGAATGAATATTCAAAGTAAACTCCTTCACTTTCTATACATAACGCCACAGTTAGTTTCAAATTATTGAAGGCATTCCTTAAATTAGGTGGTGATATTTCCGATAGCTTCAGTAAGTTCTTCACTTGTATAAGGACGATTTGTAAATACCAACTTTTTTTTTAGGTGTCGATAAATGAAATAATCCATAATTGTCATATCTGGAGATCGTGGTGGAAAGTCTACCATTCGATTATCAAAGAATTCATGCAATAATTGCAATTGTTTCCATTGTCTTATAGAGTGTTGCTGACAATATCCCTCGTGGAGTCCATCACCATGTAATTGATTTAAAAATGGTTCGTTCATTCATTCATTGAAGTTAACCTGGATGGCTCAATGATCTCTAGTGGTCAAGTGACAAAATTTCTGGATATGATAGTAGATCAAAGTTTCAATTTGGGGTAAGCAAGGAAGCTTATAGTATTTCGATTGTATACGTAATCTTCTATATACACTTTGAAATAGGGCAAAATTTACTACAACTTTTATATGAAAGTTTCTTTTTCTCTAAAGTCAAAAATTAGCAAAATTCCTCATTTTTTGCATCCTCATTCGACAAGAACCACATCTATAAGTCCATACTATCAAATTCTCCTATGCCCTAATCTGACAAGAATTTATGTAACAGGCAGGGGAACAGCTCATTTTGGCAAATGGGCATTAATTCATTCATTCTTCATTAAACTTAGGGTGGGCAGCTATAGTCCAGGCATTTAAGCTAGATGCTCATTGTACCGTCCCTATTAAATTTCTTACGTCCACTCGAGCAGCCTGGTATTTTCTGTAAAACCCAGTATCTTGCCCCAGTGGAAACTTGAGAACCCTCGAGGGCTCCAATAGACCCTTCCCCAAAATATTTCTGCCTGAGTACTTTCAATTCCTCACATGTGCAGATTACATGTAAACTCGTTTCCTCCTGCAGTTCGCATCTTCTGCACCACGGTTCACTTACTCGACCTGTGTTGTATAGATGCCTTTTCAAGGAACAGTGTCCAGTTACCAGCCCAGTAATGGTTTTAGGTTCTTTCTTGCTGCGCCTGAGTAGGTTATCAGAGAATATAGCATCTCCATTCCCTATTAGCGCTTTAGTATGGAGTCGACTTCAATTTCTTTCTATTTTCTTTATCCAACCAGTTCCAGATCTCCATTCTTGCAAAGCCCTTAGTAATCCCACATACGGTCTCTGGACCTATAAAGTGCCTTTTAGAGCCCTCCTTGGCTAGTTCGTCGGCTATTACATTGCCCTTTATATCCTCATGTCCCGGCACCCAAATCAGAGACACCGTGTAGTCTCGTGCCAGTGTATTGAGAGATTGTTTGCAGTCTCTAACTAGTTCTGACCTAGTTACAAGTTTCGAAACTGCCCCTGTCATTATATTTATTTTCCTCCTCATGTAGCCCCCATTTGCAATCATTTTTGCACAGACTGCAAGGGCGAATACCTCTGCCTGGAAGGCCGTTGTATGCTTCCCCAAGCTTAGGGATATCCTTTGATTAGAGCTGGGTCCACAAATACCGACTCCTGTGCCTTGGCTGTATTTGGAATCATCCATCAGTGAATCAGTTATCAAGAGTAGTGACTATGTTGGCACCACGATAATGTGAATCCTGGAATTCGTCGATATACTTTTCTTCATTATAAAACAATGGTCGTTTTCTGGGATTATCTACGCCCGACATTGTATCACATTTACAATGCGTAAAACTTAAACGAAGAATTGTAGTATCTCGTATCAAGACTCGACTAACACTGATACTAGATACTAGACACACGAATCTGAAGGAGTGATTTTACTGCCTTGAAGATATACTATGCCTAAACGTTCTGCATAGCGCGAGGCGAGTATTCTACAGTGAGCTAGACTTGATGTAAAAAATGCTTTTTTATAATAAAAAATTTTGACTTTTCTGTTACTTTCTTTTTGCTACCTGTATATATAAAATAAAAATGATGGTATTAGAAAAAAAAACACCGCAAGGAAGTTGCAAAAAAAATATAGATTTCTAGTTTCTTTTTACAGTAAATCCATAAAACTATTTCATAACACGAAATGGCTATAAAAAAAAATACACGAAATCAATTCATTTTTTTGTTAAGTTTGAATATGTTATCCGAAACCTACATTCTTATTGTGTAACACATTTATAGTATAACACACATGAGGATTACAGAATAAATACCAGAATAATATTAGCAGAAATAACAATAAAATAACCGCAAAATAGTATAGATAAACATGGCAATATTGCAACAAAACAACTTACATCTAACCATATTCTTCGACATTTTGGGAATTATTATTAAGAATAATATGGTGTGGGATCTGAATTAGACGTTGTTGAATCCTCTGGCGAGACTCACCTGAAACAATACAAGAAAAAAAAATTAGGAAAACCAGTAGGCGTAGATACGCGATAATCTGTTTTGAAATTTAAATTTAATTTTCCTTTCCTCAAACCACTATTGTTTACGGTAGCTGTATTTATATGTAGCCTGTTGTTATGACTCAAAATAAGATAATCCGCATATATTATACTAGTAAATTGAGCAGAATGACTCATATGTATAGTTGTATGAAATGCCACTACTTTTTTTTTCTCTTCTCTTTATATTGGTAGATATAAATATGGGATTGGGTTTTGAAATTGTTCGCAGTTTAAAGAACTCGTGAGTAATGGAATTTTATGACGTCATTTCGGGAGAATTATTTTCTTTTTTTAAGCTTGGTAATTCTTTTAAACTCGAAATTAAAACATTCGTTTTCTGCAGGATATTCCATCTTAATGTTATAAAGGAGGCTGTTTTTTTACAGCTATTGTCCCGGTTTTAACTTTTTTAATTAATTTATCTTTCGATAAATGCAAGGTGAGTTTCCGAATTTATTAAAAAATACTGAATTGGTTCCTATTTTTAAAAAGTTACTACGAGAGAATTACAGCTCTGTAGCTCTTACATCTTGTTTCTTAAAAATATTTGAATATTGTTTTTTAGATAGGTTGGGGGCATTTCTGTCTCACTTTAATATTATTACAAATTGCCAACACGGCTTTAGAAAGGCAATTTCTCTACTTCTACTGCTTTAAATACTTTTATTAATGAAATTATAGCTTCAGTTGAAAATGGTAACTATCCAGTGCGTATTTTTTTGGATTTAAGTAAAGCATTCGATTGTGTTTGTCATGATTTTCTTTTAAATAAATTACAGGCCTATGGCATTAGAGGGAATTCTTTTAATTGGATTGAGTCTTTCTTGCGAAACAACACCCAATATGTCAATATCTTACATAACAACAATTTTGCTTCTGAAGTTTTGCCCATTAATGTTGGAGTTCCACAAGGATCAATTTTAGGTCCTGTACTTTTTTTACTTTATATTAACGATTTTCCTTTGAAATTAGATAGAAAGTTACAATTACTTTATATGCAGATAACATCGCATTAGTAGTGACAGATAATGATGATGAGATTTTGACTAACACTTGTAATAATTGATTGAGTAATGCATCTACATGGTTTGCAATGAATAGGATTCTTGTCAATGAAGATAAAAGCAGTTATTCATGTTTTCATCCCTATCAGCTTCGGCCTGCGCCAGGTTTTTACTTAGACTTGTCACTGAGTGGCAGACAGCTTACTAATACTGACTATACTAAATTTTTGGAAATGTGGGTAGATCGGTCTCTCAATTGGAGGGTCCACTGTGAGGGTCTGCTACCCAGACTTAATTCACTTTGTTTTTCATTTAGAAATTTAAAGTCAATTTTAACGCGTCAGCAGATGATTGGTGTGTATTACGCTTATATTTTTAGCAAACTTTCTTATGGAATTATATTTTAAGGTAACTCAACTATGGCTAAAGATATTTCTATCAGCCAAAAACCTATTGTCCGTTGCATAACCGGCATAAAAGCTACTGAATCTTGCAGACCAGTTTATATCAGTTATACATTATTAACTCTTCCTTGTATTCTTATTCTTGAGCTTGCTCTTTATGCTTACTACGACAATGTTTATAAGTTCCAACTTAATAAAGATAAACATGATTATAACACCAGACATAGAAGTGATATAGCCACACCTAGGTCTAGATTAATCTTATATCAGCAGTCCCCACAGGTTCTTGCTATCAAAATATATAATAAAATTTCTAATCATTGGAAAGATCTAAATCGTTGGCGTTTTATACGGTTTATGCGTGATCTATTAGTAGTGAATACCTTTTATTCTCTACAGGAATTCTTAAATTTCTTTTTTAATCTAAGGTTTTTCTTATTTTATTGTCTTCACTATTTATAATTTTTTTTTGAATGCTCCTGATAGAATTATTATTATTATCATTATTATTGTTATCATCATCAACATCATTATTGTTATCACATTTATAAGTATTACATTTGCCTTAAGTTTGTAGTTCCTAAATACAATGGCGTTAGCTTTCTTTTTTTTCTATTTAGATTTTCAACTATTCAATTGTATTTTTTTTCCTTTTGCATGACTTTTTCTATACCATTCTAATGGTTTTTGGAGATAATAAAACTTACTTACTTACTTACTTACTAATTCTTTTTATGATGATTTTTTTTTATCTGTACTAATGTATTAAAGAAAGAAAGTTTGTACACTTATCTGAAGTGAACTCTGAAATTGCTAAAGTGAATTCAAAAATTCTATCATTGTTGTTAAAAATACATACATTAGTTTGCTTGCGTTGCACAAATTTTGTTTCTTATTATTTTTCTAAGCATTATTAGAGAAATATTGCAAAAAATAACTAAATGTTCTTCAGAGATTATCTTCCCTCTTGAGTCACGCTGGATCGTCAATAAGCTCTCGGTTGATGAAGGCCATCCCAAACACTGTAGATTTATTACTACTAAGTGTCATCTTAGTCTTAAAAATATGAGCATTACATTTGGTCATTATCTTACAGGGCAGTAATTCGTAATCAATACAACCACTGGATTCATATGTTAGCAGATAAATCGAATGCCTTAAAGGAGAAATCTGACAATTATCACCACAACAGCAATAAAACTATTGCATACGCTACCAGTAATTTTCTTATATCCTGAACTGCAGCGTATGCATATCTTCAACAACTTTACAGCACCATAGATCTTGGATTTAGCAAATACTAATGCTCAAAGTATCTTCCTTGGGCATTGTTCGAGTGATGCACAAAATTTGTCACCAATTAACGAAAGAATTATTATTTTTACAATTCCAAAGAAGACATCTCAATAAACGGTACCACCTTTAGACATTTACAGTTCTAGAACATACAAGAACTTTGTGAAAACAGAATCTGATGAAGTACCTACTACTTATGGATTCAAGAACTGAATAGCCTAACAGACCACAATAAAGTCAGTTTGTTGTGGGTACTCTGACAATCGGCAATCGAAATAATCGAGGAAGTCCATGAGTTTCCAAGAAAGCGACTATTGGCTTCATAAATAGGCCCAGAGAACCTGATATAGGTTTGTCTAAAAATACTATACGAGAGCAAGTGAGGAGTTGAGTCAAAGGAAAGCACAAAGAACACTGGAATAATAAAACTACGTACCAATTCACAAATCACAAAGCTGAAATCTTAACAAAACAACAATAATCATATGTGTTGAGAGCTTCATACACGAAGAGGAAGTAGACATTCTCCTCTGACCTGCTTGCTTTCCGGATTTAAACTCTATCGAGCATATGTGTGGGATATGATGGGTCGCTACATAAAGCGTCCACCACAAGCACCACAGACACCTTGCAGGAATTTCGTCGTCATGCAAAATGATCATCTCATTCAGAGCACGCATCGCAGAGTTAGACAATGCATAAATAAACAAATCGTGTGGATGTGACATTTTATTAATAATGTTTTGCTGATTGTTGGTATTCTTTTTGCAATTGTTATGATTTACTACTGAAAACCAGTAGTTATGATTTATTGCATGAAAATTTACCAAAATTTCATGTTTGTGAGTTCGCTCCTTCAAGGTGTTGAAAGTTTTTTGGCAAGCAATTTGCATATGGGCAAATTCATGGAAAAACCTTTAAGAAGGGATCATCAAAAAAGAAGATCAAAGAATTATAACATCTTCGCATTGTAACAGGTCTCACATACACTGAAAAGGTATCTACAAAAAAAGGGATCCATGCTATTATATTATTAATAGTATGGATATAATGATAATATAATGACTGACAGCCAGGCTGTCATTAAGGCAGTCTCAAACTCTGTAACTAGGTCAAAACTAGTTAGGGACTGCAAACAATCCCTCAATGCACTGGTACGAGACAACACAGTGTCTCTGATTTGGGTGCCGGGACATGAGGATATAAAGGGCAACGTAATGGCCGATGAACTAGCCAAGGAGGGCTCTAGGAGACACTTCATGGGTCCAGAGCCCGTATGTGGGATTACTAAGGATTTCGCAAAAAGGGAGATCTGGACCTGGTTAGATAAAGAAAGTACAAAAAGAAATGGAGGTCGACTGAAGGTCAACTCCATACCAAAACCTTGATAGGGGATGGGGATGGTAGTGTCTCTGATAACCTACTCAAGCGCAGTAAGAAAGAAGTTAAAACCATTACTGGGTTGGTAACTGGACACTGTCCTCTGAAAAAGCATCTATACAACACAGACCGTGTAAGCGAACCGTGGTGTAGAAGATGCGAACTACAGGAGGAAACGAGTTTACATGTAATCTGCACATGTGAGGAACTGAAGGTACTCAGGCAGAAATATTTCGGGAGAGATCTATTGGAGCCCTCGAAGGTCCTCAAGTTTCCACTGGGCAAGATACTGGGCTTTATAGAGAACACCAAGCTGCTCGAGTGGAAATAAGAGAATCAATAGGGATGGTACAATGAGCACCAAGCTCAAGTGCCCGGACATCAAGTGCCCACCCTAACTTGAATGAATGAATGAGGGATCCATACTGGAAATTTCAACTGAGTAACGGGATGACAGATAATGTCCCTAAAGCATTTTTTACCCCTTGAAAACGGCCTCCTTAGCAGCTAACAAAAATGTCGTCATTCTTACACTACATTCGTCTGCAAACTCACCAAGTTTCATTTAAATCTATAAGATCCTCTTGCTTATAGAATATGTATCAAGGACCTATGTATTAAGATTCTATGGTTTCCCTGGAATAATTGGAATACCATTTGTATTATTTCAATTTAGTTAGCAAAGATTAACTTGAAGAACAGTATAATACATATATTTTTACAATTCTTGACGAACAACAGTACAGGTTATTACTATTAAAGCAACCCACTCCAATCACCAAGAAGAGGTCGTCAGCATATACGATGCCATTCCTTCTAATGGCACACTGACTTGGAGGAAGCAAAGCGGATCGTTCCAGTCAACTAGTGAGACGACCTTATACGTGCATTCATAACGGTGAGTCAGGCCCCTTTTCTAGTTTGCACAGCCGAGGCGCGGTTGGCTCGCTATGATCTACGATACACGCGAGGCCGAGCTATAATGGTTTCCTGTGCGAACGGCTAAGATTGATTTCTTATCGCCCGTATGCTAAACCAAAATACCTACAATCGAGAACTATATACTCATTGACATTAAAAGTGTTACACCCAGAAGGGATAATATGGTCAACTTGATTTTTTTTGCACCAGAATGACTATATTTGAAGAAAACTTGGGAAGAATGTAATTTTTTTTTTCTTTGATAATTATTTGCGATAAACAATATCTAAGGAAATCTCTTTATGAGAGCTGACCAGTACAGAAATATTTAATTATTGCATGTCCATCTACGAGTGTTAAGCGTGCAACAAAAACGCCTAGAATTCAAAAGATAAACGCTTTAGAAAACCAGCTCTACAAGACTGTTTTGCTACAATCCGTCAAATCGCTGACCAATAGCTTGGAGAAGACAGTAGACCTGTTACTATGGGCACACTATATCACCACATTCGAGCATTTGCATTGAATTATGGACAAGGCCTCTGATGCACCAATTGAGTGGTTTACTTTTTCTAAAATAAAAACTACCCTAACAGCCAGAAATATTACATAGATATTTTTAAAAATATATTTTATAAATATTTTTCGTGAGAGGTTTTTGAATATATTTTTCATATTTTTTCTAAAATATTCAATTAAAATATTTATTCCATATTTTAAAATTAATGTAAGCCCTATATTTTTTCTAAAATATTTGTAAAATATTTATATGAAAATTGAGATTTTTTATGCAATCTATTTAATTTGTCAAAACGAACTAAAATTGTTCTTGGTTATTTAGAATCTATAACGTCGATAACGAAAAGTTGAAACATACATAGAGTTGTCTAAAAGGCAAGAACTTGTTTTTCACACTCATCATACAAGTTAATAATCAATAATTCTGGTATCTTTTAAGGCATACTGAAGGTTTATCAAATTAATCACTATTTTTTAATTGAAGTGTTCTAAATAAAAGACAAACGTATTTATTATCATTTTATTTGAATAAGCCAATAAAAATGAAAAATACTCATTTTTAAGTCTAGCCTTGGCTGGTGCCAGGTACAACCCTATGGCTTTTTTCATATCTTCGGTAGTGGCGCTCTCATGGCGTTTCCTTGTGGCCTCTAAAACAATACCAATTGTATTAGATCATACCATGAATAAAACATCGTACAACATTATCAACACCTACCAATACATTTGGAGCATTTACAATAATTGGAGTGGTAGCTACATTCTAATACTTACGATACTTATTTTTACTTTATTTCATAATATTTGAAAACATTCTACGTACAAACAATGAAACAACACAACGTATTCTAACCTCTATTTGAGGTTATGACGCTTATCTACCGAGATGAATCTCTTAAGGAAATCCACTAGCAATTTATCTGGTAGATGCAGTACATATATGACGCATAAAATTCCAACAATTATATTATTAAACGATTTCTGTACATAGCGATATTGAGCATTCCAATTATCTTATAAATGCCATGACATGTTCAAAGTTTTGCTTACCTCGTAGTCACCACAAAAACTAAAACACACACCCCGCAACAATTATTTACACAGTTAACCCTAATCTGCCCTAATCATATACTATTATAAACTATAACATGTAACGGACAAACGAATGAAAACGTTGATGATACGCACGTGCGCGTATGCATTCTATGTACCTAATCCATAGACGCATAAACAATACTAAATCATATAACACCGGCACCGTAATGAATAGAGGTGTTGTGTTGACGTTCGCAACTTACAAATATTACAAATAATATAATACAAAACGCAGGTATATTAATAGAAAAGTTACAGCGCTCAACTTAGATACTAATTAAATCATATTAGATATATATTATCTAATTTAATCTATCTAAACTATCATTTTAAATAGGTACATACCTACTTAATATGTATGCATATTTTACCCATTCGTCCTACGCACCAAATGTACAAAAGCAAAAATAAGATTTCTTTTATATGAAATAAATATTTACAGAAATACAAAGCAAAATATTCTTGCAGAGTTATAAAAAATATATTGAGAAAACATTTGCAATAAAATATTATTAATGCTACATTACATATATATTTTTTAAATGTTTTCCTAATATATTTTCTATAATATTTTTTATGCATATTATATTAATATAACTAATATTCAAGAAAGATTTAATATTTTTTAAATATTTATAAAATATGAAATAAATATAGGTGGTCACTGGGGTAATAAATAATTATAGTCAACTCTAGCAAGTCAAGAAACTTTAATCTTCCAAGAGGTTTTCGCAAACTTTTCAGCATTGGTTCTTCTAAGTGTTTGGATACTACTTGGCATGACTTTGCTAACCTAGAAAATAAAATAAAAATAGTTTTTGAGAAATCCTAATAACTAGGTTTCAATATTGTATCTAGTTCTAAAGCAAATCTTAAATTTAGTGCTGTCAACAACCAAAACTTTTCAATGGGATGACTATCTTGCATCGATAAATAATTTTTAGAATGTAACATCTCTAATTTTAGGGCAAAAACCTTTGGAAGCTTTCTATTTTAAGTAAACAAACACAACTATATTACTTGCACCAATTATGCTGTATAAATACTACAGAACAATTTACTTATCCTCACATGTGGCTTTTCCCCAATGCCTCTAGATGGCTCATTTTTATTCTCTTTATACAATAAGTTTATTTCCACGGCTAGAAGAATAATTATCCCTACTAATCTCTACACCTGATCTACACTTCTTGGCACGCCACTTAAAATTAGTCGCTAAGCTTGCGAACCATTTAACCGTTAGCACCCGACTATATAAACATCATACGGCTTGCGATAATCATCGATTCCGGATTACCTAGCTAAATGGAATCGTTAGAACTACTAAAAGAACCGTTTTAACTTTCGTTTTTATCGTAATGGCTCGTAAAAGCGTACCGGAAACACGCCAACGGTCCAAGCTATTCCGTTTATGCCACATACAGGAAATAGTAACGATCCGTTTTGTATTACGGAGTGAAAAAAAATGCGTGTAGAACTTTTTTCTATGAATCTATAATATGGAGACGGACATCAAAGAGATATAGCAAAAAAATCAGTGTTCATCAAACTCAATAAATTCTATAATACAACATTCTTTCGATAGATAGCATTGTTTCATAGAGATATTTATGAAATGTAAATAATATCCTTGTTTATTCTGCCTTGCCTTTTACTGAAGGTGAGATGTTAGGTATATTTGGTAAATTAAAAGGTAAAAATAGTTCAGGTTTTGACGACATGCCGTATAACATTTTGAAAAAGTTTTTACCATACTTAGTTCAGCCTCTAACACATCTGGTCAATTTCTCTTTTGGGAGCGGCGTCTTTCCTGCTGCTTTTTAAATCAGTTTTCTTCTCTATATTTACCTGTTACTGTTGGTGTACCACAAGGCTCCATTTTGGGTCCTGTTTTGTTTTTAATTTTTATTAATGACATCATTGACTTCATTAATTATTCTTTGTTTTTTTTTTATGCAGACGATATCTCTGCTGTTGTTACAGGAAATGATCCTATCAATGTACAGGATAGGGCAAATACATTATTGTCGGAACTAAATCAATGGTTTACTACCAATAAACTGCACCTAAATCTTTCAAAGACTAACTATATGTTTGTTCACACGGCTAGATCTAAATTGCAAACTTGCATTTCAATATTTCTGTTAACAACTATTCTTTATCGCCTAGGAGTGAGGTAAAATTTCTTGGAATTTATATAGATGAGACTTGAAGCTGGAAGGGACATTGTACCGATGTTATTACTAAAATTAATAAAGCTTGTTATCAAATTAGTGACTTAAAAAGTTTATTGCCCTTAGAGGCAATACTGTCTTTTTACTATAGTGACGTGTAATCTCGGTTAAAATATGGCATTACCTTCTGGGGGTCGTCAAGTCATGCACGTGGGGTTTTTCTAGCTTAGAAAAGAATTGTCAGATGTATCGCTAATATTAATACGACAGCTTCCTGTCGACCTTTCTTCCTTAGATTTAAATTACTTCATGTCCCAGCGGTTTATATTCTCGAAATTCTCACTTATATATTTAGAAGTAAAGACGAATTAGCAAGGAACAGTAAAAATCACGACTATAACACCAGGGGAAAGGATAACTACAGACACCCCTTCAACAAGTTTAATATAACGAGGCAGGCACCATCCTCAGTGGGAGTCAGACTCTTCAATCTCCTGCCAGAATCTTTAAAATCATGTACTGAAGAAAACGTATTTAAGTCTAAACTAAAAAAGTTACTAATGCAAAATTATGTATATTCCATGGACTAATTGGTTGGTTGGCGTGCTCAACAATTAAACTTGTTTTATTTTAAGCTGTATGTGTGATGTGTATGTGATATTCTAAAATGTAATGTATTACAACAGTAGATATTTATATTTGACCTGCCTAACATACTGTATAGTAAATAGTTTATCCGTTTGATTAAAAAACAAATAGTGTAGATTTGTATGGTTTTATTCTTTTATGTAATTTTGACAATGTCTATATCTTTAGAGATCTATGGCAGTAAATTATTATTATTATTATTGCATTAGTATTAATTTTTGCATGTTCAGATACGCGAATGTACATACACAGTATCTCGAAAAATACCTAAAAAGATGCTATATACTAACTTACAATTAGAATTCTATCTAACAAAGTGATTTGCCAGATTTTATATTTATCTTGGTATCACTACTTTTAGATAGATGGCTCTATCATCACAAAATAAGTTTTGATTTTTTTTTGCCCATGAGCGGGTGTAGACCCGAAGAAGGCAACTCGGCCAGAAAGAACTATTGTGCCCCCATGTCCATTTCACCTCTCTCATTCGGATTGTACCCTATACTAAAAGTTCGCAATCTCGCTGAGAATTAACTTAGTGACTCTGGGTTTTGATTTAGCTCCATCCGTTTGTATCTACTGTATTTATTTGCGTACAATTTCTTCATATTAGACCAACACCAGCATCAAGCAAGTGTATATTTTGCAAATCTTTTCGAAACAAAGTATTTCTGGGTATACAAATGGGTTAATTTGGACATATTAGGATTAGGTTAGCGTTCATGTACATGGTCACTGGCAACGGATAAAAAAAATCCAGTTATATCAAAAAGACCTTATGGGCATTTGAAAACTTACTACAAACTTGTATCTAAAAGGACAGCTGTCTGTCCAGATTATTTTTTAATCGAGGTTTTAAATAAAGCAAATTTTAGTATACTTGATACATCCTGTATAATGGACATTTTAATCGATTACATTATCTCTTACTTTAACCAATCCTGGCGCCAAATTGTGTAACAACGTGAAACCGGTAAAGTGGCGCGTGAAATGATCCGACCAACATAGTCGAAAAAAAGTGTGATATTTGACTTTAGCGGCTCTTATTGGCTTTAATGGGTATTTCTTCAACAGTCAGAGATTACGTAAGCTCTTAACATTTCTAAAAGATGTGTGTTAGTTGAGGAAATTGTCTGGGCGCACAGCCTTTAGCTTATAATAACTTATAACACTAGGATACTTAACAGTTTGTTGTTAATATTAATATAATTACATTATAGATTTCAATAAATGTTATTATGAAATTTTAATTGTTTTACTACATCCTAACGATCTCTATTTTATTTAATTTAATTTTTATATCGGCACAGGACTCTACTTCTGCATACCAGACGGCCTTATTCACCCCTACATAAATTATCTGAGGAACAATCACTTACATTTCTTATTTAGTACGCAAGTAGGTGCCAGAGGGGTATGGTACGGTTGCGGAATCAAAAAACGCGTAGACTTGAAATTTTTCTGTGTAAATGTGACTTTTTTTTTATAAATCGTAGAGTTTATTTCAAATGTCAAGTTTTAAGTGTTAAAATTTAAAACTCATAATGCTGCAATTGAGTTATGCCAAAACAAAAATCAAGTAATGACCTTAATAGAAGAAGGATGGTCGATTGGCTGCAAGATTTTTTGTTAAGAGAAGCATCATTCTAAGACTTAAAGCCAAATGGGAGACACAGTGTCGAAGCTTTAGGTACCAACTCATGAGAAAGTTTTGGAATTGATTTTTTAGGTGATGTCGAATATCCTTTTTAGATACACCACCACACGAAATAAGCATGAAATGACTTAAATAAAGCTGTGCGTAAATAATTGCCAGAGTAGGAAACTGTTGCCGAAAATCCTGCATGCATTGGGTTAATGGAATGTAATTAAGGATCATCTTACTTTCAACATAGCTTGACGTTATAGCCACTGCAACATAAACCAAAACAGGCCTGAAAAAAAATAACCTCCTAAGTGCGTCCATTTATTCTAGAAGGGGACTGACGAATAATAATGCAACAATTAACATGACCTCTTTGGAGAGGACATCGCTCAAGGTCGACTCAGGCTGTTCACTTCCCTATTCCGTGTGCATGCACGCACAAACACACTCGCACACAGACAAGCGAGGAGAGATGAGCGAAGGAAGAAAAAAAGCGAATAGAGAAAGTCATCTACTATGTATGTATGTATGTATGTACCCATATCCCTGGTCTCGCTTCTTCTCGGCACCTTATTCGAAATATCGTATTCCTTTCTAATGCTATCAATCTGTTAGCAGTGGTAATACTAGATCTACTACACCATACAGCGGGTATCGCTGCTCTGGGGGAAGTTCGTTGAACTTTTTTTTTCATATATACATAGTGGAGTGGCAATCGTCGGTCTAAAACACCTTGGCCTTGACACAGATTGGTCCGCTGCATTCTCACTCGTTCGGGTCTGTTGTGTTGTTGCGTCCGCTCAAGTGGTATGGGCGAACGCGCGCGCACCGAGCACTATTTTCCTAGTTTTGCGCCGTTGAATGCGTCGGAATGCCGCGTAAAGGCGCTTATGGTGGAATGTCAGCTCTCTGGTTGAAGTTCTTGAACGTGTTGGTTTATGTACGAAGTAAATGAAGCGCAAAATCTCTTTGGAGCAGAATATGTCCAAGCAACTTGATTACTCAAAGACTTTTGGGAAATTCGACATAACCTATGACGAAGTCTAAAAATGATTATGGCCAAATCTGAATGAAAAATTGGCACCATCATGTGGATCACATTCTGACTGTATTTCCAAATGAAAAAGAGTAGTTGAATGCCTCGCAATCTAGCAGAAGCGCTTGTGGTGGTATTTCAGCTTTCTGGTTGGAGTTCTTGAACAAGTTGGCTTATACGTAAAGTAAATGAGGAGCAATGTCTTTTGAAACAAAAGTCTGAAAGACTTTTGAGAAATTTGAAGTAACCTATGAAGTCTGAAGATGATTATGGCCAATATAGAATGAAAAATTGGCAACATCATGTGGATCACATTCTGACTGTATTTCCAAATGAAAAAGAGTAGTTGAATGCCTCGTAATCTAGCAGAAGCGCTTGTGGTGGAATTTCAGCTATCTGGTTGAAGCTCTTGAACAAGTTCGTTTATGTGTAAAGTAATTGAGGTGCAATATCTATTTGGAACAGAATATATAGCTTTTACTAGGTTACTCAAAGACTTTTGGGAATTTCGAAATAACCTATCAAGAAGTCAGAAGATGATTATGGCCAAATCTTAATGTAAAATTGGCACCATCAAGTGGATCATATTTGAATGTATTTTTAAATGATAAATAATAGCTATTTTGCGTCATTGAACGCATTGTAATCTCGTAGAAGCGCTTATGGTACAATTCCAGCTCTCTGGTTGAAGTTCTTAAACATGCTGATGAAGTCCCAATATCTTTTTGGTGTAGAATATGTTATACCCTTCATTATATTGTCCAAAAGCTTTTGGAAAATTCTAAATAACCTATAAATAAGTCTACAGGTGATTGTGATCAGCCTTTCCACTGCTTTTGGATCAGACTTGATTAGATTAATAAAAGATATCATCCGCATCGTTTGATTAATCCACTGCGACCACTAGGGTCTATTGTAGAGCGAATGTTATTAGAGTTAATCCAACAAGGTCAAGATTATTGTGTGTTTTCCAAGGTTGCAGTATCTTCTGACCTTTGGATTGCAACAAAATATTTCTGCGCCCACACTCTGATCGGTTTTTCTAACCGCCTGTAAACCAGTAGGTATCTACCTGCATCGGGGACTTTTTGGTTGCAAATCTTCTGTATTTGGAAAGGAGGTTGTGAAGTATGGATCGATCATTGATCAAGTACATACAGACGGTTTGGTATGTAGCGATTGATTCGCTATTCGCCATAGGCAAAGTACTGTTAATTTGGCTTTCTTTTCCACAACAATGTGTAAAAGTGGTAAGTCCAGAAGGGCTTCTAATGCCAATAATAGCAGAGAGAAAGATATTGCTTCCGTGATTGTCATGCTTGTGATACTTTAATGGAAGTTTTTTGACCAACCAACTAGATATTTCACACTTGAAAAAAAATTGTTTCGAAAATAGTGCGTAAATTTATTCTTATAAAATATAAATGTTGATATAAGCAAAGTAAAGCGTTGATTTTGGGTTGTAAAATGCCTTCTAATTTACCTTGCTGAATTTTTCAGTTTTGACTTGCTCTTGGTGCTCTTGGTGAGTGATGATTCTGAATTATGTAATCATATTGTGGACAAAGTGAGACTTTCTGGATCACCTGGTATGGTCTTCTGAATGCCTTCAAAATCTGATAGAAATTCTAAAGCACTTGGTGCAAATATATGGTGTGGCATCACTGAATATAATTTAGTGGCATAACAGTGCCATGACTTTATAAATAGAAGGAGGCTACCAATGATTGGTTTAACCAAAACCTTCGTAAAGTGAGAGTAATTCAAAAACGAATTGGCTTAATATATATAGGTTGCCATCATTGAATGTTACTTCCATACTATACTCCATTCACTTTAAGAATGCAGTAGATAGCGCTGCGATCGGCGCCCAAATTACACCGAAGAATGAAAAATTAGCGGCAAATTCAAATTGTAAATTGTCAGTGTCATAAGTGAAAAAGTTTGGTTATCAAAATTTGTAATAATAGGAAAGGATAACATGAAATCACTACGCTTTTAGTAGTCTATTTAGAATGTTATAGTCATAATATAAGGTGATAAAATAATACAAATAAAGTAACAGTGAATACATTTTGGGAATCTTATGGGGGTAGTTAACGATAACCAATCTTAAAATTCTATAGGCAATCTTAAAATTGTATGACCACTGTCTTCTACCATTTGATCAATAACATATGGGATGGGATTATCGTTAATATATTTTCTTGCAAGTTCAAGCAACTCAACCTTTAACAAAGTGTTGTCAACAATAATTCGTTTTGCAAGAAGCCATTCAATTAATTGTTGCTTTTTCCATGCCAGGATAGGCTTTTTTCTGTTCTGACTGAGGGTAGGGAGCATTATCCATAATAATAACAGAGTTTGTTCCAGAAAGGAAGCACATTTCTCATCCACTCCGTGAACACTTGGCTGTTCATTTCTTCGTGATAATCTCAGTTTTCTTGGATTCGAAGAAAAGGGACCGTTTTCAAGGAAACCATCTTCGCTACCAATATGTAAAACAATTAAACATTTTCCTTTTCCTGAAGGGTTTTTCAGTCCCGTTGAAACTCCTTCCACAAATGCTTGTCTTGCAGTGAGTACTGTGGTGTCTGCCCATATTTTTTGCTTTGTATGACTTGCATTAACCCAAGTTTCATCAATTAAATATATCTTTCCACCACTAACACGAATTTCCGAATGTTGTTTAAATATTGACGCCTCCATAATACAATATCTTGTCGTTCTATTAAAACACCATTGCCACTTCGCTTCATCCGCTTAAATCCTAACTTTTTTAAAATTTTCCAGAGCGTCGGTCTTTTCAATATTGGCAAAGTGTCATCTGCATTAATAACCTGTAAGATACAATGCGATGAAGTAAATGTAAGATAAATGGATAATATTATATTTACACCCAATAGTTTTGTGCACGTAGGTAATTCGTTCTGCAAGAAAAAGGAATGTATGTGTCGTCTAATTGCTGACCTATCTGCTTCGTCCAAGGAATCATATGCACTTTGACGAAGACGTTTTTTAGGGGTGAACTGATAACTCCTGTGGTCTCCTTTCTTTTACAATATCCCACACTGTTCTTTCACCCACCCCAAGTTGCTTTGCAGTCATTTAATTGCTGCCGATTTAGAACTGTCCCGCTTAAGCTCCAGATACAAATTATAAGCCATTATCCTTTACTTACTGCCAATATGTTTTCCCTGAGGATTTTTTGATGACCCTGCAGGTGGATCAAATACCTCTTCATCTGCCATACTAAAATTGATGTAAAATATACTATGTCATCACTATCATTTTATATAGTTATTAAAACAATACCTTCAAATATTCAACAGTACTTAGTAGAGCTCTAAGAAGAACTATTTGTGTAACAATTTGCTTATAAAAATTACACTAACCACACGAACGACACAAAAAAGCAATAAACACGCAAATACAGAGCTGAAACCAACACCAACTTAAATTTCATTTGCTATATAAAATGTTTTTCGTGTGTGTGAATTCGCCTCGTCTATTAGCCAATCGCAAGTCGTAAATCTTTCGCCTATCTAATGTAACGCTGCATTCTTACAGTGAATAGACCTTAGTTCCATATTTCTCTCAATGCACCAAATAAATAGGTACAAAAGATATTTAATTTCTATACAAAATCAACTATTTCCTTTAACAGAAACCGAAGTACCACTACAAATTAGATGTCACATCTCTGTGTTCAATTAGATGAAGCTCCTGAATATGATTACTTAAATACAGAAAATATAGAAAATTGTTTAAAAAAAAAAAACCTACTAATTCTAAGGTTTGCAATTTAATAGGCTTTATATATATTGCACATTATATTTTCTATATTTATGAGGAAGTTGCAACAGAAGGATATTGCTAATATTAAATTGTATTCTACGGTTATTGACGCTAAAAGACACTGTAAATTTGGAAGGCCAAAACCATAAAAACGCGTTTATAACTGCCCTCCTTCAAACAAGCTCATTGGCTTATCTGAAGTAAAAAATGTGAATGTGTTCACAAAAGCCACTTTCCCCTCTTTATTAGTAATATTATTATTTATAATATATTCACAATCGGTGGGTTATATCATGCAAATTTTCCTATTTTGAAACTTTCAATTTTTATACGATTAAATCGCTTTCAATTGTGTTAGTATCTTCGCAAATCGTTTCGAAACGCTTAAAATTCTTATTCTAAACAGGAATATTCCCTTCAGCGACCTAGAAGCGTCAGTTTTCTAATTTTGATCTGGACGTGATTCTCACTCGGCCAACTTATTCCCAGCAGAAGAATTCTACTACGCACTACGAGAGGAATTACTGCAAAGCCTTTGATTTCCCAAGAGGTTAATTTTGTACTTCCCACTGCAGACTTAGTTTCATTCGAGGCAAAATGCGTCAGCGAAGTAAAAAGTACTACCTTTAATGGCTACAGAAGGACGGCTTCGTTTTGTCTGATTGAGTATTCTCGAGGATTTGGGTGGAATTATATATAGCATTGGTGATCAATTATTTTTGGGAAAAAAAGAGTTTTAAATAATGAAGGCATTCTTTGCACGCTTTTGAGGACTTAATATATTTGGTAGATGTATCCCAAACGATTGTTTAGTTATTTTAAATACATTAAGAGAAGTCCTGTTTCATATGTGTTAAAGTGTAGATCAAAATGGATAGATTGTTGCTGTGATGACGGTGATATAGAGAAAATCTAGAAATTTTTATGATTGTGGTTACAAATTCTAAAAACTTATTAAATTATAATGAAAAGTAACATTAACTTGAAAGAAAATCCTTTGTAAGCAAAATGTGCACTTTCCTCCGTCATTTGAGGGAGGAAAGTTGCACTTTTCCTCCTCTAGTTATGTTGTGTGTGATTTTCAACGGAACGGAAAATCGTGCAAGAGGCTGTAAAAAATCTCCAGATAATTTTTATTATGTTTGTGGGTTATATGTTATAAAATCGCAAAAGAAGCCTTTAAGTGAATTAATTCAAAGACGCTATCACCGATATTTTGGATTCAAATTTAACAATCAAGACAAAACATGAGTAATGCATTATATACAGGGTACACTGTAAAAAAAGTTGCAGTAAAATTACATGTAAAATCGTTGGTAATAAAGTTACTTACAATTTGACAAGTAAATTTGCTTCATAAGGTAAAATTTCTACCATCTAGTAAATTTCACATGCTGATGTGTTTTTCAAAGATTGTATTGTAAAATTCGTATGTAATATTTATATGAACTCTATATTTACCGAACACTGAAGTAATTTTCATATGTATTTTTATAAAGACAACAAGCAACTTACCTAATTCTTGTATAGCACCTAATAGGTCATACTGAATCGCTCAACCAGCGATCAAGAATGAACACGCTTACGGGAAACCTACGATTGTTTGCGACGTACATGATAAAGCCAATAATAAGTTCGACAAACGAATAGAATTACCTACGCGCACAGATAAATAATCCAATAACCGATCACATTGCGGCGTATGAATTTCGTATTTTCCATGATATCTATAGTTTTACCCGAAAATTCAAATAAAAACAAATAAATATAAAAGATCCTCATATTTTTACAGCAAAATTAATAGTTCACTAGTAAAATTACTTTTTAAAGTGCACTAATACACCAAAAAATGTCAATTTTACACTTTTAAGTAAATTTTGAGAGTAAAATACAAAACTTGTACATGCTTTTTTCTATAATTGTTCTTTTGAATTTTTGTTACATCTTAAACTTACATGAAAAAGCTATAAATTTTACCGAAATTTCTTTTTCCATGTTAAATATCCTAGAAAAAACATGTAAAACAAAATTTACATGATTTATTGTGGTAAATTCACAACGTTATTACATGTAATATTCCTGATTTACCATGGCAAAATTACTGTAATTTTTTACAGTGTAAGTGGTTCATTAAAAGTTTATGATGTTCTATTATTTACTTATATTTGAGATTTTGATACCATTATCTGTTCGATTGGAACTATAAATGTGAAATACTTTAACCAAAATTTAATAATAATAATAATAATAATAATAATAATATGTTTTATTTATGAAAAACACAAAGTGTATATAAAAACGTCATGTAAAGCAAAAGGAAAAACAAAGCATCACTTCCGGTTGGCCGGAAATGGACGTCAACTTTGTTATTTTAAATAGAATGATTTAATGTTTATTCATTTTTGGATTCTACAACCATAAATACGTCAATCTTCGTTAGCTATTCCTGTAGCTACATGTTGGCTTTTTGAGTTATTTAAGATTTTCTTTTTTTTTAGTAATAATCATTGTATCGTTCAGACATTAATATCTCGGTTAATACTGCAAGTAAAAACTCCAGATTTGCTATGTTATGAATGTAGATATAACTCTAAGCAATGGCATGCACACTTCAAATTCTAACATACAGGGTGTTCAAAACTCAGAAACAAAACGACATATTTTCAAATGCAAAAAATATATATTTTTTTAATAGAACACCCTGTATTTTAATTCGAAATCAGGAAGTAAATATCATTCCCTATAATTTTGCATCAGTATTCTCTATAGATATCTTTTGAGCGGTTTTTTTAGTTTTTTCTGTGTGGTAGAACATGTAAATAAAAAATCAAATCTCTTTGAATGATTTTAGTAGGAGCAATTTGTTTTTGGTTATTTTAGGGTTAAAATAATTATTCATCGATTAATTTCAGGATTATTTGTATAAATGTTTCAGCCCTATTAGTTATAAAAGCACCGAAATATACAAAAGCATATTGTAACAATAAAATAATATTTAATTCCATACACGCAGTTCAAAGCTATTATTATTTTTCCTTTCTAAGAGGTGATTTGTTTTTGAGTTGGGTTTAGGGTCACAATTTAACTTTTTATTATACATGAGGCCGGCAGTACGGCTGAGAAGGAAGGGTGCATCATTGCCAATCTTGAAAGTCAAGCAGCAATATGCGGTACCGGTTGTTGGTGGGGTCACCATTCGGACAACACTTCTCAGTGGCTCGGTGTGTTCCGGTACTCTAGCCAAGGGCCTTCAAGGCCTGTAGTGCTGAGTTATTATTATTATTATTATTATTATACATGAGTGTATATTTATATTTGGGTTTATTATATATTTCGTCAAGTGCTTTCAATGAAGTAATACAAATAAAAAATAAAACCTCTTTGATCTTAGCAGCACCATTGGGTTATCGATTATTTTAAGGATAAAATTCAAATTATTCATTGATCGGATTCAGGATTATTTATATGTACATTTCAGCCCTAATATCTATAAAAGCATCGACATATAAAAAAGAATATTGTAACAATAAAATAATAAATAAATCTATGCGTTTTGGTACAATATATATATGTTTTTATATGATATAACATATTGACATAAATCAATCAAATCTCTGTTAGATATTTATTGTTTTAGTAACAACATAATTCTATCCACATTTGTTATTGCAACAAGCTATGTATTTATAGTTGTTATAATTTTCTTAATGTTGAACAGAACCGCTATATTTTGAGTTATGAGTGGCTTTTTGTTAAACAGTTTAACTAGCCTAATGCTTAAATGTTTTTAGTTTAGTATGGTTACTTAAAAAATGACACATTAATTTGTTAATTATAAATAGATTTTTTATCGTATTTATCTACTAGGGAAATATAATTGTAACTCCAAAACTAGACGTGGTGAAAAGGTGGTTTCTAATCATGCTTTCACAGTTAAAGACTATAAGAACTTTACACATATTTTTACAACAGTTATTTAAAAACAAAAAAAAATATTGTCAGCTAATCTTAGTTTTTATTATTTCCTCTGTAAGCTCTTATCTTAGAAAAGCACATTCTTCACAAGGAATAATTCGACGTCTTAAGATTCATATTAAAGTTTTGTTTTTTTTTTCTTCCACAACACTCCGTGCGGAAACTCAGCGCATATCATAACTAAAACCTCTGCATTTATACATTCTTCATTTTGCTAGTACACATTACCTTTTTCCACTATTAAACACACTGGAATAAATCCAGTCGAGAATATCCAACGGAAGAATGTTTTGCCTACCTTCTATAGGGACGTCAAGGCCGTCCTAACCTATGTTTATCTTGCCGTGGATGATTTATACCGCAGTCTTTAGCTGTTATTAATGATATGTGCCGAAGACAAACGTACAGTTTCCGCTGGTGTTGTTTATGCTACGGCACGAGATAATGGGTACGATGTTTGGCGTCCGTTTAATCTTTCGCGATTCAATTTTCAACAAATCCGATCGTTCGTAAATGGAAGGGAAATAATTGTCTTTCCTTTTCACGAATTAATTTTATAACTACGGTATTTTTGCTTTGGGGAAATGTTTTATATTATAATACATATTGCTGTGGCCTGTATGAGTTTACAAATAAAAAAAAACAAAATTACGAAGCATGAATATATGATTCTTGTAATAAACAAACCTGCATAAGATTCTACAATTTAAAAAGGACAATGCAAATCCTTTATCAAACAAAATGGAAGATTTGTTCCCGAAGATAAATCTCAATCCCACAAAAAATATCCACGCGGTCACGAAATTTAAACCAAACTAAATTTTACGCGTGGAAAAACAAATATGATTTAAATTGAAATTTAATTTTAACAGCACAAAGCTTCACTTCACCTTAACCGTGGTGATTAACAATACAATACAAATCAGCAAAAAGAAAACGGAAAATTTAAACTTTTTAAACTAAAAACACGAAATCTTCTAGAACATTTTACAATAATTACTGATCTAACATTCAAAATGTGTACACAATTAAACAAAACAGCAATAATTAAATAAAGAGTTCTTTGATGGATGAATTAATATCAAAATACCCGAACAAAGATTTAAAATTAAATGAAATTACCTACATGGTAGCAAACAAAAATGAAAAACATGTACTTACACGGCCTCCATCACTCAAAGAACTGAGGGCCTCCAAGGGATAACATCGTACATATATTAAATTTACAATCTGCGTGCGATGACCGCAACGCATCGCAAAGAAAAAACTAGCAAATAAACTATACAATACAGGTACACGCAAAATGTACAAATAAATGAAATTAACTATACACAACTGACCAAATAAAATGATACTAACAATTTTAAGAATTGTGGAAACTCTAACATTGTTTTGACAAGGCTGATATGGAATAAATAAAATTACACATTTAAATTTCCGAAACCCGGGGTGCCAAACCATAGCAATATGTATAACAGACAATCAATATTCAGTAGACAGAAATTGCTGTACTCTACAAATCTTGATCTTTTTATAAAGATTAAGTTCTCTTTTTTACGAAAGTTATTTCAGTTAAAAAGGGGTATAGTATTGTGTAAACCAGGCTTATAGTGAACTTAAAGGAATAATATTCAGAAGCTGCAGTTTTTAATACTATATGATCAATAATTAAATTTACGATATAACAAGCCACGATGTTATTTACTCAAAATATCATCCATTGGTTTATTAATTCTCGATAGTATATTTCAAACCAAGGGAGGAAAGAACCGAAGACGAGGTTTGTAATTGCTCAGGGTTTGCAATAGCACTCCCTCACGTGGTTTGAATACTATTTTTTTTTTCCAACCAGTCCAATTTTAACTAATTGTCTAAAAATAATAAAGACATACCTGTGAGTGACATGATAGACAGTAGGCTTAATTTGTCAAATATTTTCGTCGTTTTAAACGTGTTTAATCAGAGTACACCGAGTAAGGACAAGAGAGGAGTTATAGCGGTCCAAATTTCTAAACCTAACTTCACACAAACAACAGCTTCCCAAAATGGCAGTTTGTTATTGTTTACGTTCGTATCTACACAAATTAGTTTACTCATCCGTTTAATCTATATGATTTACTTGTTTTATTTATTTATTTTACCTATTTTATTAGTTTTGAATTACCCCTGCAGTTTTAAAAACATTTAATGAACCACGATATTCTTGTGTAAAAGGTAAGATCGGTGGCCAGTCGCCATAACATTTACATACTTTCTTATATATTATATTGTTAGGTTTAAGTGAAATAACTCAAATAACCGTGAAAGAAGACACCAATGGGTAACATGTTGTAGTGCCAGTCACTCTCGCAAGATAAATTTTGATGCTAACGATGGTCGTAGTTTCTTGGGATTTCCGAGTGAATCTAATATATATGACACGACAAGAATTAAGAAAGTACATGAATAAGAAGAACTATTATCGTTGTGCAGAGATTCCTAGGTCACATTAAATCAATTTATTTGTTAGATACACATTTTAAACTAGATTGCTATTTATCGCAGTAACTAACTTAATTCATTTTATGTTCATTTTTTAAAATAATGTGATTTTGGTTTGAACTGCATTCTACTGGTATAAATTTTAATTGCATTTATTCACATTATAGACAATTCGATATTATATAGTCTACGTCTGAACTCTATCCACTTGTGCACCCCCGGACATTATTGTTGACAAACCAGTGCAGGGTCGGATGTTAGAAATGAAGTAGTCGAATAGAAAGGAACAATCTTTGTATCGCACAGAACGATATAGTCATAACTCTTGAACCCTAATTAATAGTTATTGTATATTCGTGTCAGAAATTTGAAAGTCCCTTCCACCGATGCTGTTGCATTTTTATTAATTTATTTGAGAAAGAACCACAACATTTATTCCTGGAAGAATCTTTTACACTATAAAAATATAAACAAAGATTTATTTCACAAATGGGAAAGAATATGATCATAATTATCGTAAAACACTTTCAAATATATGTATCACTTAATCAAATATTATTTTACTGGAATCGTGTTCTCTATTACTATAAACTGTTCATAAATATTGGCAACAAAATCAGAATAAAAAACGCATAAATTTGTGTATTTTTTTAATCTATTTTTCTACTTCCTTTAAAATATAAATTATTCTACACGTTTGAAAATTCCCGGCAACAGTTTTACAAAATGGCAGCTAGGCTTGAAGGTCATTCAAAACGGACCACTCAAGAATAATGAATTTTTGCGAACATGTCCTTACTGTAATATACTGTGGTTTAATAATAGTTTAATTGAAATTTAATACCTAATAATTTAGCAATTAACTCATAAATGGGCTCAGATTGGGTCGAATGTACTAATGTCATCTATCAATAATGTTCCATATTATAATATGTACACTTTCATCATGTCAATGTCACTTACTTTTCCGCCATTGATTTTCCATTATTAAAAATCACACACAACATAACTTGTGGAGCATCGCTCCAAACTTTCTTAACTAAGTGACAGTCTCTTGCCGGATCGTGTCAACAACTAAACAATAGATGAATCGCTCCACTGTCTGCAACTTTTGTATCTGCACCAATCGATTTCAGAAATTTCCATTTTAGTACATTGATCTGAATTGACTGATTTATTAGAATTCTTTACTTCTTTCTGGAATCCATGATGTGAATCCTTTGTAATTACCACTGCCCCTCATGGAACAGTTGCCAACATGCTGGAGCTTGTTATAATATATCTTTTTTTTAAATTTAAATTTTGTTAATCTTAGTAAAAACAGATGAAGAGATTATTTTGAAAATGTGACCTATGTTAGAATAGAGTTTTTTTATGTTTAAAATAATGCAAAATATCAAAATTTTTCGATTGTTAACTCAGTTATAAAAATCATGTCGACTAGAGTTATTAAGTATTTGTATATTACAAGTGGAAAGTATACTTATGTGTTGTTCTAAACTTGTAATTTGAATTGAATTCTTCCATGATAACTAATATGCTATGGCGTTTACTATTCTCAGATTCTCAAAGATTAGTTTTAATGTTTCATTCATCATTCATTCATCGGAAATCGGTATTTTACATAGTCCGTTTTTACAACGTTTACCGATCATTTAATTTCCACTAAATTCTGAATTTGGGCATTAGGCACGTCATCTTGTTAGTTATTTATTATTTTCCCAAGCAATACTTGATTTTCATATCTCACAAAAAGTGCATCACCAAAATTACGCACAATTAGCTACAGAAATCAAAATCATCATATTACAAACAACAAAGGGCCAATTACACCATCTCGGAGAATCCCTATATCGTCTACCGAATAACCATTTGACCAGCGCAGCGTACCGCTAGTATAGATTTCCTCGTCAGCTAACGGTACGTGGAATTGGCGAAAAATTTTCGCACGCGTCAAGTCGGGAGGCTCGCCTGTAGCGATTATTTTCGTAAACACAGTGCGTGCCCGCGCACGCACGCGCAGAGGGAGGAGAGGAGGGGGGCGTAAAGAGGCGACGTCCCAAGCCGTCGACGCGGAGTCCGTTGAACTCCGAGTCGAATTTTTCGAAAAAGTGGGCCACAAAATTCGGCAACCGCGATCTGTGTTTGTTTACCCGAAGTCTAGAAGCGGATGTAGGAGATATCGTGGCAGATTGGCGCTATTTGTACTGTTGTGTATATAATACATACGTATTTGCGTGAACGTAAGGAAAAACAAATGCCGATCGGTCGTGATCGGTTGGGGGAGAGAGAGGATGAAGTTGTTATTGAAACGATTTCCAGGAAGATGTATGTATTTAGGCTTCGAAATTATGGTAGATGCTGTGATGAGATCGATGTTAGGTTGTACTGTTAGTGTACCCTTAGAATCTAACTTAGGACCTACGTTATTTATCGTTCACTGCGTTTAAACTCTAGAAACAGAGAAATTGTTTGAATTTAAGTGGATTAATAGCGTTAATATGTCCATTTCTCACAGGAAAAATCGGGACACCAGCAATTGATAATTTTAAAATTTTTTGGGTGTAAATAAAGCTTTCAGAGAACGTATTTATATTTCAGAGATAATGGGTTCAATTTTTAAACAGCCACATATCTTTCTCCTGTTAGAGAACCCCGATAGAAAAATGGCCCAACAATTCGGGATCCGATTATACCACACCAAACATTTAAACTAAATCGGTGTTGGGGATTACAAGGATAAACAACAAATGGGTTTTCACGACTCCAGTAATGATTATTTCTTTTATTGAACATCCGCGATTAGAAAGTTAGATTCATCACTCCATAAAATGTGTCTAAAGAAATTGTGATTTCTTCAAAAGCATTGATAAACCATTAGCAAAAGTTAATCGTCTTTGATAATCGCCCAAAAGTAGAGTTTGAACAGGCTGATATTTAAAGGGAACATATTTATATTTTATTTTATGGATCGTGCTACGAGAAATACCTGATTCTCTGGACAAATCCCTTACAGAATTTTGGATGTACCTGAAAATATGCCAACATTTATTTCTATCTCTTGTGATAATATAAAATCATTTTTTTCCTCTTCTTTATAAAAATTGTTTCGTTGCTTCTTAATCTTCGATAAAGTTTTAAAAAATAGCGACGGTCTGGTACATCACGGTCAGGAAATTACTGAATGTAACGTTCTAGCGCTCTATCTGAATTTTTGTTAAACAGCAAGTACAACTCCGACATATCACACTTTTCCAAATGAGTAAATGCCATTGTTACGGTTGAAAAATTGTAAAAACAGTACTTTTCCGCACAGAACTTTAACAACAACAAATATAAATAATTTGACAGCTACTAAACAATGTGACGCTTTAATTTTCCATGGGTATATCGATTTCATGCAAACAAAACAAAGATAAAGATTTCTCAATAACTACTTTATTTGACATTTTTTTTTTATAATAGTGTAGTAAGACTTTTTTGTTCAGTGTGGAATTTTCTTTTAAACTGCAAAAAAATATACAGGGCATTCCATTAAAAAAAATTATTTTGGACGAATATCTAGAGAACGCGACGCTCAATTGTTTTTCTGTTTTCACAATTGTGACCGCCATAAAAAATAGTACTACTTTGTCCATTTGACCGATTCTGTACCTCCAAAGATAACAAAGTTATCAATAGTGCACACTTTAGTGTGGACACCTGGTATATTAGCTTATTTCATGTTTATTAGAATATATGGTGAAATTTTATTTTTTATTAGGATGGTAACACTTAAAGTGAGCTTTTTATCTTAACAGAATATTGTGTTACACAGAGAAAAGTAAGCCAATTATAATTATATGACCGAACAGTTGCTAAATCATCTAGATGGCCGCTTAAACCCTTTTTTTTACAAAAATTTAACATTCTGCATGGACAACCATCATGGTTTTCAGAAAAATAAATCTACTATCACGGCTATATTATTATTTTACAATGTAATTTTGCAACAAATCAATAAGGGAAACTTTCCGTTGTCTAGATTTTGTGACTTCAGTAAGGCATTTGACTGTTTGCAACATTATATTTTGTTAGATAAGCTGTATCAATATGGCATTAGAGGAAACGCAGCTGGATGGATCTGGATTAGTTAAAATCTCCAATTAAATTATATATCCGTCTCAGCTATTAAATGTTACCGGTCTAGATGTCTGCCGATATTTCATGGAGTGATACAAGGATCAGTCTCAGGGCCAGTGCTTTTTGTTGTGGGCTCTCCAAAAGTAAAACACGTAGTTGTATACTAATTTTATATGATTTATTGACTTGAGTGTATGGGGCGTTCACACAAATGGTTACTTTTTACTAACTATATGCGGAGGAAGTGCTTGTATTTGAATGGGGTTACAATTACATCAAATTCACAGAATTACTATACCAGTGTTTAGGTCAATATGAATATTGAAACTCAATAAGATAATATTAATAAGTAATGGAATAATTACAGGGATAAGCACAGTTGCCTGAAATTAGCATGATATACAGAAGTATATGTAATTATCTAAGAATGGAATAGTTTGTAAATAGAAGCGAGAATAATGACAAATATGTTATCGAACGCTAACTTATTTAAATGAGTAAAGTTTAATACTATTAAAAGAATACATACAATTTTTCTTGTGTCAAAATTATAAGTAAAATCTATTGATAGGTGGGTACCTAACATTTTTAACCTTTATACAAACAATACTGCACTAAACTGGACGTACGTTTCAATAGCAAAGCTATCATCATCAGCAGAAAAACTGAACTAAATAACTACACTAAAACTACCCTAATTCATACCTAAAAAAAGTCATGGTACAATGATCACAGTCATGGCTGACTGCCGTCATGTTTAACTAGTCACTAATCCTAACTACGTCTGATCTACAACTTCTACTTAATAATAAACTATAAAGACAAGAATTTAAGGGTGCTAAATCTGAATTCATTAAAATATGTTTGTTTTTATGTATTTCCATACCCTCATAACAATTTAATTGCACATAGTTGCTTACGTTCTTAACTAACTCTATATTGTCAACTTTATGGTTCACTTCAAGCATATGTAGGGCTACACTAGATTTATCAAACCTTCTGAATTTAAGATGAGGCAAATGCTCCTTGTAACGCGTTTTGTAATTGATCTTTTAGTTTGCAGAAAATACATACTCGATCACAATCTTTACAAGATATTTTATAAATACCTGATTTGTCCAAGTTATCTACTTGATCTTTAGGGTTGCCTAAAATATTTTTAAGACTATTATTTGAAGTAGTTAGCTATGTCAAGGTTGAATTTAGATTTTTTTTTACACGAAAAGCCCACAATTTTTTCTCCCTAAATTCAACCTTGACCTTAATGTCCATAAAGCTATTATATACTAGCGAGCGAAAAAGCCACATTGAAATTTTGAAATTTTCTGTTTTAACCTTATATTTGCAAACTGTAAGCCATTGTCTGTCATTTATTATTACCGTGTTTACGTCTTTTTATGAAGTAACGTTTGCTGTCAGTGAAAATTCACATTTAGTGATTTTTATTTTGACTTAATTTGGGTTAATCTCAAAATACAATACAAATTGCAAATATAAGCTTAAAGCGGAAACTACCAAAAATAATTCATAATTTCAATGTGACCTCGCCAGTATACTTTTGACAATTCATTTAAAAATAGAAGTATTATCTGCATAGCCGGAAATTGTGGAGTAAGTATATTTTATTCGAATAAACCAAGTTACTTTAAATAGATCAAATCTGTACTTATGGATTCCTCACATTACTTTCTTTTGTGTTAGTTGGAGACGGTGATGCAGCATATCTGTAACCTGTATTTTTTTTTTGATTCAACAAGATCATAAACAAAATATATGATTATGATTTAGTAAACAATAAAAGCCAATTTTGCCTATGATTTAAAATACTACATTATCTATTAGCCAATAAATTATTTCAGAATACCTAATGACAATGTTGTACATATATTTCTCAACTGACAACCATATACTGTGTAAGCTTTTAACGGTGCTACGTCACATCACCTTATATCATTTAAAACTGAAGGGACTCTCCATAATAATAAATTATTATTTACATTGTCATGCCCCCCACTGTAAATCGTAAATTCCAGAACGACAATGTCTCTCCTGTCATTCCTATAACTTCTAGGCAGATGTGTCAAGGCAACACGCATTTAACTACACTTATGTATGTAGAACTAGTATAGTTTTTCAACCTAACACAACATCCTTGCTCCTTAATATCCATTTAAACGATGGGTATTTAGTTTGCGAATCGATCGCATTGACACGCCAACATAACCAAGATTAATTAACATTTTATTGTTTTATTGTTGTTATTTGTTTTACCATGCGTTGTTTGTGAGTGATTATTATTGATGCAGGCTTTTCAATTGAAAGTAGAGGATGATGTTCTTATTAGAGGAATTAGAGGAAATTCACTGCTGCAAAATAATAATTTTAACTACGCTTAAAGAAGAAATGTGTTTAGTTAATCGCTAATCAGTTAAATGAATGTATGGTTTCTTTTTAATTTACACTTGAAATTTTTTTGTAAGTTTTATTACTGTTTTTAAGGATAAGATATTTTTTTTAATGTCATAAGTAGATATGTTTTACTATAAGAGAAGTAAAGTGATTTTATTAAAATGTTCACACTATGATAAGTAGTTACACATAAAATTGAAAAGAGTACTTAAAGATTTTTTGTGTAATTTTTAATGTTAGGGATTGATCTAATCAACCATTAAATGGTGCGCCATTACAAAATTGTGCACTTCAGAAATATGCTTTCTTGCAATGTGTACATTATTTAATACTATTAAGTTAAAAAACTGTCAGGAAAAAATATATTGCTACTCACAAAATTGCAAATGTCAAAATGACATTAGATATACAGGGTGTTTTGAAACACCGTTTAAAGATTTTAAGGGTATGTAGCACGATCGAAAATAAGGTTAAAAGTCATAATAAACATATGTCCACAAATCAACCGTTTACGAGATAACAGCGAGTGTTCCTAGTAGTACATGGATATAACATATCCCCAGTAAACAGGTGCTTGTCAGCTATTATTTTATGACAGTTTAATTTGACGTTTTGTGCAATTTGTAGCAATTACAATGGTTGCGTATTCTAATGCTGAAATGAGCGATATGGTGTTCATGTACGGTCGTGCTAATGGGAATTCTTTCCAAGCACGTCGCTTCTATGCTGAAACGTTTCCTGATCGCCAACTGCCTTCGCATGTGATGTTTCAGACGGTGTTTCAACGACTAAGAAGAACTGGTTCGTTTGAGAAGCGGTCTTCTGATACTGGACGGCAGAGAATAGCATGTATTCCACAGATAGAAGATCGAATTTTGAATATTATTGATGAAAATCCCGAAACTAGTGTTAGAAGAATTTCGACTCAAGTGGGTGTAAGCAGTAATCTTGTTTGGAGAACTCTTCATGAGCAACTCCTATATCCCTACCATATCCAACGGGTACAAGCCCTTACTGCTCCGGATTATGTTGTGAGTGGTTTTTACGAACAGCTGCTGATCGGCCAGATTTCGCTGATAACATCCTTTTCACTGATGTAGCTGGTTTTACTAAAAATAGAATATTTAATTTCCACAACAATCACGTTTGGTGTGACGAGAATCCTCATGCTACCGTTGAAGCCAGGCACCAGCAACAGTTCTCCCTAAACATCTGTTTAGGCATGATAGGGGAACGGTTGTTAGAACCGATTGTTTTGCCACAACGCTTAACAGGTCCTGCATACCTCGAGTTCTTGGAAAATACTTTACCTGAACTTTTGGAAGATTTACCTATAAATCTAAGACTGAACCTCTGGTTTATGCAAGATGGAGCTCCACCGCACTTTACGCGTGCTGTTAGGGAACATCTTAACAATGAATTTCCTGGGAGATGGATAGGGCGAGCAGGTCCCATTGCTTGGCCTCCAAGGTTCCCGATCTAAACCCGTTGGACTTTAGTATCTGGGGTTATTTGAAAAGTTTAGTGTACGCAACTCCGGTAAACGATCTTCCAGAGTTGCGCCAACGAATAGAACACTGTTGCTAGATAATACGAGAAGAATCCTTGTTTTTTGATAGAGTGCGCGCTTCCTTTGAAAGCAGATGTAGATCCTGTGTCGAAATGGAAGGACGTCATTTTGAACATCTTCTTTAGTTATAATCTATTTTATGTTAAAATGCAATAACATCTTAATAAAAACCGCTAAAGCAAACTTATTCTGCAATTGCGATAAAATCGCTGTTATCTCGTAAACAGTTAATTTGTGGACATATGTTTATTATGACTTTTAATCTTATTTTCGATCGTACTATATGCTCTTAAAATCTTTAAACGATGTTTCAGAACACTCTGTATAATTATTTATCATAAAATGTAATCGGAAAAGTTTTTACTCAGTACCTACTGACAATGAGATGTAATTTATTTAGAAACACTGTGTATATTAACACCTTGTACACACACAAGCAAAAATATCCGGACAAATTATACAAATATCTGTAAATTATTTCAACATACAAACAAACTTATTAATAAAATTGTGTAATATTAACCCGTGCAGAATTTCACGTTCTTAAATCGATCGAAGCATGCATATATGCATTATTTCACATTACATCACTCGTATAATTTCCCCAGTACGACTGTGGTATGTACGCTGTGCCGGTCAACATTGCGATCTGGCCGGATCCATAAATTTCGGCTAAATCTAAAAGTTAATTGCACAAAATTCTGGGTCGCATTTAAATATAAATAAAACGCATATTACGGAGTGGTATCCTACTTTTCTTTAACGACATATTGTTCCTATCTCGCTTAAAACTTTCCCCTTCAAAGCATCGTTTATGACGACGGGAGAAATAATGAATCGAAATAGTACAATGAGGAACATCGCGGAAGAAGAGTGGTTTATTGAAATAGCGTAGGAATAATTACAGGTAAAATATAGAGGGCATTTCAATTGGAACGATTCACATCAAATAATTCTTTATCTGCTGTTCTTATATAAAATTCCGAAACCTGTAATTGTCGTATCAATGGGGAGAACTTTTAATGACAGTGCTGACGATTTAAAATCATAACACTGCGTAAGCTTTCACGGCCGGTGTAACTATAACTAACAGCTTCTTGCGGGTTTCGCCGTGTGTCAAAACTTTCGCTCGACGTTTCGCTGTTCATACTGACAACTTCTTCAGGATAACTGAACTGATTCTCCATGGTCCGACATTCTTCTTATATACGCCCCTGGTGCATCCAACCGTGTAGTTTCCGCTCCATTGACCGTGACGGTTCGTAGTAGGCTCTTCCACGTGTTGCTAAGGTGGTACCCTTCTTCTCTGTTAACGGTTTATTCTTCTCTATTTCTATAGCTTCCCTGATGAGTCTTTTCCCCGTAGTTCTTGGTGGTAGTTATTACTTTTACATTCTTGAAATCCATTTTGTGCCGGTGTCGTGCATGTGTTCTGCCACCGCTGATTGCTCGGTCCTTCTATCTTCGTCCCTTTCGTGTTCTTTTATTCTTATGTCAATGGCTCTTCCTGTTTGTCCGACGTAGCACTGTCCGCATTGGCATGTTATCTTGTAGATACCTTCTGTGCGCCCCTTGGTATCTTTATCTTTGCGGTCGGTAGATACTGCTGGATCGACGTTGCAGTCCCGAAGCGTACTTGTACGTTACGTTTCTTCAAAATTCGGCCTACTTTTTCGGTGACTCCTGCTATGTAAGGTAAAACGCCATCCCTCTTCGTGTGTTCTGTAGTTGTCTCCAGTGTCGTTCTTCTTAGTGGCTCTCTTATGTCGATGTCAGTGTAACCATTCTTCTTTAGTGCTTTCTCCAAATGTATCTTTTCACTGGTAAGATGTTGTTCGTCACTGATGGTTTCGGCTCGGATAACAATGTTTGTAGTAATGATCTTCTTCTGCATCGGATGATGGTGAGATCTTGCATGCAATATCTATCGGTGTGCGTCTTCTTTCTAAATACTGCGTGCTGTAGCATTCCCTCTTTTGTTTTCTTAACCATAACATCCAGAAAGGGAGATTTCCATTTTTTTCTTTCTCCATGGTAAACTTGATGGCTGGGTGCTGTGAGTTTATGTGTTCAAGAACTGTTGTAGTTTTTCTTCTCCGTGTTGCCATATTACAAAAGTATCGTCGACATATCACAGCCAACACTTTGGGTTTCATATCGCTGGAACTTAGGGCTTCTTCTTCAAATACTTCCATAAACAAGTTGGCTATTACTGGCGATAAAGGCTTCCCATTGCTGTTCCGTTCTTCTGCTCGTAGTATTTTCCTAGTATGTCGTGGATAAGCACAGTTTCACTAATTTAATGATGTCTTCTTGTAATCCAAGTTCTGGAAGTAAGGCCAGTGCGTCTCCTCCGTGGGTATGTTAGTGAATAGCGATATAATGTCGAAACTTACTAAAATGTCTGTAGGTTCAGTCTTTAGCGTACACATAATATCCACGAAATGTTTCGAATTCTTCACATACGTTGCAGTTTGTCCGGTATATGGCTTTAGTAAGCCTAAATATTTCGACAAATCGTAGGTCGGTGATCCAATGTTGCTTACAATCGGTCTTAATGGCACTCCTTCTTTATGTATTTTTGGTGTTCCATACAGCTGGAGGTCTAGCGGCTCTTGGTAGCAATCTGTTTCAATTTAAAATCATTTCTAAGGGCGCAACAGTCCCCATTCTTAGAATTTGAATAGGAAAGATAGGTCTTGTCATCACTCATTCTTTTTACGACAACATGTAAGTATGTCAAAAAATCATTTCTTTTTTAAATCAGTAAACAAAAAGTGCAAAATTTGCAACCTGTGTAATAAACCACAATTAGAATGAAATGGCTTCAAATGTTCTACTGACATTTCGCAATTTCATTGTGGTAGCCAAGATAACTTCTATTAGTTTTTGGCAGACTCACTTGTCATCATTGTCAATCTAGTTTTTCTCAACTTTTTTTTGCTCCTGTTCTCTTGAGACAATCATTTTGTACGGTAACAGTTTACGTTTGCATTGTTTAGTGGAATTTACTTTTAGTTTAATCGTGAATTTACAATAAATTAATATGGTCTAGTCTATACAAAAACGTGTGGAATTAGTATACCTTGTATTATAAGAATGGGAAGTGTGCAAGGTCTACAGCTGGCTTCTTCAATGAAAATTATGAAGGTCAAAATTTGCCACACAAGTACATACTGAAATTAATCCAAAAATTTACGGAAACAGGCTCTGCACATAACAAAAAATAATATTTTAATCGGATTGTCTATAATGAAGATATCAACGTCGAAGTCTTAGGTCACGAGACGCGGTGCTTGGAAATGCGACGTCGATACAACAGGTGTCTCAAGCATCAGGAGTAAGCCGTTTATCAGTTTTTAGAATACTTAAGAAGTTCAAACTTTATTTCTTAAAAATTACATTTTTACACGACTTGAATGAGGATGATTTTTGACTGGAAGTTGGAATTTGGTGAATTAATGACCGCGCATCTCAACAATAATCGAATCTTACTGTCTAATATCTATCGATTTTTCGGAAAAATCATCGTTTTCATTATGAGACACTGTAAAAAATTACAGCAATTTTGCCATGGTAAATCAGGAATATTACATGTAATAACGTTGTGAATTTACCACAATAAATCATGTAAATTTTGTTTTACATGTTTTTTTTAGTATATTTAACATGGAAAAAGAAAATTTCGGTAAAATTATAGCTTTTTCATGTAAGTTTTAAGTCGTAACAAAAATTCAAAAGGAAAATACAGGAAAAAACATGTACAATTTTGTATTTACTCTCAAAATTTATTAAAAGTGTAAAAATTGACATTTTTTTGGGTATTTAGTGCACTTTAAAAGTAATTTTACTAGTGAACTATTAATTTTGCTGTAAAAAATATGAGGATCTTTTATATTTATTTGTTTTTACTTGAATTTTCGGGTAAAACTATAGATATCATGGAAAATACGAAATTCATACGCCGCAATGTGATCGATTATAGATTATTTATCTGGCGCGTAGGTAATTCTATTCGTTTGTCGAACTTATTATTGGCTCAATGATATCATGTACGCTCACAAACATCGTAGTTTTCGCGTAAGCGTGTTCATTCTTGATCCCTGGTTGAGCGATTCAGTATGACCTATTAGTGCTATAAAGAATTAGGTAAGTTGCTTGCTCTCTTATATAAAAATACATATGAAAATTACTTCAGTGTTCGGTAAATATAGAGTTCATATAAATATTATATACGATTTTACAGTACAATCTTTGAAAAACACATCAGCATGTGAAATTTACTAGATGGTAGAAATTTTACCTTATGAAGCAAATTTACCTGTAAAATTGTAGACAACTTTGTTACCAACGATTTTACATGTAATTTTACTGTCCTTTTTTTACAGTGCAGGTTGCAAATTATACACTTCTTGCTTATTGATTAAAAAAAAATAACATTTTGATAGGTGTTGCCCTAAAGAGAATTAAAAGACCTTCTTGAATGAATGGTCCTGTCCCATTTTTTTTTTCCTATTTAAATGGGTCAAAAAATCATTTTGATGCATATCAAAAAACAATTAGCATTCTCTGGACTTAAAATTTATTTTAAAAGGAGACATTCTAAAAATAGATTTTTTTTTATCCATCAAGACGCTTGACGATTGAGCGGAGTGACAAGTCGACAAGGATAAACAGCCGCTGAATATGACCATTACAAACGAATACCAAACAAAATCATCAAGTACAACATACAGAAGTTCTAACTCCGAAACCGTCTGCACGCATAATTCATTTAAATACCTAAAATAATTCCTTCCCGTATAATTAATACACCGTGACTCGAGCAGAGTGAAACAGCGACCGATCGCAATGTCCAGATTACGCTCCCAAGTTAAGTATATGCACGCATGTAAGCACGCATGCATCCGACGACAGAGGGCATTGCCATCGCAGTAGCGAATACACACATAAGCGGCAACGGACAGAGCTCAGAGTGGCTCGTTAGAAAACAGATTGCTTCGGAAATTTTACATGCAACTGTGTCAGTGACCGCATTTTCTTCTGCTGTTAAGCGCTGTTGTTAGTGCACGGCTAAGTTAGTCGGCGCATTGGCCGAAGTATTTGTGGGGTTATGTTCGTTGTGAAATAAAAATCTATTTTGTAGAATTACTGGATTATGGCTATGTTATAGTGCGGTGGAATAATGTAATGTTCTAAACGAAAATCTTAATACTCCGATGTTGTACTTTGCTTCCTGCATTCGCAGGACTGATTTAAAAAAAAAAAAACATACATGCGACAACATTCTACACGGCCCCAACATTGCAAAACACAAATTAATTGTTAAACGCTTTTATTTTCTGTAAAAATACCGATAAATACTAGTGATGAGTTGCTACGAACCAAACTGCCATTTTGTAGCACCTAATAATCGTTAGCAGTTCGGGACAAAGATAAATATATCAGGCATACATTTATTGGATAAATTCAGGAAACATTTTATTGTAAGAAATAGTTCATGTTCATTTTGTGGCATTGTCTATGTATCATAGATGTTTTTTTACCGTAAAAAAAATGTAAATATGAACTAACAAACATAATAAAGAAGATATTTCTAAAAATTAGAAATAACGAATATACGAACATCGCATCCGTTAGAATCACCGTTTTATAATTAATAGAAAATGCTAATTTATACTTTTCCGCTCAAGAAATATACTTTTTCATTTATTAATCAATTATATTCATATTAATCGATTATTATTAGTTACGAAAATATATACAATACCTAGGTGTATATATGTAAAGCTATTTACATACGTAGTGCTGTGTACTGAATGTAAAAAAATGAACTTGCAAAATGAATGGCCTAAATCAAAAACTGCACGTGATTCTAAATTACGATAGGACAATGCTATTTCCTATATCAAACAAAAGATTAATTTGTCCAGGAAGATAATCGTTTTTATATCAAATCAAATCCACGTGGTTTCAAATTTTAAAACAAAACTAAAATTCGAGAAGAATGAAAAACTAAATGCAAAAACAATGCTTCTATTCACCCAACCCGAGTTGATTAATAATTAAAATGAAACAGAAAAATGAAAACGGAAAAAATAATTCTTTAAAATATAATGAGAAAAATTACAACTAAAATATATATCTTTCTGCACCAAAAATAATAAAAGATCTTATACCTATGATGTGTACATATCCATATAATAACAATTATTATTAAACGAATTCCTTGATGGACGATATTAAATACAAATACGAATCAAATCTCTATATCAAAAGTATTAACAAAATGGCAGCAAACAATTATAAATACGTGTACTCACGCTGACAGTCGACCAAGGAACTGGCTCATAAAACTTTACAGACGTTTTTGTAACAAAAATCCTACTCGACTACGTACAACGCAGTTGCACAAACAACACGCCAACATTTAGAAGAAAAGGCGCTGACATACATGACAAACAAAAGACATTTCAAAGAAAGGAATTAATGTAAAAACTTAAGGCTAATTTAAATAATTAACAATTAACTCATTAACTAAATCTTATATAAAAATAAAAACTACATCTGTGAAAACTCTCTCGAAACATTGACAAAGGCTGAACGGAGTAAACATGACAAAATCTATGCAAATGAAAAAAAATACTCACACTAAGTATATGTATCTCCACTCGTTATTGAATCAATAGAGTCGTCCGCAGTATAAATACATATGAATATGGAGTGAATAGCGGTAACAAGCGGTGTTTAACGTATATCACTATTTAAAGAAAACTGCTACAAAAAGTAACAGTTTTTTTAAACTGCTAACCAAACTAGCTGCTGACGCAGATTGTAGCTGCTAACGTAAAGAAGCAGTTTTATAGCTAGCGGAAGAAGAGGTGGTCGAACTATACGCAAAAATTACATTGTTTCACATTCTTCGTAAGAAATACGTCCGCATACGCTTAGAATATCCATTATATTTTACTCGATGATGTACGCTTAAATCACTCATGTGCTTTGTGTCGTGTTATGTTTTCGTCGTTATAAAATCACAAAAACATCTAAATAATTTTGCATTAGTTAGGTGGGAGAATATAAACAAGTGGCCGTAGTGGCGTACGTGCCTTTAACTACTTGCTTGTCTTTCCTTGTGGAAGGCAAATATTTTATATTTATATTTTTATAGGTTTTGACTAAAGATCGATTAATCTATTATCGATATTTGGAGATTTCCGCACCACCAATATATTAACTCCTTCGAGCAACAATAGGAACAGCGCTTACTGGTTTACTGTGTGAATTGGTAATTGACCTGATGAGCCACTAACCGACCTCTGAAGTAACGAAACACAATCGCTATCTTACGTAGGTATCAACGAGTAAACACATCTCTCGTCTCAATAATATATAATCGTCAAACGTCATTCTGCATGTACAAACAGCGCGCGACAAGTACAAGAATATATATACGCCTGTACATATTAGCGTAAAAAATACATTTAGCGTTCTGACAAACGCTGTAGGTACCTAAGTACATACGTATCGTTGGACCCGGCCAGCGATGCGCGGTTTGTACGCACTCCAAGGTCACCTTTGCAAATGTCAGTTAAATTTCACAGCCCATAGTTAGAGGAACCGAGCCACGCCGTGTATACGGAGTATATATGTAGTAGTCAGCGGCTTTTAATACAGATTTATTACCGCATTGAAATCGCGTACATGGTAGTCATTGTATGGGACACAAATAGCCTGCGCGTATCCACGGTGGATTTAACGAGTGAGAGAGACGGAAATATAGGTGGAAAGGGGAGAAAATTTGCACGGGCGCTCGTACGCTACTATGGGATAATCTTGTTGGTAGTAGCTTTGTTCTCATTCCATTCTGGAATATCTATACGGAGGTTAAAGGAGATTCCAGCTTTTGAAATCAGACGACTTCCTTATAGGTGCTATAAATTTATACATAAATAGAGTAGCGAATCTGCAGATTAATAGGTGCGTCTTGTGTTATGAAAGCCGTAGATAATTCCAAAAGACGCAATGTTTTCAGAGTAATAGGATTCCAAACGACAACATCATTTGAAACTGTAATTTTTCTTCAATAAAAAATTTGTTTATTGCTCCAAATCAAGTATGGGCAACCTTTGACATGTTGTGGGCCAAACTTTAGTGTGCAAATACGTTCGCGGGCCGCGTTTAAAAGTAGTGCATTTTAAAGTAGTGTTCATAATTTTTAGCGATAGATATCAGACATGAAATAAATACGACAATATTATTATATAATGCAATTTATTAAAATAAAGAAAATGAAATGAAAAAATAGGTACAACATTATTTAATAAAATCGTGAAATTCGGAATTATTACAAACTACGAAAGTTAAATAGCGACAACGAAATCAATGAGACCCTTGAGCTTGAATTTGGGAAACTAATCCATCGATGTTTGTGGATGAATTCCACTGATACAAAGACGTAAAGACTTTTCCAAATTATCGTCAGTCGTCAGCCTTGTACGATGATTTATTAACTTTCATCATTGAAAAGAACTGTTCGCATTTATAAGTACTGCCAAACGCACAAATCAATCTTCTTGCGAATTTTCTAAGCTCCGGAAAATGGTCTTCTTCGAGGTATTTTTTGTAAAAAAACGCACAACTCCACATCTTCAAATTTAGATTTTAGGAGTGAGTTTTCTTGAAGCTCGATCAACTTCATTTGCAAGTGTATTAGAGCATTTTATACATTACTTTTTGTTGGAGTGGCTAATAAATTAAAACTGTCTTCCATGTTTTTAAAATCGCTAAATCTGTTCGAAAATTGCTCCGACAGTAACTTGAGTTCTTCAGCATATTGAGCATAAGCAGTATTTTCATACGCAGAGAGCGTGGTGAAATGGTAACTGTTACCAGACAGCAACTGTGCCTCCCACAAGCGGATTTTGTTTTGAAACGCTTTCAAACGGCTGTACAAATCACTTACTAACTGTCCTTGTTTTTAAAGTTTCAAATTTAAATCATTCAAATGGCCTGTAAGGTCGACCAGAAATGCTAAGTCACATATGCATTTTGGGTCACTCAATTCAGATAGTGGTTTATCTTTTATTTGCATAAAATCTGCTGTAAAAAAAAATGTATATATAAATTCTTTTCCTCACAAGTAGACAATTAAACAAATAATAAAAAAAAAATATACAACCAATACATTATCTCAAAGTAAATATTATATATTTTTATTAACTTATATCATGTCTGTTGATACATCAGCAAAAAAATATCTACACTTTTGTACTAAAAATACATAAGAATTATGTATATATCTCCATATGTGGGTGTTAGTGATATTGACATAAGATTGCGTGCACATAATTTAGGGACATTTCATAATTATTACATAGGTACTTAATGGAAACTGGAAATTACCATTAAAATTTTACCAAGAGAACTAGGATTAAATTATAGCTTTAATTCTACTATTAGCGAACAGGGAAAATTACTATTATAATGTTTATTACAAAACACATAATTTATTTGGGAATTTAATTACAAATATTATCTATCTGCGCGCAAAATTTGAATACTGTTAGATCAACAGTTTACTCAAGCTATATAATAAACGAACACGTCTTTAATGTGCGGTTAATAAAAGTTAATTTAGTATCGATTTTTATTATAGGAACTATATAATCTTCTTGAGCCGTTAACTGGGATTGGGTTTTTATCGGCAATATGTAATACCTGTTTAACGTTTGCTGATGTTTGTTATGTTCGCTAATGTTTATCTTTGTAAAATATGTGTGCTTTTCCGAGTATATAATTTATTGCAGTTGTGGCTTTTCCAGAATAAAAAAAACACGCGCGAGATTTATTGTTTTTTAAGAATAACTCCTGATGATTTATAAACATTAGTTTTATGTTATAACCAGAGAGAGGTATCGTGCATGGGATGATGTGTCACACCATTCAGTAAATCGGTTTTTAAATAAGAGCAGGAACATTTTTATTTTGTGCTGTAGAAAGCTAGTTGAATGTCATTTCATCTAAATATTGATCTGTAAAGTGACAGTAATAATATTTTTTTTGGTTTCCCATTTCGAGGACTTAGGAAATAGGATGCTAGTAAAATAAGTTTTGAAGTTGGTTTTATGGAATAGGCAGTGATATTCCAAAAGCGTGTAAATTAAAGAAGAACAATGCTTAAAAGGAATATAGGACAAAATTGGGGCTGTCAGGTAAAGAAAATATATATCCTTTCAACCAAAATCTACGAAGATTTAGATGAATTAAGGCTAAAGGAAAAACACCATTAGGTGATTTAATCTTTTTGGCCCATGTACAACATAAAATGTTATATATTATACATTTGTGAGCCAATACATTTATATTATTATTATCTCTGCTTGAAGACATAAAATGCCTCTTCAGTTTAGTTGATAGCTGACAGTAAATCATTTTTCTTTCTTAATATCTTCGACACTTGTGATTTTCCAATATCAAAAGTTTTAGCAACTTCCCAAACAGTTTTCTTGTTCTCTTCCGGATATTTTATTAACCATTTCACAGTTAAAAGTCAAAATTTTTCTTTTTGGTGACATTTTTTACTAAAAATACAAAAACATGCTGCCGTTACTGATAAGGTACGTAAAAGAAATCTATTTTGTTTTAGTTTCAGATTTTTCCTATTTTTCAGGTCAAGGCTTTTTCAGCAACACCAATGCAATGTTTATCCTAACTCTTGACGCGATTAAGAAGCGCCAGAGTTCCTAATAATTAATAATATGTGCCTCATAGAATTATAATTTTATTATATTTGGACTATATGACATATGGAAAAAATATGTTATACAAACGTATAAAATAAGATAAATAAACGTCTTTCATGTAAAGTTAAAAAACCTTTTATTTCATCATGTCCATATACTCTTTGTTTTACATAATCCAATTTGAGTCCGGTCAATGAGTTATTACAGTACTTATCAGTAAGTGTCGCTAGGCAGCACTTACCGGATTGTTTCAATATAGATATATACAGTGTGTTTGATTTTAGCTATCACGTCAGATATCTCGGTTGTTGTTAGAGATACGGCAAAACGTTAAAGTGGAACAGTTGTTCTACATCTAATTCCCTATTAGATGACAGAACAAAAAAACAATTGAGCATGAATGTGTAAGATATAGCAAATACATACAAATTTTCAATGGAATGTATCCAATTTTTATTACGTATTTTGAGGCTATAAGAAATTCCCTTTTTCAACTGATGTATCACACAGTGCATAGTTAGGTAATGCATTTAGCCATACATTGTCCTACCAGCTTGTACGTAATATACATATAAGGGTGTATCGGATATAGAGGTAAATATAATAATATGTAGCAGCTGTAATCATACTACGAAGCTCTCAAAAAGTCTTTAATGCACAGGGGGTCTATTCTGTAGCAATTAACGAGAAAAAAAGTATTTTATAAATGCCGTGGGCTAGAGCCGCACCCTGTGCCCCAACCTAAATGCTGTCCCGAGTATACACCCACAATACCACTATCATTCAGCCATTACCGCTGTTAGTTTTGTGTGGATCGCCCGTTGGAGTGCAAGGCCACTTCGAACAATTTATTTAAATATTCTTCCCGTCTCGAAAAAACGATCCTTTCAGGACCATCATGATTTCATATAAGAGAAAATCAGAAGCTTGATATAAATCGGCAAAGCGCGGAAATGTATGAAAGATAGTCAAAAGGCGTGTTTTGCAATTTTTCTATCTACATTTATTTCTGTGTAATTCGATTCAAAATTCATTTTGCGTTATAATGATTAAATAAATCCAAAAGAAATATTCAATTCATTGTGGTACCGTTTTATTAACAACATAACTCTCGATTCGACAAAGCAATAGAAAAATATTTATGTTTTTTGTAACTACTGAAGTCGTATATCCGGTGAAACTCGAACGTCTTATCAGGATATTAAAAATAATACTTTGTAGACTTACGTGGAATGCTCTTACAAAAAAGGAATGTTTATTTTATAAAAAATAAGAAATTTAAAATGCCTCAGTTTTGCTATTTTTACAAGGACCTTTATTTATTCAGAATGACGTTACTATAATAATAAATGAGTGCAATGTATTTATACATAATACCACGTTTAGCGGGTGCTTAACATGACGTTGCCCTGCATCAGGCCCGGACTAAAGAATTTTTGACTCTAAATTTTACTTTTTTTTATTCTTTAATGATGAAATCCGGTTTCGGTGAGTTTGTGCTTTATAAGTCGTGTAGTTAACACCCAAGCAAAATTTACTTTTTTTATTTGATACACCCTGTATGTATTATAACAATGTCTAAATGAATGCGTTAGAAGTTTCCAAGTGTAAACTGATGAATGTACCTGAATCGAACCTTTAATTCGATTAGTTCCGAAGCATCATAAATGGTTTCGAATTCAATGCAGCGTTCCGAAACATATAAAAGTACTCGTTTGTTCCGGAACCTTTACTCGATTCTATCCAACACTAATTAAAAGTAATTAAATTAATGTTTATTCGCCGCTGTAACATAAAAAAAAATTAAAGGCAGTTGGAAAAATCGTATTATTAAAAATAAACCAAGAAATGACTCATTTTACTTCCTCTCCAATCGTTTCCTTCGATATTACAACACGCAGGTCAGTATCGCATGTATTAGCCTGCGTCAAAACACGAAGACAAACAACATCCGGACGCGCAAGCCACCACGAACGAGAGTTTTTAAACTAGCTGTCTACGGTTGTTCCTTCTCGCCATCATGGGACGTGTCATTTCTACGTCTACAGTCTTTCCCGGTATTTGAAATATGCATATGCCCAGCGAGCATATCAGTCGCCTATTGAGGGGTGTCTGTTCTCCTGTTCTAATGTAAAGTACGTCACGTACAATCGCGGCGCGCACTGTTGTTGTTGAACGCACGACCTATCCCAACTCAATTCGGAATGCACATCACACGTATCATCAGCGTAGAGCGCACGCATACTTCCAGACACACATACGCTGCTGCTTGCTGGCCAGGACACTGCCACGTTCTTAAGGCGACTTAAGTACGGGTTAATACGCGAACAAAACCACCAGCCATTGTCATCGAGTAACCTGAGATTACCTTCGATAAGATGCGGTGTTTAGTAGGAGCTGTTTGCGAAGTAAAATATGCGTACTTGCCACTGTAAATAGGAGAGATGGATCGTCAATATACAGAGGCCGTTTCAATTGAAATGAACAACATTTCAAGTAACTCTTTACTCGCTGTGATTTATATAAAATTCCAAAACCTATCAATGAAAACAACTTTTAATGATAATGACAAATATACTCCAAATTGTGGTACTGATAATACTGCAAAGTTCTGCTAGACCTCAATCTATATTTATCATCCATTTTTATGGTTTTTAAGATTGGATTCTCTTTTCTTGGTGAGTGCTACTAAGGCAGTTAGTGGGGTTAACACTAAGTCCCACCGATTGATGCCATTTTCTTGTAAAGTTTAGTCCTCTTTGAATCATGTCACTGAGGGTATTTTCAAATTTACCTCTTGCATATATAACAATAGTTGTGTTCGCAGAGGAATCACAATTAGTCAGGTGGGATTCGATTGGCACAAAGAAATCCGAAACAGTTTTTTGACTGATTTCACAGTATATGTAAAACCTAAATCCTAAGGCTGATGGCATGGGTGGCTGGATAGAAGACCAGTCTACTAGTCCAACCTTGGGGCATCTGGCGCACCCCATTGTATTTAGCCTTACCTCTGCATGCGGTGCTCTGTGGAGGTGAACCTTTTCTTCCCTAGCTACTCGTGGGATCAACCATGGAGGAAGGATGTTTATTATCAGAAGCCTTCCAGTTCCAAAGTGAGAGTACCTCACAAGGAAGGAATAAAGGGAGGAGCAAAACGACTGGAGCAGATTGGGGAACAGGATGTCATCTGTGCAACTCAAGGGCGTTGCACCTGGGAGCACGTGAAGTCGAAGATGGAGCTTGCCTAGATATCCTTGGAAGGCCAGCTGTAAAACAGCAAGAACAGGGGACACAATAGATCTTTTAGGTCGCAGTGTAATATCACCTTTGCAATATATTGCTGTGTTTCATAAGAGAAAAGCCATCAACCATATTGAAATGTAATTATTATTTTGTGTACGCACCTGTTTGTAAGTCCAGTATAATTTGGATTAAATCGCATTAGTAAATCATGGAAGTTGAATATAATTTATCGTCTGACAACTGTACGATAGCCTGGTATCCTAGGTGTTCACTTGACTTGAATGGCGTAGTGACCTAATGTAATTCGTTGAAAGAAAATGTATGAAAATCCTTGGTTACTGGGGGTTGTTGATAAAAAGTCTTAGAAAAAGCTGTGTCATTTCTCATCGAATATAATGAATTAAACTGTACAGCTGGGGTATATCTGGTATCGTAGGGGATAAATTCACAAATTTGATGTTTACTATATATGGGTACATGTTTTACATGGGATTTTGCATGTGTTTGCTGTTCTGAGTCTAATCATACATCCTGAATGTAACGAAAGAGGTGAATATACGCGCGAATCTGGATTGTCACTACAAAGAAATCACATTCGGAGGTACTCTGGCGTCTGTATGAACCGATAAACGTGGTATCTGGTCAAAACATTGTTTAAATTATTATATAAATGAATGTTAAACTTCTATAATATTTTTTAGGTTATTATTCTCGTATGAGATTAAAATTCTGAGCTTTTATGAGTTGGCAAACGTGGTTAGTGGTTTTCTATTCTCTTATGATAGCGCGGGATATTTTAAAAGTTCCTTTTTGAATTAAAGAATCTAAATTATACTGGATAATTGATAATACTTGTTTCAATATCCCAAATAACTATATTCACCTTGAGTAAGAGTTCTCATTCCTATTTATTTGTTTCTGTATAAAACTTATTAATAAATTATACCATGTTATTAATGATTGCACTGTTTTATTAATGGAATTGTATTGTGTCCTATCATTGTAGGAAGGTATCTGCAAAGAAAGGCAGATCTAATTAGAAAGTTATTTTATTTTTTTTTTTCCGTTAAAAAAAAACCGTTAAGCCGGGAAAAATCACATAATATACATACATATGATTGATTCTGACTAGTTAGTGATTCCTCTGCGAACACAGCTGATATCATCAGCATAAACGGACATGAACATGCGTATCATACAAAATTCGACCACTGTATCTCCCTTAGACGGACAACAACTTGCATTGACCTGCAGAGCGCAGTCTAGTTTAATGCGCTGCATCGTTTGGAGTCTTTTCTAAGTTTTGTTGTACCAGATTTGATAATGTAGGCTTATAAAAAAAAAAAATACCGCTAACGGTATAAAGAAACATACAGATGATTTTTATTCTTATTTTAATTTAATCTTTCAATAATATATTTTTATCATATATAATATACTTCACACATTATAGAATTATAATTCTGTGAGGTGCATATATTAATTATTAAATATTGGTGTTGTTGAGAATGTATTGGTCTGAAAAACCAAAAAGTTGAAAAATATAAGCATTTATAGGTGCAGAAATAAAAACATTGATATTTATTTTTTAAAACTGTTTTTTTTTTTATTACCAAATCCAAGTTATATTTTTTTTATTTAAAAAACTAACAAATATTTTTACATTTTTTGATTTTTAGATCTAAATTTTTTTGAATTTTTAAAATTTAAAATTTTTGTATTTCTGGATTTTTAAATTTCTAATTTTTAAACATTTTTCCATTTTTAAACTTTTCAATTTTTCCAATTTTTCAGGGCAACGCATATTGAGCAACACCAATGTTTATGCTAACCCTTGAGGCGATTAAGAATCGTCAGAGTTCTTACGTAATATATGTCTCACAGAATTATAATTTTATAAAATATAATATAAAAAAAAAATCATTAATTTGGCATCCCTTGGATGCTGCAATGCCTCCTCCAATCCCTCTCTAGCTATGCCACTGCTTTGAAGTTAGTTAGACTTCACAGTAGATGTGTGTATTAATTACGCTTCAAAGTTTGGAACTACATATTTAGTAATATTTGCAGTGCTTGTAGCTACTAGCAAATGTTATCTTCAGGGTAACGTTCACTTCCCTATAAAGACAAACTTATAAATACTAGGGCTGAAACATTTATACAAATAATCCTTAAATTAATCAATGGATAATAATTTTAACCCTAAAATAACCAATAGCAAATTGCTCCTACGAAAATCATTCAAACAGATTTTATTTTTTATTTACATGTTCTACCACACAGAAAAAAACTGAAAAAAATATATAATAAACCCAAATGTATAAATCTAATATAAGAAAAAGCCAAGTTGGCATCTTAAACCAAACTCAAAAAAAAAATCACCCTTCAAAAGGGAAAAATAATGATAACTTTGAACTGAGTAAATAGAAATTAGTCCTTGATTTTTTATAGAATGCTCATAATCAGTGTCTACTTACATATTTCTTTTTGAACGTGATAGCTTAAGTAATTCCTGAGAAAAACAAATATTGAATTTTTTCCACCCTTATGCTAATATCTCGAATGGGGTGGCATCGATTGATAATAATATTTGGTATTTACAGTATGTGTGACAGTAGCACTCATTTGCTTTAATTTCAGCCTGATAGCTTAAGGGGCACTTTTCAATGTCTTATCGGAATAGAGCCTTTAGGGTGACCTAAGCAGTTGCACTTGCCTTGAAAAATTGCTAGATTTTTTCTTGCGACAAATCGATTAAAACAATATTTGAATTGACAGATAAATCCTATGTCAAACCATCCCAAACCAAATACCAACTTACATTCTTATATTAACATTAACACTTCCTAGTTACAATTAGTAATGATTACCAAAAATATGACCCCTAAAAATAATTAACTTCAAAGACGATATTTTGATATCATCATGGAATTTCGATCCTAACAATCACTTTCGACTGTTATACAAAACGAAAGAAGTATGGGTGGTAAAAAAAAAAGACTAACGATTCACATTTTCTGTCGTATATATTTTCATTGACAAAGAAATATATAAAGCCTCTATGATGTTGAACAAATGACTCATACTGCAAACATTATGAATAGTAATAGTAATACACTAAACCTCTTAATACATTGGGAACTTCCATGAAACAGACATTTAGTGTTTAAACACATCCAGCAAGGGGATTTTGATTACTGTGCGGGAATTTACCTAATCGTGATGACCTTGAGAGAAGGCTCACCTACCCCGATCTATAAAATTCGCTGTTAGGAGAATGACAACTCGGAATAATCTCCACGAATACTGGAAACTTGTTTAGATATCGTTGTATATCGTCCAGGTAAACCTATATATACCTACTTGTCGGTCGATTAGGTTCGGCATATAAAAGTCGTGTAGGTAGGAATCCATGGGAAATAAAAATTCCCTTCTCGAGTTTAAGTGAAATCCGATGTTTTTGCGTAAGTAATGCGTAATTCAAATGCAGATGTTATTGTAATACTTTCTGCTTTTTCTGCTTAGATTATTATCACAGGGAACGAATACGTAATAATAATGGGGCTTAGCCTAATGGAGGCTTTGCATGTTTGTCGTTAGATCCACTACAAGTGAAGTACTTTAAAATGTATGCCAATTTTTTTGATGACCAAATGAGAATGCTAAGTGATTTTGACTGGTATCAGACTAGAACTGACTGGAGAGAATCACCCACATCCACTCTATTCGATTATAAATGAAAATTGTTCACATAATCCCAGTGACCAACTATATTTATTTCATATTTTATAAATATTTAAAAAATATTAAATCTTTCTTGAATATTAGTTATATTAATATGATATGCATAAAATATATTATAAAAAATATATTAGGAAAACATTTAAAAAATATATATGTTATGTAGCATTAATAATATTTTATTGCAAATGTTTTCTCAATATATTTTTCATAACTCTGCAAGAATATTTTGCTTTGTATTTCTATAAATATTTATTTCATATAAAAAAAAGATTGAATTTTTGCTTTTGTACATTTGGTGCGTAGGACGAATAATATAAAATGGGTAAAATATGCATACATATTAAGTAGGTAAGTACCTGTTTAAAATGATAGTTTAAAGATTAAATTAGATAATATATATCTAATATAATTTAATTAGTATCTAAGTTGAGCGCTGTAACTTTTCTATTAATATATCTGCGTTTTGTATTATATTATTTGTAATATTTGTAAGTTGCGAACGTCAACACAACACTCTATTCATTACGGTGCCGGTGTTATATGATTTAGTATTGTTTATGCGTCTATGGATTAGGTACATAGAATGCATACGCGCACGTGCGTATCATCAACGTTTTCATTCATTTGTCCGTTACATGTTATAGTTTATAATAGTATACGATTAGGGCAGATTAGGGTTAACTGTGTAATTAATTGTTACGGAGTGTGTTTTAGTTTTTGTGGTGATTACGAGGCAAGCAAAACTTTGAACATGTCATGGCATTTATAAGATAATTGGAATGCTCAATATCGCTATATACAGAAATCGTTTAATAATATAATTGTAGGAATTTTATGAATCATATGTACTGCATCTGCCAGATAAATTGCTAGTTGATTTGCTTAAGAGATTCATCTCGGTAGATAAGCGTCATAACCTCAAATAGAGGTTAGAATACGTTGTGTTGTTTTATTGTTTGTACGTAGAATGTTTTCAAATATTATGAAATAAAGTAAAAATAAGTATCGTAAGTATTAGAATGTAGCTACCACTTCAATTATTGTAAATGCTCCAAATGTATTAGTAGGTGTTGATAATGTTGTACGATGTTTTATTCATGGTATGATCTACTACAATTGGCATTGTTTTAGAGCCCACAAGGAAACGCCATGAGAGCGCCACTACCGAAGATATGAAAAAAGCCATAGGGTTATACCTGGCACCAGCCAAGGCTAGACTTAAAAAATGAGTATTTTTCATTTTTATTGGCTTATTCAAATAAAATTATAATAAATACTGTTGTTTTTTATTTAGAACACTTCAATTAAAAAATAGTGATTAATTTGATAAACCTTCAGTATGCCTTAAAAGATGCCAGAATTATTGATTATTAACTTGTATGATGAGTGTGAAAAAACAAGTTCTTGCCTTTTAGACAACTCTATGTATGTTTCAACTTTCCGTTATCGACGTTATACATTCTAAATAACCAAGAACAATTTCAGTTCATTTTGACAAATTAAATAGATTGTATAAAAAATCTCAATTTTCATATAAATATTTTACAAATATTTTAGAAAAAATATAGCGCTTACATTAATTTTTAAATATGGAATAAATATTTTAATTGAATATTTTACCTATATTTAGAAAAAAAAATATGAAAAATATATTCAAAAACCTCTCACGAAGAATATTTATAAAATATATTTTTAAAAATATCTATGTAATATTTCTGGCTGTTAGGGAAATCATTGCTTTTCGTTTTCATAAACGCATCTTAATTTCTTTAAATTGAAAAGAGTAACATAAAATGATAAACCATTTTGATTGTCCTTGCCACTCGCGTCTTCGAAATGCTTGAGTTTCAGTGTGTCTCACGTAGTTGGCAGTCGTAAATATAGAAGACTATGCGTACGTACAACACAAAACAGTAGCAGTACTACCACTACAGTGTGTAAAGAGTCATTCCTGATCTATTTCTGTAGGGTCATTCAACCGTGATACTCAGCCACTACGATCCAAATTTTTTTTATGCCATCAGTTGTTTTTGTTGTCGTTCTTTGACACGCAAATAAAAATACTCACACTAACATACAGACAAGCTAGATTTTTCATTATTACTTTTAAGAAATATATCCCATCTCACACCGTTGCTTACAAGAGGAATGTATTATAATGTTGTAATGAAAATTGATGTTATTTATTCGGCCGTGTTGTATAGGAAGGAAAAAAAAACAGGAAAGAAGAATGAGCGACCGTTCTATTGTTTGAGGAAATGTCAGCGGAACATTGAAATCGACATGGCCCAGAAACATAAATTTATGTTAATTGTATGGCGTTCTATTAGGTTACATTGTGTTTTCAATTTTTTACGAACTTATAATTATTGTGAATAGGATAATTTTGGATTGCAAAACGTGCTTTTGATCTGGAAAAAAAAAATTGAATTAAATTACAGCTAACAATAGAATTAACTATACATGAGCAAGCTGGTTGAAGTATTTTTATTGCGTCGAAAGAATTGTGCAATAAAATAATTTTTTTTTGGGGCAAGTGAAATTGGTTAATTCTAGCTGTGATCCTGATATGAAATATTCCAAACTCAGAAGAAGAAAATCCTAGGACAACATTATTACACCATTTAACTTATAATAAATATTTTTGGCACACATTTTAGTGACATACAAATTGTCAGTGTATACACTGTGACCAACGATTAAAATTAAGTTAAGGTGGGTACCTATAGTCCAAGGACTTGAGCTAGGTGCTCATTGTACCATCCCTATTAAATGTCTTCCACTCAAGCAACTTGGTGTTCTCTATAAAGCCCAGTATCTTGCCCAGTGGGAACTTGAGAACCTTCGAGGACTCCTATAGATCCTTCCCGAAATATTTCTGCCTAAGTACCTTTAGTTTCTCACATGTGCAGATTACATGTAATCTCGTTTCCTCCTGTAGTTCGCATGTTCTGCACCACGGTTCGCTTACTCGAGTTCGTGTTGTATAGATGCTTTTTTAGGGGACAGTGTAGCTTATTTCTTAGCTCTGCGACTGAGTAGGTTATTTCTTAGGATTTTCACCTTTTTAGTGAAGTTAATTTCGAGTGCCATACTGTCCGTGGGTATTTACAGGAATGACCTGTCCAGCACCGTATCTTCAATGTGCCCTCTGATCTTAACATTGGGAAGCCACAAGTTGTTGGCTTTTAGTCTAGGGATCCCATTCATAGACTCCGCTTTCACATAAAGCTCCAGCGGGGGCAGGTCCACAATGATCTCCAAAGAAGTGCTCTCTGTGCTGTTGATTGCACCAATGATTCCCAGCAATGCCTGCCCCTGGACAGCGGTTAGCAGCTTCACTGCTGAGGATATTTCTGTCCTTCTCCACCAGACTATTGCCCCCTATGTTATCGCCGGTCTTATCACGGCAGCATGTAGCCAATGGATCACCCTTGGCCTTAGTTCCAAGGTTTTACCGGCAACTCTTCTGCAGCGCCAGAATAGTTGCGTAGCCCTGGTCGTTGTTTGAACTAAGTGATTTTTCTAGCTCAGTTTCGCATCAACGGTAACACCCAGATACTTTACTTCCTTCGTTAATTATAACTCTTGCCCGAACAGTCTAATGCAACCTAGGTCATTGAGTTTCCTCATGTTGGTGAAAGCAACCAACTTTGTTTTTTTGTGGATTAACTGAGAGTCGTTGTGAAAGGCACCATTCCTCCACCATTCACATTGCGTTACGCATGTTGCCTGCCACTGTGACTGACGATTACATAAAAGCGTTGCGTACTCCAATCGGAAAATTATTTGGAAGCATGGTATATAAAACGGATTACCCAAAAACCTTGCCTAAAATAGTTTCTTTAAAAAAAAAAAAAAAATGTGAAGGCGAAATATTAGTTACTGACTGAAATTTTGCTTTCATTCGCCGATCTCAAAACACACTGCTCTCAGAATCTGCTAATTAGGGTTCAATAACACTCATCCAAGTCGGTTTGTAGAAAAAATACCGAACTTCGGGTCAATGTTAAGGAAAATAAGTACCAACTTACCCGTTCACACTTAGGTGCTAAAATATGGTCTAAAATACGCCTTGGGACCTTGAAATAGTTTCCACCTGGCGGACTGACTTCCACCGCGCTCTTAATCATTTTTATTTTGAGACACTCTCGTTTTCACCTAGGGGTATATAGGCTTCTGAGATTGGCAGATTCCATCACTGGTAGATTAGAATTAAAGGAATTCAAGACGTGTTTTAAAATAAGTCGATGCGTCTTTGTTATGTTGTAGACAAGTTTCTTTTCTCTCGATTATTTATTTATTTTTTTTGCGTTAAGACGTATTAGTGTGTTGCTGCGCGATGCAAGGCGCTTGTTTTGGGCACGTCGTAGAAGGGTCCTGTTTTATCGGCGCAGCGGTCGAAAAACTCGGTCCATCATTAATCAAATTATTGCAAATAAAGAATGGCCGGACACAACATGACAAGTGTATTAACGTATTCTTTATTTTTGGACCATCAGTCTGTTTGTCCCGGGCACGTTATAAATTATATGCGATGCCGTGTTGCAGTGTTCGTGTTATGTGTTTGTGCGAAGAATGGATCGTTCTCTTTTCTGTATCTTCTTTCTTTTGTTCTTAGCAAAATCCAATGGAGTTTGTCATCTATGCACTTGCACATTGAGGAATAATGAAATTATAGAATTTTCAACCAGAAGTTTTTTATTTAATCGAATTCACAGTGATATGTAAATCTACTTCAGGATGTATAATATACCAACAAGAGTATATACAGGATATTCCACGTAACTGGTTCATTAAAAGTTTATGATGTTCTATTATTTACTTGTATTTGAGATTTTGGCACCAGTATCTGTTCGATTGGAACTATAAATGTAAAATACCTTAACCAAAATATCACTTCCGGTTGACCGGAAATGGATGTCAACTTTCTTATTTTAAATAGAATGATATATTTTTTTATTCATTTTTGGATTTTACAACTATAAATACGTCAGTTTTTATTAGCTATTCCTATAGCTACATGTTGCCGTTTTTAAGTTATTTAAGTTTTTCTTTTTTTTAGTCATAATCATTGCATCATTGAGAAATTAATATCTCGGTTAATACTGCAAGTAGAGACTCCAAATTTGCTATGTTATCAATGTAGATATAACTCTAAGAAACAGTAAGTACACTTTACATTCTAACATACAGGGTGTTCAAAACTGAGGAACAAAGTGGCATATTTTCAAATGCGGAATACTCAATTTTTTTAAATAGAACACCTGTATTTTAATTCGGAATTAGAAAGTAAATATCATCCCCTATCACTTTATATGAGCATTCCCTATACCTATCTTTAATAGATTTTGAGATATGAGCGACTTTTTGTTAAACAGGCTAAGTAGGCCTATCTTTAAATGTTTGTAACTGGCTCTGATATGGATTCACATTAAATTCATGTATTATTTTTGAATAACCATACAAGAATGTCTGTTCGAATAGTCATTTCTATTAATATTGCGTTGTACGAAAGTGTAATTACAATGATATACATAAACACTTTTGGTTAGTCAATGAATTTGACATTAATCCCATTCAGAGCCAGCTACAAACACGCAAAGATAGGGCTACTTAGTCAGTTTAACAAAAAGTCGTTCATATCTCAAAATCTATTAAAGATAGGTATAGGGAATGCTGATATAAAGTGATAGGAGATGATATTTACTTCTTAATTCCGAATTAAAATACAGGGTGTTCTATTTAAAAAAAAGAATACTTAGTTTGTTTAACAAAAAGTCGCTCATATCTCAAAATCTATTAAAGATAGGTATAGGGAATGCTCATCTAAAGCGATAGGGGATGATATTTACTTCCTAATTCCGAATTAAAATACAGGGTGTTCTATTTAAAAAAAATGAGTTTTCTGCATTTGAAAATATGTCACTTTGTTCCTCAGTTTTGAACACCCTGTATGTTAGAATGTAAAGTGTGCTTACCGTTTCTTAGAGTTGTATCTACATTCATAACATAGCAAATTTGGAGTCTCTACTTGCAGTATTAACCGAGATATTAATTTCTCAATGATGCAATGATTATGACTAAAAAAAAGAGAAACTTAAATAACTCAAAAACGGCAACATGTAGCTATAGGAATAGCTAATGAAAACTGACGTATTTATAGTTATAGAATCCAAAAATGAATAAAAAATTATATCATTCTATTTAAAATAAGAAAGTTGACATTCATTTCCGGTCAACCGGAAGTGATATTTTGGTTAAGGTATTTTACATTTATAGTTCCAATCGAACAGATACTGGTGCCAAAATCTCAAATATAAGAAAATAATGGAACATCATAAACTTTTAATGAACCACTTACGTGGAATACCCTGTATATATATTTGCCGTTGGATATGTAATATGTTACGTCATTGTTATGTATATTGTCTTGATTTTGAAAAAGAATAATTAATTCTTTTCTTGAATTTATTTTACCGTCTGTGTTATATCTCAAAGAAAAACTTCATTTATTTGGGAATACGGTATATATTGTAATTTTTTTTTACATTAGCTGCGTTTCGGATTTTTTCTTTTAATCCATTCTCAAACTTTTAAATTTATTTTCTTCCTTCTTGGTTATTTACATTTTCTTATAGTCCTGGGTTTTTTTATTTTTAATTAAAAATGTAATTAATTAAACTAGTGAAACTAGTACGTCATATAAAACATTTTAAAAAACTTTTTTTTTTATCACTTTGTGTTTGTGTTTGTTCACGTCAAGATGTTAGTGTCAATACGTGTGTAATTTGTTAATTAAAAAAAAGTTATTATTATAAATATAATATAATATTATTATTATAAACCAATGAGTAATTATATTTATATATTTCCATCAGTAATTCATTCAATAAAGACAAATATCAAAAAATATGCTCATTTAATTTTATTTCACACATTAAAAAGCATAAGGACTCTTACTCAAGGTGAGTACACTTATTTTCAACATTTAAATCAACAGTCAAATACCTAACATCAAGTATATTTTTCGATATTAAATTTCAATTTTAATTAAAAATAATATTAAAATTTCCCGCTATACCACATGTTAAATCACGCCTTTCAAGATAATGTCAATCTATACCATACATATCAAAAATTCGATTTGAACTATCATTTCAGTTAGAATAGCTAACCTCGAAATTTATGAAATGCAGAAGGACACTTATCTGCACAGAAATTAAATATTAATAATTCGAAATACCTTCAATATTAATTAACACATTCAGTACATTTTGTATTACTAAATTTCAATTTTATTTTGAAAATAATATTAAATTTCCCGCTCTACTCTTGGTAAATCACGCCTCTCAAGATAATGTCAATCTATACCATACATATCGAAAATTCGATTTAAACTTTCATTTCAGTTAGAATAGCTAACCTCGAAATTTATGAAATGCAGAAGGACACTTATCTGCACAGAAAATTAAATATTAATAATTCGAAATACCTTCAATATTAATTAACACATTCGGTACATTTTGTATTACTAAATTTCAATTTTATTTGAAAATAATATTAAAATTTCCCGCTATACCTCTTGGTAAATCACCCCTCTCAAGATAATGTCAATCTATACCATACATATCGAAAATTCGATTTAAACTTTCATTTCAGTTAGAATAGCTAACCTCGAAATTTATGAAATGCAGAAACACACTTATCTACACAGAAATTTCAAGATTAATCATTCGAAGTACCTTCAATATTAATTAATACATTCAGTACATTTTGTATTACTAAATTTCAATTTTAATTGAAAATAATATTAAAATTTCCCGCTATACCACATGTTAAATCACGCCTCTCAAGATAATGTCAATCTATACTATACGTATCAAACATTCGATTTAAACTATCATTTCACTTAGAATAGCTAACCTCGAAATTTATGAAATGCTGAAAGATACTTATCTACACAGAAATTTCAAGATTAATCATTCGAACTACCTTCAATATTAATTAACACACATCCAAAGATATCTTGAAAGGGAATTCCGCACAGCGAAAAACCAAATATGTGGAAGAAAAAAATTGACAAACTAATACGAGCAACAGTTCCTTATATTCTAAACAGACACAATCCACAACATTGCATAATAATCTACTACTGCAAAAATAGTAAAATTTCTAATTATACAGAGTTAGTGTTAATGAAATAATTAATTCATATTACCGTATATCTAATCGTAAGGAGAATATTAATATTTCTGCTTGATTGCATTTAATGCAATACCAAACAAGTTTTTTTTTTTATTTCCACCTGACCTATTCCAATAATTATATTAGCGATTAGCAAAACCCTCATGCAAGCGATCTAATTTTAACTGATAAATTATTAAAATGCTGAACATAAACACAAATAATGTTTCTCAAGAGCTGAACACTTGACAATATTCCCCTTCTCAATAGTGCCAATTTTCTTTTTTTAAATGGACAAAAGATACCCTTGTCATCGTTAATTTTAGTTTCGATGATTGGAATTTTGATTCTTATCACACTCGAAAGCAGCCAACACAAGACAGAAGGAGTATCTTTGGCCCGTACTGTACTGCCTCGACTAAGGCGTTTGATGATGGTGCATTTTATACCGTAACAATTGCACTTCCACGTCATCAACTGGTCAAGTAAGTCTATCCTTCTCTAGAAAGATGTGCATGCGCGAATTTGCAACCCCGAGACCAAAAGAAAAAAGGAACAACATCTATCGAAGAGAAAGGGAAACGCTATGTGATGGATCTGTTTGGGAGAGGATTGACTGAACGAAGCACGGCAGACGTTGAGTTGTTGTTGCTTCCTTTTTTTTTACCATCCTAAAAGATGGAGAAAATTACTACCAAACGTAACACTACCTATGGTAGAGGCTTGTACGGGGAACAGCAGTACACAAAGAGGATACACTAATGAATTATCCTTTTTTTCTCTTCGCCTTTTTGTTTCGGCACGGCACAACCCTGCCTTTACCGTCTCAAAAACTGACTGATGACCACACCGAAATGACCGTCTGGGCGTTTGGGCTGGTAATTTAAAAATTTACAATGTAGCAAAGAAGATTGTGTTAGCGTTGAAGTTGAAGACTTTGAAAAAATTATTACTGGATATGAATAAGGGGCATCTCAAACTTGTTTTTCTTTTTTTAGTTGACTTTAAAGTCTTTTTCTTTAAATGAATCGTAGAAATATACAGAAATTAATGATTAATGCATTGTGGTGTACCTCATGATGGTATATTTAAACCTTTATTATTTCTACGAGCGCAGAGAAACGTGATTAGATTTCACGCATACATAAATTAAACTATTTTTTTATTAAAACATATCAATATAGGTACTTAACAACAAATATTAAATTAGCAGTTACATACAGGCTGTCCTCGTTAGTATGCTCACTCTATTGGGATCTCGTAAACGGTGAGAGATAGAGGATTGGTTAAATGAGACAAAATATGCATGACGTCAAGACCTAATTTTATAATCAAAAAAAAAAAATTAAACAATATACAAAAATCAATGATTGATCCGTTGTGGTGTACCTCAAGATGGTATATTTAAACCTTTGTTATTTCTACGAGCGCAGAGAAAACTGATTAGATTTTGCACATATATAAATTAAACTATTTTTTATTAAAACATATCAATATAGGTACTTAACAACAAATATTAAATTAGTAGTTACATACAGGCTGTCCCAGTTAGTGTGCTTACTCTATTAGGATCTCGTAAACGATACGAGATAGAAGATTGGTTAAATGAGACAAAATATGCATGACGTCAAGACCTACTTTTATAATCAAAAAAAAAATTAAACAATATACAGAAATCAATGATTGATCCGTTGTGGTGTACCTCAGGCTGGTATATTTAAACCTTTATTATTTCTACGAGCAAATAGAAAACTGATTAGATTTTACCCATATATAAATTAAACTATTTTTTATTAAAACATATCAATATAGGTACTTAACAACAAATATTAAATTAGCAGTTACATACAGGCTGTCCCTCGTTAGTGTGCTCACTCTATTGGGATCTCGTAAACGATACGAGATAGAGGATTGGTTGAATGAGACAAAATATGCATTTGACGTCAAGACCTATTTTTATAATCAAAAAAAATTAAACAATTGAACGTTATGTGCGTTATAGGGGAAAAACTAAAAATCGACGATTAAAAATTTTGTCATCTAACTCATTTATTTCAAAAGGTACTTCGTAAAATAATATTTTGACATTAAAAAGGTGCATTTTTTACGTATTAATTGAAATATGTTAGTGAAACCTATGTAACTCTTTCCTGTTTCGAGATTTTTACAAAAACTTTCTTATTTTAAAAATAAATTTTAAGTGGCTTTTGTTCTGTTAGAAAAAAACAATAATTTGCTATATTCACATTATTTACAAAAATAACAAAGTTGTAATGAAATTTATGCTTTATTCCGATGTGTATTCTTATGTATAGATGCTATACATCCGAGATAGCTGTGAATTAATAAAAACAATGAGTGAGTTGTATCTCTCAAATTTACTTTCAAACAAGTTATACATCCGCTTATTATTTAAGTCATGGAGAATTTTAATAATCAAAAAAATACATATAATATGCTGAAATGTTACATACATATAAGTTCTCAAAAATTGAAGACATGCACAAAGTTTTGAACCAGTTTAGCTCAGCTTGAAGTAAGTTATTACCTCGTTTATGGATAACTAAAATAATATCGACACACAAAATAATTAATGTTAACAAATTTAGAAACAATTTTAAAATGAAAAATGCATAAAGTTCTTATCGGGAATATTTATCTTACTAAATATAAATATTAATAAAGTATTTCCTTTGGAATTGCATATAATAGTTTTTAATTGCACGTATACGGACCACTTGTTTACATTTCCCCATCTACCTAACGTAAAACTATTCAAGTGTTTTTGTGATTTTATACCGACGAAAATATAACACGATACAGAGCACATGAATTATTTGTTCGTCGAACAAAATATAATGGATATCCCAAGCGTAAGCGGACGTATTTCTTAGAAAGAATGGGTAACACAATTTTTATTGTGTTTGTTTCTTTACCTAAACAAATAGCTTGTTTTTTTTCTACTTGAAACACTATTATGATGATTTTTTTTCAGGAATAATTCCCTTGTTACATTTATTATTTCATTTTTATAATTTTTAACGTAAGAAAGATATATGAATGGTAGTTCATTTTAAAATACTGTAGTTATTAATTTGCGCGCGATGTCATCCTAGAACGACCCTACACTTTATAACTATAATTAATAAATATTAAATATTCTTAAACGCAATTTATATTGCGGGGAAGTGTCTAAAACGAAGTCCATACGCGATAGCCACTTAAGCGGATGCGATGTTTGTATATTCGTTATTTTTTTATCGCCCAGGGCTCATTTATTTACCACACCACTAAAATATAAGTATTCTTAGAATTACCTCCTTTATTATGTTTGTTTGTTCATTTTTACATCTTGTTTACGGTAAAAAAAATATCTATGATACATAGATAGTGCCACAAAATAAACATAGAATTATTTCTTACAATAAACTGTTTCCTGAATTTATAATTTCAAATAAATATAGCTTTTATGTATTTATCTTTGTTCCTTGTATTATTATCACCACCCAAATTCATTTCAAATAACGACACCATACACAAATTATTGTTAATCTTTCAGTTACAAGTTATCACCAAAGTTTACTAATAGAATAGTTCCAATGGTTTCCAATGGTTCCGATCATATCTCTCAAACCGCAAACAGTCTGTTAAAATTCATAGCCATCAGTCACGTTGCATTGATACAAACCTTGGTGTACCACAGGGTTCTGTCCTGGGTGCCCCACACTTTTTTTAGTATATATAAACGACTTGCCAACAACTTTAAAAAAAACATAGAAAATGTTGTATTGTATGCTGATGATGTTAGTTTAATTATTAAACCAGAAAATATTGATACAATTAATGACATGGCTTCAGCAACTTTAAACACAATTACCAAATGGATGAATTCCAATAAGTTAATAATTAATGAACAAAAACTAAATTTGTATATTTTCATAATAGAACTAAGTTTATCGATACGATTCAAATAAATGATCATGTTTTTAATTTAGACCCTACTTCCAAAATTTTATGAGTAGTCATAAACGAAAACTTAAAAGTGGATTGATCATATTGATGATCTTTGTAGTACTTTATCAAAAATTTGTTAAGCTTTGAAACAACTCAAGAAAAAATGTAACATTAGTTCTTTATTGACTTTTTACCATTCTAATTTTATTTCTTGTATGCGGTATGGGGTAATTCACTGGGGATTATCACCACACTCTGAAAGAGTTTTCTTAATTCAGAAGAGAGCTTTACGAGTTATTTATAATCTCGGCTATAGAGATTCTTGTAAGGAATATTTTAAAGCTAATGCTTTTTTTAACTTTTTATGATATCTACATATTAGATTTATTATGGTTTGTATTCAAGAATAAGCAATATTTTAATTGCAGTAATATTAATCATAGATACAATACACGAACAGACAACTATTACCTCCCAGCGCCTCATAGAAGGGAAATCTTCCAAATAGGTACCTACTTTGTAGGATGTAAATTATATAATAACCTTCCTACTGACATAAAAAATATTGCTAACTTTTTTCAGTTCAAAAAAGCAGTTAAAGAGTATTTACTTAATTTGAATTGTTATTGTGTTCAAGATTTTTATAGCACGTAAGCTATTGGTTTCTGATGTGACGTATTTCTTGCTTATAAGAGTTGTCTCTTTTTTTTTTTTGCTGTCACTTGTATACTGGCTTTAGAAATAAAATGTTTATTATTATTATTAATAAAATAAAACTATATATGCCAATTATTATAATAATATTAATGTTATTTTAATAATCAGGGAAGCTATTCGAATCTATTTGACAAAAACTTACTAAATTCGTCAATTTTTAATGATTAGCTTGTGATTTGTAATGGTGGCACTTTAAGAGGAACTGCAACTGGTGCAAAGTATAATATAATCTTTAATGCAGTATTTAATATCACGAATACGCAGAATAATAAGTCATAGATGTATGGATCTACAATAAAATTATTTTGAATATTCTGCTATTTTGCAATACCCTCATTAAAGATGTATTTTTACAAGTAATAAATTCAAAAATCATTTTTATAAATTTACTATAGGCAATTTTAGTTTGAGAACGACAAGAGTGTTGCGTATATTAACAAAATTCAACATAAAAAACTTCGTTTATGGTACAATCGTGTAAATCAACCATTATCGTATGTTACTTCGATATAAAAATTCGTAAAGCTCTAACAAATTTTCACATAATAACGATTTTTTCCTTATTCTGTCGTAGTATACAAATTTCTAATTTATTTTTTTACCGACTGCGACTCAAATATTAATCTGACATTCCCAAAAATTGGTCGAGGATGACGCTAATTAATTACAACAAATTGTATCGCGTCCAAAAATGAAATTCTCTACCTACCATTACCCGCTGCGTTTGCAAGACCCAGACCCAGACAATATTTTGACCTCGAAATCGGCCAATTATGTACAAACTATGTACCCAGACGCGATGTAACGATGATAAAGCGATTCTGAATGGATAACCGTGTCGAACAGACGATTTTTTTCCCTAAAAAGAATTCACGTGACGCGTCTGCCGGCATGGCAAACCACGCCGGCGTGTCTCGTTAGAAGACAGACACACACGAAAAACAATAATGGTGTCAATAACTAGGTAATGATGCTTTCGGTGCCGACAACAACGGCGCACGCTCAAAAAATAATAATTGTCGCGTCAAGCAAACCAACGATCGTGGCTTTTTAATGACGGGAAAATCACACCGTTTTGTATTTGCAATAATTATAATCTGCCGGATATCATACAACGTATACCGGGTGTCCACACTTAAGTGTGCACTATTGATAACTTTGTTATCTTTGGAGGTACAGAATCGATCAAATGGACAAAGTAGTACTGTTTTTTATGGCGGGCACAATTGTGAAAACAGAAAAACAATTGAGCGTCGCGTTCTTTAGATATTCGTCCAAAATTATTTTTTTTAATGGAACGCCCTGTATATTTTTTTGCAATTTAAAAAAAAATTCCAAACTGAACAAAAAAGTCTTACTCCACTATTATAAAAAATGTCAAATAAAGTAGTTACTGAGAAATCTTTATCTTTGCTTTGTTGGCATGAAATTGATATACCTATGGAAAATTAAATCGTCACATTCATTAAAGCGTTTAATTTAATAAACAAATAAAAATAAATACAAAAATAGTCAAGAAAATTACTCAAATTAAATGTTCAAAGACACCTCCTTCCATTTCAATACATTTCATCAATCTTCTATGAACATTACGAGTAGCTTCTAAAATTGTCCTACCGTCGATGTCGTCAATGATGTTGGAAATTCTTTCCTGAAGCTCATCCACTGTTGTATATCTATGTTTGTACACTTGATTTTTTATTGCTCCCCACAAGAAGAAATCTAATGGCGTCATGTCAGGTGAACGCGCGGGCCACTGAATAGGACCATCTGTGGCAATCCATCTATTTCCAAATAATCTTTCTAATAATTCACTTGTGTCACGGTGATTATGTGCGGGCGCTCCATCTTGTTGAAAGTAAATAATCTGTCTGTCTACCAAATTTAATTCATCCAGAAAATTTTCTAAAATTTCTGTCAATAATGCCACATATCTTTCTCCTGTTAAAGAACCCCGATAGAAAAATGGCCCAACAATTCGGGATCCGATTATACCACACCAAACATTTACACTAAATCGGTGTTGGGGATTACAAGGATAAACAACAAATGGGTTTTCACGACTCCAGTAATAATTATTTCTTTTATTGAACATCCCGCGATTAGAAAAGTTAGATTCATCACTCCATAAAATGTGTCTAAAGAAATTGTGATTTTCTTCAAAAGCATTGATAAACCATTGAGCAAAAGTTAATCGTCTTTGATAATCGCCCAAAAGTAGAGTTTGAACAAGCTGATATTTAAAGGGAACATATTTATATTTTTTCAGAATTTTATGGATCGTGCTACGAGAAATACCTGATTCTCTGGACAAATCCCTTACAGAATTATTTGGATGTACCTGAAAATATGCCAACACATTTATTTCTATCTCTTGTGATAATATAAAATAATTTTTTTTCCTCTTCTTTATAAAAATTGTTTCGTTGCTTCTTCGATAAAGTTTTCTAAAAAAATAGCGACGGTCTGGTACATCACGGTCAGGAAATTGCTGAATGTATCGTTCTAGCGCTCTATCTGAACTTTTGTTAAACAGTAAGTACAACTCCAACATATCAGACTTTTCAAAATGAGTAAATGCCATTGTTACGGTTGAAAAAATTGTAAAAACAGTACTTTTTCCGCATAGTAACTTTAACAACAACAAATATAAATAATTTGACAGCTACTAAACAATGTGACGCTTTAATTTTCCATGGGTATATCGATTTCATCCAAACAAAATAAAGATAAAGATTTCTCAATAACTATTTTATTTGATATTTTTTTATAATAGTGTACTAAGACTTTTTTGTTCAGTTTGGAATTTTCTCTTAAATTGCAAAAAAATATACAGGGCGTTCCATTAAAAAAAAAAAATTTGGACGAATATCTAGAGAACGCGACGCTCAATTGTTTTTCTGTTTTCACAATTGTAACCGCCATAAAAAATACTACTACTTTGTCCATTTGACCGATTCTGTACCTCCAAAGATAACAAAGTTATCAATAGTGCACACTTAAGTGTGGACATCTGGTATATGTACGTAGATGCAAAATATATATCTACGATTTCTTGCTTTGTATCGTTCGGTTTTGCCTTGATTTTGTGCAAAGTTTACGTCGATGAAGCCTCTTAGATATCTTCGTTTTAAAAAGTGTAATTTTCTCATCGTAAAACCCTTTCGAGTTCGCTTCGAAATCATGTTCGGTTGATTTATGACCCGGCCGTGTAAAATAGCCGGGTTACTTCCGCTGGTCAACGGTGGATGCGCACAAGTTGCGGTCCCATCTCTATGTAATTAAGAAGGTACATTGTAAGGAGTCGTATTGAATCTACACCACAGCATATGGTTTGAAATACGTTATCTGTTAATGTAATATCATGTAATTATATACCGAGTGATATATTTTTACCTAAAATGAAATGTAATCTACCTTGAACTGCATCGATTGATGTATGAAAGAGTATATACATTGGAAAATTCTGAAAATTTCGCAGTATACTAAAGCTGACCTGCGCTATCAAACTAAAATATTTTTAATAATCTAGCGCATCCGGTTCTACCGGAAGTGGCTGTCAACTTTGTTATTTTAAATGGAACACCCTATATATTATTACATTTTTTAATTCCTCGTTCAATTTTAAAGTAAGTTTATTAAAACAACTATGTTGTTATTTTCAACCATATTTGAAATATTTGCATTTTTTTAAAATTTTTGACAGATGGACGAGTGCATCTGAACTTCTATAACTGCAAAGGTATTTAACTTGGAAAATCGAAAATTTGTAGAATTGTTGCCCGTATGGGGTAGCATTCGAAACCGAATGAATATTTCGAAAACATTATACAGCGTGTCCGAAAATTACAGTTAAAGTTTCGAATTGAAAAAGTGTCAAAATTTTTTTTGTTTAAATACAATTACCCAGTTTTCTCTTTCTCATCAAACTGCCCTTATAAAAATACAAAAAAAAGTTATATTCATTACGCATCTAAAATGGATACTTTTTAAGATAATCAGTAAAATATATATGTATATTGTAAGAATGTAGCTTATGTAGTTTTTTAAAATGTCATCCTGCTTTGATATATCTAAATAAACCATTACCATTCGGCAAACAATCCAACATTGATGAAATGTCACTTAATTTTCAATTATAAACAATGCAAATATTTCAAATATGGTTGAAAATAACATACAGCATAGTTGTTTTAAGAAACTTACTTTAGATTTGAACGAAGAATTAAAAAATGTAATAAGATATAAGGCGTTCCATTTAAAATAACAAAGTTGACAGCCACTTCCGGTACAATCGAATGCGCTAGATTATTAAAAATAGTTAAGTTCAATGGCGCGCAGGTTGGCTTTAGTATACTGCGAAATTTTCAGCATTTTCCAATGTATACTCTTTCATATATCGATCGATGCAGTTAGTCGTGAGACACCCTGTATACCAAGTGATATATTTTTACCTAAAATAATATATTTAATCGACCCTGATTTTTTTTTTATATGTAATGTGGAGGTACACTGAGAAAACAAAAGATTTGTTAAAGCAAAAAAAATATATATTTTGTCAGAGGTATTTGATTAAAGCAAATAATAACTTTTTTAGCTTAACATATTCCTTTATTTGGTCATACAAAGATATTTTGTCAGCGCGTCAGACAAATATTTATTAAATGTCAAATCCAACAAAGTATTAAGACAACTAATTATACTTGCTTCGAGTTAAAATAATATTTATTTCGGCATCAATATTTCAAAATAGGTATTATGAGAGATAAGATAATGTTTTGGATATATAAAATCATGGCTTGCTGGAAGGGAAATTTAATTGATGATTTATTAAAATTATGTTACTGTATAAGTTATTCTTTTTCTTTATATTCACGTGATTAAATATTATTTAATATTAAATGGAAAGATATATGTAATAATTATTATTACATTCAAAATAGTTCAACAATTTAAGAATAAGTGCGCATCATATGTTATTTGTGCGATTTATATTATATAACGTTTATTTATTACCTAAATACATAAGTAATTTAAACATCTAGCAGTTTTAATTAGTTACAGATTTAAGTATTAAAATAACAAAAAGGTTCATTGTTGGATAATCGGACTATATTAGTCAGACATTCATTTTATTGTAACTCTTCAAGCCACACCGCAAGTGTTTGTACGAAAACTATTACAAAAAAATATCAAAAATTTCATTAAGGCTGGGCCTACGATTTCCATATTCCATAATATAAACCAAAAATCTTTTTTTTCATGAAGAAAATCCATAAGAGATAAAACTACAGTAAGATATAAATACATATTGCAAAATAAATTCTCAATAGTACCTAAGGACAAAAGTGCCTTATCTTACGCCATTACAAATTTAAGTCACACGGATAGTTTATAGGCAGTGTGTGATCTACACAAAATAGGATGCAGACCCGATAAGATCTAAAACCAATTGGATGGGTATGACTTCGGTTGTTGCAAAAATATAAAGTGTATAATGCTTAAATGGCAAATATATTTAGTCAGTGTTACGCTGGGTCTATTAATACAAAACTGAACACTAAGGACGAACTCACAAAGTCCTTTGTTTTTTTTTTCTTTTGTGGTCCGATTTAAATGATCTAGACCAAGTCTAGCTGCCATCTTGTAAAGCTGTTGCCGGGAAGTTTCAAACGTATTTGACGTTTTTTATTGTGATTTTATTGCAGATATATTATTTTTTGCAAGAGCGAATGGCACAATAGCATCATGCCCCCCATGTCTTCTTTCACGGTTATTTCACTTAAACCTAACAATATAATATATGACAAAGTATGTAAATGTTATGGCCAGTAACTTTACCTTTTACACAATGCACTTTATCACGGTTAATTAAATATTTTTTTAAACGGCAGGGGTGATTTAAAACTAATACAATACGTAAAATAAATAAATAGATCATGTAGATTAAACGGATGAGTAAACTAATTTATGTATATAGGTACCAGTATAAACAATAACAAACTGCCATATTGGAAGGCTGTTGTTTGAAGTGAAATTATGCTTAGAAATTCAGCCCCGATGATTCATTAATTATCCTTACTCTTTATACTGTGTTGATACTAAACGAAAATAACTTCAATTTATTTTGCACCTTATTGCGTCGTATGCCGTAAATACCACATAACTACCCATTAAGCCGTTCCATTCAAGATTAGAAAATGAGCGGTTGGTATCAATAAACAAATATTTTAAACCTTAAATGGCCACTTCCTGCAATTCCTGCAACTCTGACTGCTTGGTCAAGCTATAAAAACTGCTAGGAACGATGCGTGTTCTCTACAGATTTCGCCTTTTAAATATTATGATCGCTCTTATAGAAATGCAATAATATTTCCTTTAATAAAATTCATAACACCTGCTTTTCTCTTTTTGGATATTGCAAACAAAAAAAAAACATATTACCTGTTCTATTAATACCGAAGGAAAAGAAAAGATAATACAAATTTATACAGGCGGATATTTGAATTTTACGACGCACGCAAAAAAAAAAATGAACACATGTTCCCGTACATCATAAAGTAATTCAAACATATCTTCTTTTTTTTCTCCTTACAAATAAATTCTTCGCATCTCAGCGGCCTAGCAGTAATAAAATAGGTTTTAAATAGCGGAAAATCATGTACCAAAGAAGAAAAAAATTGTTTATAGTGCCATTAAAATTTTAACTACCGATAATTAGTAGAACGTCTTATCTGCAGCGCTATGGAATGACCGAAGGCGTATTGGCCACGTAAAACGTAAAAATATACAGGTACTGATGTTCGGTATGACGTTTTACTTCAATACACGGAGAAATGAGATGTGAAAAATTAAAGATGCAAGTTAAACAGATAGAATTTAAGAGAGAATGCATCAAAATTAAATCAAAATGAGAATATTGCTAATTATAGGTATTGACAGTCAAAAAGTTAAAGCAATCTGAAACATATCAATGATTATATGAGATGGTAAGACATTATAGTATAAAAAGCCATCGAGAAAAATCATAATTAAAGTAGACTATATATTTTGATAAGCACTTTAGTCACTTCCACATAATGACATTTATTACTTGACATTCAATGTTTATGTCAAATCTTTCAAACTTTTATCAAATTTAATTTTCATTTGGATGTTACTTTCGCATTGGTGTGAAAGCAAATACGGAGTGCCACTATTCAACTTCAGAATGCATGTTTGATTTTCGGGAGGAACATCCTGAATTGACTGTAGTGGTCTCTACATTGATAAATTCTTTGCGGACTGGTAATGTCGATCGAAAAACTGGAAGTGGATGGCTGTCTAAACGCATAACTCAAAATATTGAAGCCATTCGACAAGTTATTTTCATGAAAATCCTAATAAAACATTCATTTCGGTAGTGGCCCAACAAACAAAATTATCTTATGGCACATGTCAACTCATTCTGCCGAAAAAACTTAGGTGTCTTTCAGATGAAAAGGTTTAGTGGATTCAACTAAGTTGCCTGGTTGACTGGTTGATTGGCATTGAAGATCTAGTGGTCCATATTAGCATGCTCTTTGACAACCGCCCATTCAACTAATCGCCTTGTCTGAAGGAGGCATGCGTATAAGCTGCAAAATTTTCATGAGTGGATTTTTCGAGACGAATGGAATTTTGTCAATGGCTCCAAAATAATCTTAACTATGAGTATATCCTCAACATAGTTTCCTTTTCTCAGATTAGACTTGATTTTATCTTTCTGAATATGTAAATTTACAGAATATAAGGTTGTAGACATCGCAAATCCTAACTTTCTTGAAAAACCATTAAATTCCCAAAAAGTTTGGTTTGGAATATATCGAAGAAGAGTACTTAGTGAGTCCCATTTTTTTGAAAATACATTTACTGTTGCACGATATCGCAATGAAATACTCGGTTCTGTTCAAAACTCAACTGGATGATGAAGAATTTAAAAAAAAAAATGGGTATTTCCAACTAGACGGTGCAACAGCATAATGATAAGCGTAAAACAGTTGTCCCTAATAATCAAATTCATATTTTCTGCAATTGTTTTTTAGTAATAACAGCTATAAAAATAACTATAATGAATAGTTATGCTTCAACGTTGAAGTTATATACTAAAAATAATTGCGGGTAAAATCGAAATTTCGTTATTAGGGGACACTTTTGTCATGACATTTAACAAGTTTTTAAATACTTTCTTCAAGCAAATCTATCGCTTGGATGTGAATTCAAAATTATAAGTATCTAACACACCACTAAATATATGCTTTTTAATAACAACATTCTTCATATATTTCAACAAAGAACACAGTTTTTTTGCGCTACTATTTTTTTTTTTTTAATAGAGAATTTGACAGATGTCACCTGTCAACTTTGATTTTGGATATTTTTAGAAGCAAAAGTTTGTTTCCAAACACAATATTATTAAAAAAAAATAGCCATATAGGTCCAAACTATTAGAACACTCTATATATGAAGGCAGTGATATAATAAATAATGGCAGAAAAAAAATATATGATTTGTAATATGAACTTACTACTTATGCATAGCATTTAGACCTGGTGGGATTACATCATACCTGAAACAAACAAAAAATTGCTAATATTGTAGAAACAGTTTTAGATTTATTTTTTTTTTTTTGTTAACATTTTAAAATTGAATTTCCAAAGCAATTTTTAAAAAAAAGGCAAGTTCGCTTAAGCAAGCTATTTTAGTATAAGGAATATGTGGCAGGTTTCTGTCAAGATATTTTCGAGACACCTTGTATATCTATATCCAGAGGCTTTGCTCACACGCAAGAAATTAGGCTGTCAACAGAAATTACTTTTTAATAGCCACACTTCGTACATAATGCATGTTTACCTTTCCAATCAATTATTATTAATAAGCTTTTATGCTGTTGAATACACAAGAAGGAATATACCGGCTCTAAAATGCTTGCTCACTTAACGGAAACAAACAAGAAAAAAGTGCTGTTTATGTCCTTAATTTTTTCTGCGTATCGGCTATGGAAGCCTTGATCGTGCCTTATTTTAAATAAGACCAGAAAGTTGTTTTTATGAGTGTGCACTATATTTTAATTTTTTTTTTATTTAGAGGCAAATTGGGTTTTATAATGTAGGGAAAATTGGAAGAGATTAAAATATTAAAAATAATTTATTGTTTGCTTTGCATATTATATGTATATAATGAATAAACAGTTTTGTTTGTGTTAGATATCATGTTTGAGTTTGTGTGATTGTAATAATTGATAAGAATCGATACGGAATTCATTGAGACATTTGACTGATCGATTGCATTATAGCCAAGTTGTAAAAGGAGTACAATTTAAACACGTATTGTAGTCTCAAATTTGAAACTCTTTTAAAAGATCAACCAGATTTGAGCTATCAGTATTTTCTCAAAATGGTTTATTTTGCTGGAAATTATATTGATATTTCTATATGTAGTTTTTCATTCTACATACATCCGAAAGTGTAAAAATATACAGGTGTCCTATTAAAAACAAAAACGAAAGTTGGAAACAATTGCTACCGAACAGGAAACGTAAATCAAATAAGAATATCATAAGTAAACTCACAAACTTTAAGTGGATATCCATACCAATTTTTTTTTTTAACTTTCTCAACTAACAAAGCTATACCATTGTTGTGGGATTTTAGTTATAAACCCTATACATTATTTTTCTTCTCGAAGTTTTATGGTCTTATTATTTAGTTTGCAGTGCATGTGTTTCATATTGTAACAACTTATTAGTTTTATTTTCATATCTTCTTTACCTATAACATAGTCTTTCAATTCTAGTACAAATCATTAAGCCATATCATAACCACAGTATATATCAGTGAGGACAAGCTCGCAAAATCCTTTCTTATTCTTTTGTGGTCCACTTTCAAATGACCTTCAAGTCTAGCTGCCATCTTGTAAAGCTGTTGCCGGGAATTTTACAAACGTATTTAACGTTTTTTTTATTGTGATTTCATTGCAAATATTTCTGAACAGCTTATAGTAATAAAAAAATACGATTCTAGTAAAATAATGTTTGATTAAGTGATACATATATTTTGTAAAAGCGTTTTACGATAATTGAGTTCACATTATTTCGTTCTTGTGAAACTAAATCTGTATTTATATATTTCAGAGTGTAAAATATTCTTCCAGGAATAAATATGCTTTTTATTGTATTTTATTGGTTTTATTGTAGATTTTAAAATTTCTGACATGAAGAGAGTTATAACTATATCGTTCTGTGTGATACAAAGACTGTTCATTTTTATTCGACTAATTCATTTCTAACATCCGATCCTGCAGTGGTTTGTCAACAATGATGTTCGCGAGTGCACAAGTGGATAGAGTTTCACACGTGGACTAAATAATATCGAGTTATCTATAATGTGATGATTAAATTTTATACTAGTATAATGCAGTTCAGACCAAAATCACATTATTTTAAAAAGTGAACATAAAATGAATTAAGTTTGTTATTGTAATAAATAGCGATATAGTTTAAAATCAGTATCTAACAAAAAAAAAATGATCTAATGTGACGTAGGAACCTCTGCACAACGATAATAGTTCTTCTTATCCATGTACTTAATTCTTAATTCTTGTCCTGTTGTATTCAGATTCATTCGGAAATCCAAAAAAATTGCGACCATCGTCAAACAACATCAAAATTTATCTTGCAAGAGGGAATGACACAATAGCATGATGCTCATTGGCGTCTTCTCTCACGGTTATTTCACTTAAATCTAACAATGTGATATATAACAAAGTATATAAATGTTAGGGTCACACAAGGTTCATTAATTGCTTTTAAAACTGCAGTGGTAATTTAAAACGGATGAATAAACTAATTTATGTAGGTACCAACTTAAACAATAACAAATTGCCATATTGGGAAGCTGTAGAAATTCAGACCCCGATGATCATTCGTTGTCTTTACTCTTTATATTCTGTGTTAACATTACATCTTTTATGCCTCACAACATTACTGGCGTCATTAAAAATACTTCTTTAGAGTTTTGCAATCAGGAAGCAGCAAATAACCCAAATATAAAAATAGTTTAATGTCCATGAAACTAAATAAAAATAAATAATTAACATTTAATTTAACGTATGTTTGATGAAGATATTGAAGAAATTAAGTATAATAAATATTAACGAACAAGTAGCAATTGAAACTTTAAAAACAGATGTACTTCCCATAAATTCATTTATTTCCAATAGCACTATAGGATTATTTGAATTTATTTTTCTGTTTATCAGTATTAGTTGTTTTCTGACTTCAAAATCCACTTAAATATTTTCGATAAAGCCAATAATCTTGTGAGGAATAAAATGTGTAATATCATCATTTGAACAAACGGTCTTCAATGTCACTTCCATGTTAAAAATAATCATTATACTATTGTTATTAAAAGAGTACTTCATCTACCCTTGCGGATAAAATGATACTTGAGTAAAACAAAGCTCTCTTTAACATCTGCCATCAAAAAATAATACGTTTTGCTTTCCTCATTTGTCTCAAACTTACACAGGATACATGTATCAATTTTATCTAGTTTATCCTATTAATTAAGAACAGAAAAAAACAAGAACATTAAAACTACATTAGCGCCCACAGATATATTGAAAAATTATTAATTATTTCTGACGTATATTGGTAACTTCGCTAAATACAAAAGCATATAATATGTATGTGTGTTTGTATGTATGTCTACCTCTGTTAATGTTAGCTTCAAAAGTGTCCTGCTGGGATGCTAATGGTCTCGAAATGGATCTTTTCGACTTACTCATTAATTTGTAATTTATATGCTAGCGATTATTTGTTATAGGTGTACGTCTAAATGAATGGCGTGTTTATTTTTTATTGGTAAATACAGGGTGATTCTCAATATATGCGACAAACTTTAAGCGCTGATTCCTGGGGTTATTTTGATCATAAAAGTTCGTAAGAACATATGTCCAAAATCTCTCAGTTTTAAAGTTGTACAATGTTTAATAGTAAGTTAACATAATTAATGTTTTTATTTATAAATTAATAAAATAATTAGTAAAACAAAATTAACTTATATACTAACTGTTGAAAATAACTGCCCCCAACTGCAATACAAGCTTCTATCCTCCGTCGTATTGACTGGCGAGTCCGTTCTAAAATACCAAGGGTATTTCGAATTGTTTGAAAAGCTGCGATAATACGATTTCACAGTTCATCGACATTTTCAATGGGAGTCGTATAAACTAATGATTTAAGGTGACCCCAGAGAAAAAAGTCAAAAGAATTTATGTCTGGAGATCGAGGAGGCCACGGTTGTGGACCTCCCCCTCCTATCCACCGATCTGGATACGTATTGTCCAAAAACTCGCGAGCAACTAAAGTAAAATGCGCTGGAGCACAGTCATGCATAAAATACATTTGTAATCTTAACTGCAACGGAACTTCTACCAGCAGTAGGGGTAGCTCCTCTTCAAGAAAATTGCGGTATACCTCGCCATTTAACCGCATCGGTAAAAAATGTGGACCTTTGAAGTGATCACAAACAATTCCGGCCCACACATTGACAGAGAATTGATGTTGATGACGGGCATTCACTAGTTCGTGCGGATTTTCTTCGGTCCATATGTGATTATTATGAAAATTAATAATCGCGTTTATAGAGAAAGTAGCCTCGTCGGTGAGGAATATTTTAACCAAATAGATTTTGTGCGATTTTGTGTTGCATCCATTGACAAAAAGCCACTCTTTGCGGAAAATCTGCCGGCAAAAAGTACCTGCACACGTTGAATGTGATATGGATACAACAGTTGATCTTTCAATATTCTCCAAACTGTGGCCTGACTAATGTTTAAAGCAAACGCGATTTTTCTGGTGCTTATAGTAGAATGTTCCTCAATTTCATTTAGTACCATTTCTTCAACTTGTGCAGTTCTCACTGTAGATGGGTGCCCGTTATCAGTCGTCCGTTTTTTAAAATTTCCCGTTTCACTAAGACGTTGGTGAAGACGGGCAAATATTGAATGATGCGGGATGATACGGTTCGGGTATCGTTCTTCATAAAGACGTCTAGCAGCACGCGAATTTCCATTGGCAAGACCGTAAATGAAATACATATCACACATCTCAGCATTCGTGTAATTCATTTTAGAAAACAGAAACTGAATGAATACTCTGACAACTATTGACAAATATTGAAACAATTCCCTCTCAACACAATAGTTTTTGAAGAGCCAACTGTGATATTATATCGTGTTAGTCATAGTTCATAATTTATTATTAAACATTCAATAACTTTAAAACCAAACCGTTTTGGACATATACTCATATGAACTTTTATGATCAAAATAACCTCAGGAATCAGCTCTTAAAGTTTGTCGCATATATTGAGAATCACCCTGTAGAGTGTTTAAAATCATGTTGTTTCTAAAAGCTAAAATTAGATATTTGGCAAATAAAAATCATTAACATAAAACGAAATTAATAATTTTGATTAATAGAATCCTTACTTTAAACCTATATTTGGCGATTAGCACCACCTGTTTAAATAAAAAATATCTGTACTTTACGGTAAAAACAATTTATTTTAAAGGATTTCTAATATCTTTCCTAACAACACTCCCGTGAAAGCGTTGGTGATTTATTTACGCTTTTTTCCCCAACTATATCGGTCACCATATAGATGTCCACTTTCCCGCGTATAAAAATAACCCAACGGGAACTTTCCAAGGTCACCACTAATGAGAGAATATCCGAACGAACGGGGAGTAAATAACAAAAGGGATTGGAAGCAAGTAGGGGCACAACCGACATCGTGTTATACATACGTGTTCAACCCCCGGGCTTTAATACTAGCGTGCGTAGGGTGAATTCGCCCTAACCTAACGCAAAAGCCACGAGATTAAAGCGCTGGAATAAATTATGACCCCTGTTTCTGCCTGGAGTAAAGGGGTGACAGTGGAAGGCATTGACCGAGGTAGAAAAGGGTCAATTCTTTCGCTTCGGTTGAGTTTGTTGAATATTCGACGCAAGTCTGTTGAAATTTATGACTTTTTTTTAGGATTAAATTAAAATTTTATTATTTGGGGTGCCGTTAGGTAGTAAATTGAGACCTCTACTTTCTTTACAATTCTTCTTAAATGTTTTTTAATAGTTTTAATTGGTCATAAACCATGATTTTATGTATTTGCTATGTAATAATCTCCAAGTTTCTTGATATTCGGATTTGAAATGTTATTATAATTTTTTCTTATAATTGTGCATTTTCTATGAATTAATTCTGTTCTTTTTTCAATAGAATATCTGGTTGGATTCTGGCTTGGTTAAATGAAACAATAGCTAACATGCAAAACATTTCGATAGCAGTAACTGTTTTTTTTTTCAAATGCTTTAATTCCTAATTATATTTCTAATATTTTATGGTATAATTATATTTAAATAAAATTAGAAATTAAAGTAATTGAAAAACATATTCTTTTATTTAACCACGCCTTAATCCCATCAGAAATTGTATTCAAATGAATTGTGAATATTCCCTAAATAATAAGAAATAAAATAAAAAATCTCTTTTTATGTTTATTACACTCCAAAATAAAATTTCCTCTTTTCTATGTTCAGAGGTACACGCAAAGTCTTAGCTTGAGATCTCTACTAATTTTACAATTTTCAATTACATGATCTTTTCTATTTTTTTTATAATTTATTTATTTTTATTCATATTTCGATAAAAAATTTTGTAGTTCTTCATTTGGAGGTGTCCCAAGATAGCGATTAAAAAATAAAAAATTCAATAAATTGTTATTTAATTCTTTACAATTAAATTTCTTTATTTTTACATTTACATACATTACACTTCTTGCATTATTTTCATTAAATGATCATTTTATCAATTTTATACGATTTAAATCCCTGAATTACTTTTTATTGTGGATATGTAAAAATAGAATTTCGGCGTTTCTACAATTGGAATGCAACAAAGTAGCAACTTGATGCCATTTCTATGAGTTTATTCTATATCTATTAAATGATCATATTTTTTCCGCTTATTATGATTTAATTCTTTAAATTTGACCATAGTCGAAAATAAAATTTCATCGTTTCTACATCTGAAGTACCATATGGCAGCCACTTTACCTCTTTACAATTTTCAGAACATTCGTTAGCTAATTATTTTATCCATTTTCCACGATTTAATCTTTGTAAAAATAATAAAGGCCTTAAGAAGCTGCCTTTATGAAAAAAAATATGATAGGTATAATTATCATAAAATTTTCTAATTGCTACATTTGGAATGCCGTAAGGCAGCTTCTTGAGGCCTTTATAATTTTTACAAATTCTATCGAATGATGATTTTATGTGCTTTTCTACGATTTAACTATTTTAAATTATATCCATCCTGGTAAAAGATTAAATTTCCTCCCATTTTCGTCTGAACTGCCCGAAAATAGCAACTTTTGGAGTAACCATTACTGTTTCCATAATGTTCTTTAAATAATAATTTTATGCATTTTTTACGATCCATTTGTTTTAAATAACGATTATCTTAGACTAGAATGAAATTTTCTTGCTTCATCCTTTTGAAATACCCAAGGTAACAACCTGAAACCTTTCCTGTTTCTACAAATTCCATTTTATATTAATAATTACACAATTTCTACGATTTGATTCTCTAAATTACTTTTATCGAATGTAAAAATAGATTGTCCCTGTTTCATTTGGAGAGCAACTTGCGGTTATTGCTATTTTTAGGACTTCCACTAAATAATCATCTCTTCCCACTTACTATGATTTAATTCTTTAAGTTATTTTTATTGTAGTCGAAAGTAAAATTTAATCATTTGGGGTACCATACGGAAGCAACTTAACCCCTTTAGAAGATTTAGAACTTTTGTTAAATAATCATTTTATCCATTTCTGGGATTTAATTCTTTTAAATTATACGTATATAATAACCCAAAATAAAATTTTCTAATTTCTACATTTGGAATGCCGTAAGCAGCTTCTTGAGGCCTTTATTATTTGTACAAATTCCATTAAACGTAAAAACTTTATGTACTTTCTACGATTTAATTATTTTCAATTATATCAATCCTCGTGAAAAACGAAATTACCTCACCATTTCGTTTGAAGTACCACAAGGCAACCGCTTGGCACCATTACTGTTTCCATAATTTATTTAAAATGATAATTTCACACATTTTCATTTAAATGACGTTCATCTTAGACAAGAATGAAATTTTCTTGCTTCTCCTTTTGACTACCCAAGGTACCAACCTGAGACCTTTACTATTATTACAAATTCCATTTTATAATAATAATTACACATTTTCTACGATTTAAATATATATTTATCGGGATCAAAAATTGACTTTCTTCACTTCCACATTTGAACTACCTACCGCCAGGTAGTAACTTGAAACCTTACTACGTTTCTTCAATTTCTCATCGATTTTATTGATTGATTAAGGCAATTACTTGATACCATTATTGTCTCCATAATTTACTTTAAACGATAATTTTGTGCATTTTAAATAATGTTTATCTTAGACAAGAATGACATTGTCTTGCTTCTCCTTTCAAAGTACCCCAAGGTATCAACTTGAGACCTTTACCATTTCTACAAATTCCAATTTATATTAATAATTACACATATTTTATGATTTATATTTATCTGAATAAAAAGTAGATTTTTTTCACGTCTACATATGAACTACCTACCGCAAGGTGGTAACTTGAAACCCTTACTATGTTTCTTCAATTTCTCATCGATCTTATTGATATAATACATGACGCATGTGCAGCGTATATGCATAAGTTATAGCATTTACACTGCGCACCGCCTTTTGTATACAATACACACATTTGCGATCGCTGTCTCGTATAATAATATATATATGCGTATATCCCGGGCGGCTCCATATTTAGCGAGATCAATGGCCTCTTTATGCAATCATACGAAATGAGTAATGCGTACGCCGTGTATAATACTGTTCGCGCCTGGGATACGGCAATCCCCGATCGCGAACAGCATGCCAAGTAGTAGCTATAGCGTTCCTCGCTCGTCGTCGGATGCCGTTTTTCTTTTGTTTTCAGCTGGAAGAAACTACGCGAGTGTATATCATATTTATAACCAGACCTGCGACAACTTCGTCAATTTTTCAGATTCTGTACGGCGAATACTGTCTTGCAGGCGTATCAGCGCTTAGAAATTTCACTAGTAGATTCTAATGGAAAAACAAATTTAATATACAGGGTGTTACAGTGACAGCGCAGTCGTGATCTCTTGTAGTCAAATTGGTAACATTTTTCAAAAATTATATTTCAAGATGGATGTAGACGGATTAAATCTACAATTTAAAAAAAAAATGCGCAATATACAAGGTGTTAAGCAATATGTAGGAATTGTGCTTTTTTGTTTTAATGGATTATCCTATATTTTATAGCATTTTCTTCCCAATTATACACTGGAAATTAGGTCAATTTTATTTAAGTAAAATAACAAAGTAATCATTTTTGTAGTCAAATTCCCAGAGAGAATGGTAAATATATCCAAGAAAATTTAAAAAAACAATTAGCTGAAATAGATAAAGAGTCAAATTATTGTAAATAAATTTACTACTTTTTTTATATAATATGCCTAATGGATACCCTAATAGCCAGAAATATTACATAGATGTTTTTAAAAATATATTTATATAAATATTTTTCGTGAGAGGTTTTTGAATATATTTTTCATATTTTTTTCTAAATATAGATAAAATATTCAATTAAAATATTTATTCCATATTTTAAAATTAATGTAAGCGCTATATTTTTTCTAAAGTATTTGTAAAATATTTATATGAAAATTGAGATTTTTTATGCAATCTATTTAATTTGTCAAAATGAACTAAAATTGTTCTTGGTTATTTAGAATGTATAACGTCGATAACGAAAATTTGAAACATACATAGAGTTGTCTAAAATGCAAGAACTTGTTTTTTCACACTCACCATACAAGTTAATAACCAATAATTCTGGCATCTTTTAAGGCATACTGAAGGTTTATCAAATTAATCACTATTTTTTAATTGAAGTGTTCTAAATAAAAAACAAGCGTATTTATTATCATTTTATTTGAATAAGCCAATAAAAATGAAAAATACTCATTTTTAAGTCTAGCCTTGGCTGGTGTCAGGTATAACCCTATGGCTTTTTTCATATCTTCGGTAGTGGCGCTCTCATGGCGTTTCCTTGTGGCCTCTAAAACAATGCCAATTGTTTTAGATCATACCATGAATAAAACATCGTACAACATTATCAACACCTACTAATACATTTGGAGCATTTACAATAATTGGAGTGGTAGCTACATTCTAATACTTACGATACTTATTTTTACTTTATTTCATAATAATAAAACATTCTACGTACAAACAATAAAACAACACAACGTATTCTAACCTCTATTTGAGGTTATGACGCTTATCTACCGAGATGAATCTCTTAAGCAAATCAACTAGCAATTTATCTGGTAGATGCAGTAGATATATGATGCATAAAATTCCTACAATTATATTATTAAACGATTTCTGTACATAGCGATACTGAGCATTCCAATTATCTTATAAATGCCATGACATGTTCAAAGTTTTGCTTACCTCGTAGTCACCACAAAAACTAAAACACTTAATTACACGGTTAACCCTAATCTGCCCTAATCGTATACTATTATAAACTATAACATGTAACGGACAAACGAATGAAAACGTTGATGATACGCACGTGCGCGTATGCATTCTATGTACCTAATCCATAGACGCATAAACAATACTAAATCATATAACACCGGCACCGTAATGAATAGAGTTGTTGTGTTGACGTTCGCAACTTACAAATATTACAAATAATATAATACAAAACGCAGATATATTAATAGAAAAGTTACAGCGCTCAACTTAGATACTAATTAAATCATATTAGATATATATTATCTAATTTAATCTTTAAACTATCATTTTAAATAGGTACATACCTACTTAATATGTATACATACTTTACCCATTTTATATTATTCGTCCTACGCACCAAATGTACAAAAGAAAAAATTCAATCTTTTTTTTTATATGAAATAAATATTTACAGAAATACAAAGCAAAATATTCTTGCAGAGTTATGGAAAATATATTGAGAAAACATTTGCAATAAAATATTATTAATGCTACATTACATATATATTTTTTAAATGTTTTCCTAATATATTTTCTATAATATATTTTATGCATATTATATTAATATAACTAATATTCAAGAAAGATTTAATATTTATAAAATATGAAATAAATATAGTTGGTCACTGGGGTAGTGCTTATTTGACTATTCTTATAGGCAAGTTAAATAGCAGCAACATTAACAAAAGCAATAAACTGTAAATATATATATTTTAATAGTATCTATCCTATTTTGAAGTCCATCTATAGTGATAAAAAAATAAAATCTAAAATGTTTTGACTTTATTAAAATATATTTCAATGACAAATACACATGGCAGATTTAAATAAAAAGTAAACTGCTTGTAAACGAGACAGTTACAAAGAATGAAGCAACTATGACAATAACAAAACAAAAATATTATTGGAAGAATAATTGAATGAGAACTTAAGGTGAAAATTGGATTAATTATCGTGAAGATATTTGACAATATTTATTATAAAGAATAACAATCTTTGCAGGACGACATTAAGCCACTATACATGCTTTAATTAACTAACGCTAATTAATAATTAGGTCATACTAGAAATATGTTGAAGATCCTTGGTAATGTGAAACATGCGTATGTTAATATCAACACATATTTTTAATGCGACCTAAAAATATTATAGTTTTTAAATCCAAATTTTCAAAATGTTATTATTTGACAACGTTTTATACATAAAACAATTTAGCTTTATTCAAATTTGCCATGTTTATTTTTAATTGAAAAAGACTTTAACAAAGTCGAAACGTTTTAATAAACAAGATTTAATGTCTCTGATTTTCAAATAAAGTATTAATATTACTTAAAACAGGCTAAGTAACTTTAATTTAATGTTTAACTAATCGATGACTCAAGCAGCCATCAAGGCGCTGAGCTCATATGAAATCAGCTCCAAGATGGTCTGGGAATGCCTAGGGAAACTAAATGAGCTAGGCAAAAGAAATAAAGTAACCCTCCTGTGGGTTCCGGGTCACACAGGAGTGGAAGGAAACGAAATAACGAATAACCTCGCAAAAAAGGGGGTGGAATGCCTTTTGTAGGGCCTAAACCCTTTTGCGGGTTAAGTAGCAGTACAATACTGAAGAAACTAAAAATAGAAATGGAGCAGAGAAAATCCAGTTACTGGAAAAATCTCCAGGGAATGAGGCAAAGTAAAATTCTTCTGTGAACTTATAACCAGAAGAGGTTTACAGAATGCATCAACCTGAGTAAGAACAATGTTCGCATATTAACAGGAATACTTTCAGGCCATTGTAGACTGAAAGGACACCTGAGTAAGCTTGGATTGGAAAAAAGATCCTGAATGCAGATTTTGTGGGGAACAGGATGAAACACCCATCCATCTCCTCTCAAACTGCGTAGCACTGTGCAACTCGAGGGCATTGCACCTGGGAGCATATGAAATCGAAGTGGGAGACTTACCTAGACTGGGGCCCTCTGACATCCTATACTTTCTAAAAGGAATAGGATTGGAAGGCCAGCTGTAAAGCAGCAAGAATAGGGGACACAATAGATCTTTTAGGTCGCAGTGTAACACCACCCTTCTATTAACATACATACAATCTATGACTGAATATTTTAAGTATCTTTATTCAATTTTTCCACATTAATTTTTCTCTGTGAATACCTATAATTGATATTTTCCCATTATCATAATGGAGGTAATAAAAATGTGTGAAAGATTGAAGAGGAGTAAATAAAGGATACGTTGACAGAGGCATTTTCGGAATTGAAATATCTCTCCTTCCAGTCTACTATTTACGCTGTTGACAAACACGTTAATATTAACGCGCATGTATACGAGACTAATTATTGTAAAACTGGTAATTTTAGATTTTTTTGACGGAATGCCAAGCAAAACAAACCAGTATTAATATTCCTTTCAACTGTCGGGCAAATTTTTCGGTAGGAAAACAATTATATTGCAATATTTTCAAGCGAATTTTTACTACTGGACAAGGAAAAGAAAATAACTAGTTTTCAATGGTATCGATTATCTTAGACAAAGAGAAATTCTCTCATAGATTCTAAAATCTGAGTGATAAAACCTATTCCATCACCTGCCAATGGAATTCGAGAGAGATAAGGCCATACTTCATTCATATTCGTGAATTACACATGCTGAGCCTTGATTATTATAAATGTTGTACTTATTCCCATTCCCAAGCTTACTCAGATGTCCTTTCAGTTTACGATTGCCTGAAAGCATTCCTGTTAATATGCAAACATTGTTCTTACTCAGATTGATGCATTCTGTAAACCTCTTCTGGAACCTATAACTTCCCAGAAGAATTTTACTTGGCCTCATTTCCTGGAGATTCTCCCAATTTCAGGATGGTGTTATGCTTCCACTCGCTCTTGTTACTAATCATTCCTTCCTTGACCATTCTGAGTGTGGTTCTTTTTGCCAAGCTCTCTACCACAAGACCAGGTAAGAAGTGGAGTTAAACAGAAACACAAAGAACACTGGAAGACAAATTCATGGAAAGACCATTATTAAAGAACCATCAAAAAAGAAAGCTGAAGAACCTTAAGCAGCTCAGTAGGAATCATCTTTGCATCGTAACAGGTCTCCTAGCAACAAGACACTATACACTAAAAAGAGATCTACAGAAAATTGATATTAACCAACCGCAGATTATGTAATGAAAGGACAGAGAACTCTTATAAGTAACATTCTATCTGAATGCAAGGCTCTAGACCAGGGGTCGGCAAATTTTTTTTAGGACAGGGCCAAATCGTAACGAAAATTAAGTTCAGCGGGCCAGGTTGTAAACTCTAACGTGTATATTTTTTATTAAGTGTTCTCTGTATTTTATTGAACCGAAAACAATGTACCAAAAAGTTTCCGTCGTAGCATACAGGGTGTTTAAAAATTACCGACTTATCGAAGAATCTTAAAGTTACAAATTTTTTTTTTTTTCAAAAACACCCTCCTGTATATTCTTATATTTTTCTGCAAAATTCCCTATAAGCTTCAGTGGTTTTATTTTAAATTATTCCTATTATTTATTAACTTTTCCAAATGGTCAAATAATTTTTACCTGGTGGATTATAAATAACATTACAATAAATTATTATTGCTAGTAAATATTACAATAATCATTGTTTTCTGTATGTTAGTACCTAGAAAAGTACGCAATATATAAACCAAACAGTAAATATTAAATATTAAAACTTTATTTTTATCTGGTTCGCATTTTGCAAAATGAGGCAAAATGCGAACAAAAAGTTAATAAAGTATTTGTGTGATATAAGAATTTGCAGAAAATTGAAATAGCTACATAATGGAATCCTTGCAGACGATGTGGTAATAATAACAGACAGTGAAAAACAAAGAAAATTTGGACATATGGAAAGGAAACATGGAGGAAGAGGGCATGACAATAAACATAGAAAAAGCTAAAATCCTCGAAAACCAGAATGTTGAAACTAAAATTGAAATAAATGATATTAAAATAGAGCAAATGAGAAATTTAAATATTTAAGAGTAACATTGGAAGAAACAGGAAAACAAGATGGTGGAATAAACGATTGATAAAACAATCAAGTACTACGCAATAAACCAAAAATTTATTAATAAAAAAGACAAAAAAAGACAAACCTATAGTAGTGTTATGAAGAAAGCCAAGAAAAATAAGATTCCACTATTTTAGGGCATTTGGAAACACATCTCAGTAGTTCAATACCTCCTACTTCTGAAGATTTGGGCACCTTGAAAACATCTAACCAGAAAATGTTTAAGTAAAATAGGATCCATTTTTAGGAATTCTAATCCAATCTAGATCACAAGAAATGAATTGCGACATATTTTTTTGTAATACTTTAACGAATGTTAATATCTTTTTATTTAAAATAATTTGAAGGGACGAAAGTTCAGTTGAGAGGGCATAAGAAACAGAAGCAATAATTACTATTAATGGACGGAACGATTGTAGAAATTCTTTCTCATTTAAAAAAATATTAATAATTTCTCTGGGTTCCAAAAATCTCAATAAAACTTTTCCACTATTGCACCATCGAACTGGCGATGGTTAACTCGCCGAGAGCCAATCATGTTAACCACAGCCACAACTGGTTCAATAATGCGAAATAGATAGAGGTGTTTGATGAATTATGTAATGACTTATTGAAAGCTTTGCACAAAACAAAAATACTTGGGCAGTATCAACAATGACTGTTGACTCATCAAGAACTAACAAAAACCACTAGACATTTTTTGCCTTCTCCATTAAGAAGCGTATATTGTGATATTCTCAATTTATCTGATAGTCGCTTGAGTTGAGAGGTCAACAGAAAAACAAACCCTGTTCTTTGGGCACAGTTCTTCAGCTTTATCGCAAATCTATTCATGAATATTTCAAATTTAATTCTAAATAAGGTTAGAAATATTATTGCGAAGTACGCCGAAAGCGTTCATAGTAAATGAATTAACCGGACTTATTTACCGCGACATCAGTTGACTATCAGTCGGTGAATAGTAGATGTAGATACCTCCCGGTACAATAATTTTCGTAAACCCTTATTGTGCGTGAGAAAATCTATCGGCAATAGCTGAATTAACCGCTTGGTACTTACAACTTACGCGGGCCGGATTGAAATACGCAGCGGGCCGGATTTGGCCCGCGGGCCGTAGTTTGGCGACCCCTGCTCTAGACACAAGAAGACAGGCATTTTTTGGCAAGCCAAAAATAACCCCAGAGGATTATTTCGATCAACCAGCCAGAGACATCTCCAGATTAATGCTGGACACTAGAATCCCCGACTAGCTGATATAATTTAATGGGTAAAAAAAAATGAAAGGTTAAATACAAAAAGGCAAAAGACTGAAGTGTTTTCGGCTACTCCATGTGTCAGACGGTTCTCACAACAACAAAAAAATATCTAATCGTTCTAAAACCAAATTCTCAACGATGAACTTATATACGCCGGTTACTTCTATAGCAGCCTGCACTCCTATCCAGCTCCTGTTTGTTGAACGTCTACGTAATGGCCGATATAATTTAGCGTCTTTTCACGAGCCCATATCCGAATGCTATACCAATACATGAACGCGGGCGTTCTGTTTCTATTATACGCGTTTCTGTGGATGTGTTGACCAGCACCTAAGACGCGTAGCAGCAGAGTTCGTTTCGTTATTTATAGAATAGGAATTTAGCAGTGGAACAACGGATATAGCATCGCATATTTAACATATAAGTGGTAGCCATCGATTTCAACTTATAATTTCGCATAATACCGGACGGATACACTGCTAATATGCGGGAGGGGCTAATCCTGATGTCTTTTTTTATTTGTATATCGTTTATGGGATTTAAGTCGATGATGAGAAGTTATTGATGACTAGTAAGGTTAAAAAAAAGGAATGTTTTTAGGCACTATTAAGTGAATATTTCTGATAAGATGTGTAGGTAGATCTAATCAAATTAGATTTGTTAAAGTATACATTTTATCCGGAGTTACAATAAGATAAAATTTATGAGATTAAACTTTTGGCTTTGAGTCACTAACAAGGGAACCTCGCGAACTGTCACCCGCAGATTTTGATGAAACTTTAAGGGGTATAAAACACCCTTGAAATTCCACCAAAATTTCGTTTATGTAATAACTCTTTTTTCCCAGCAGGGGAGGAAAGAGGACACTTTACTTAGGGAGGAAAGTTGTAGTTTTCCTCCCTAGCGCGGAAAGTTGTACTTTTCCTCTCTAGGGCGGAAAGTAAGTGATATTGACATGATGAAACTGTATACATCTTATAATATATGACATTATTGATAGGTGACATTAGTATATTCGACCCAGTCTGACCGCTCATTTATGAGATAATTGCTAAATTATTAGGTATTAAGTTTCAATTATTAAACTATTATTAAACACTTTTAAAACGATGCTAGAAATATTTGACAGGTTAAGCCTACCATCTATAATGTCACTCACAGATATGTCTTTATTATTTTTAGACATTTAGTTAAAATTGGACTGGCTAGGGAAAAAATAGTATTCAAACAATGTGAGGAAAGTGCTATTGCAGACCTTGGGCAATTAGAATATTTGCCCACGGCTTGAAATAGAGGACTTTCCTCCCTTCCTTGGTTAGGTATATTCTATTAAACGGTGCCAAATAGAAAAAATCCAATAGCAGACTTGCACCGTTTGAAAAGTCCTTTCGGCTGGTGTAAATATTTATATACAGGGTGTTACAATAAACACGAAACGACGTATATTGAGCTTATTTGTTCGAATTTCAGAAATCGGTTATAATCGCTGTTTCTGTTATGAAGCAATGTATACAAAAGTGTTTTATGTAATTATACAGGGTGTTAAAAAATTACGAATTTTGGTATACTTCTTTATTCTAATGAGATACTCTGTATATTATTATGTGACTGTATTGTTTTCTAGTTATGCACAACAATACGTCTGACTTGCAGATATTTTTATTTTATCTGGGACAACGTGGGTCGAATAACTTGTCACAGACATCGCTCAGAGCTATACAGCGTGTTAAAAAAAGGTTGTCGGATATTTTACCCAATTGTAGTACTGGTGGAAATAAACAAAAAAGTCTTAGTCAACATGGGTCCGCAATTCAACTGTTTTTGACATATAATCGATTGCATATTGTTTTAGTAGGATAAAAATTTTCAAAGAAATTCTGATCGCAATGTCAATTAAACAAATGTTTATTTAAAGTAAAACTAAAGAAATTGTTCTACATGTCCACCGTTCATTTCTAAGCACGCTTCACACCTTCTTATGAAAGATCGACGCAATCTTTCGAAAATTCCTGAAGTCCTCCGAATTTCCTCGCAACAATTTACGATTCGTTGCCTGAGTTCTTCCAAATTGTTTACAGATCGTGCGTACACTAATTGTTTTAGATGCCCCCAAACATAGAAGTCTAGAGGTGTCAGGTCAGGGGCCTAGGAGGCCATGCAGTTGGTCCACCCCGTCCTATCCATCTCTCGTTGTAATCTTGATTTAAGAAATTTCTAACTACGATGGAAAAATGCGCAGGAGCTCCGTCGTGCATAAACCACATATTTAATCTGTTAAAAAGTGGCACGTCTTCCAACAAAACGGGTAATTCATTTCTTAAAAAATCCAAGTATACTTGTCCCGTTAAACGATTAGGGAGAAATCCTGGACCAATTAAACAGTCTCCAAAAATAGTAAGCCAAACATTTAGCGAAAAACGGTTTTGGTGATGCAGTTCAACAACAGCATGGGGATTTTTATGTTATGAAAATTGAATATTCCGTCTCTTGTAAACCCAGCCTCGTCACTAAATAAAATCTGAGTCGCAAAATTAGGAGTTTCTGCCCGCTTTCGTAAAACCCAATGACAAAAAACCCTACGTGCATCATAATCGTGAGAAGCAAGAACTTGCACGCGTTGAATGTGGTAGGGATAGAGCTGCTGTTCCCGCAGAATTCTCCAAATGAGAGGATGACTGACGTTCAGTTCTGCGTCTTCGGGTGCTAATATTTGGGTTGTCTTCTACCCGTCTCAAAATATCTAATTCTATTGCGGGAGAAGAAACTGATCTAGGTCTACCAGAACCACCATTAATTTTAAATGAACCAATTTCGAACAGCCGGATATGAAGTCTTGAGAAAATCTTATCACTCAGTAACAACTAATTTGGAAATTCTTCGGCATACATACGCCGTGCTTCAGTGGCATTACCATTCGCACGACCGTACATAAAATGCATATCGGCCATTTCTGTATTTGTGTACTTATGCATAATTTGAGAACAAAAAAAAGTTGACGCAAATGATAAATAATCTGATGACAGATGTCTGACGGAACTAATTTTAAGTCACAATCAGTTGTTGGACAAAGGGAACTATTCTCAAAACCGAAAAATGTTTTTTTTTTTTATTTTAAAATATGCAATCGACTATATGTCAAAAACAGTTGAATTGCGGACCCATGTTGACTAAGACTTTTTTGTTTATTTCCATCAGTACTATAATTGGGTAAAATATCGACAACCTTTTTTTCAACACACTGTATATCTACAGAGGACGTCATTTCATTTTAAATTTAGTTCATAACGTATTGCAGTGTCGGTAGTTAACATGGTTCATATCAATCCTGCAAATGTTTATTCATCTGCTAATACTGTTATATATTTACAATGAAAATCTTTTTTTTTTCAATTTTTCGTCGTTTCAAAAGCTAAGAATGGAAAATAGAAAAAAATTAATGACGGACTTACACCGTTTGGGGAGTCCTTTCGGCTGGTATAAATATGTTACAATAAACACGGAATGACGTATATTAAGCTTATTTGAACGAATTTCAGAAATCAGTTATAATCGCTGTTTTGTTATGAAGCAGTGTATACCAAAAGTGCTTAGATAATAATACAGGGTGTCAAAAAAAAATATGAATTTTGAATGAATTTGTTTTTCTAATGAGATACTCTGTATATTATTATGTGGCTGTATTGTTTTCTAGTTATACACAACAATACGTCTGACTTGCAGATATTTTTATTTTATTCGGGAAAACGTGGCCTGAATAACTTGGTGCAATATATATAAGAAGTCATTTCTTTTAAATTTAGTTTATATCGTATTGTAATGCCTTTAGTCAACATATCAATCCAGCAAATATTATTCATCTAATATTGTTATATAGTTCTAATGAAAATCAAAAAAAAACTTGCAGATATTTTTATTTTATTCGGGAAAACGTGGCCTGAATAACTTGGTGCAATATATATATAAGAAGTCATTTCTTTTTAAATTTAGTTCATATCGTATTGCAATGCCTTTAGTTAACATATCAATCCAGCAAATATTATTCCATCTAATATTGTTATATAGTTCTAATGAAAATCAAAAAAACGTAAAATAATCCCTGAGAAATAGAATTGCTGAATGACGTAATAAGAAGTCTGATCGATGATACAGGATGTTCCAACAGTTAGCAGTGTACTTTTTTCTTCTTGAAATATGAAGTAAAATAAATATTTAAAAATATTTATTTAAAAGATATATATAAGTCACACAAGCTTGGATAAAGCCTTATTGAAATGAAGGAGGCTCACATCACGATATTATTATTTGTTAAATTGATTTTATACTTATTTATTTCTGACTTTTTTGTATTGCCATCATAAAATCAAAACGATAGAAGGTCTAATTTAAAAAAAAAAAATGCTTTGGGGGCAAGTTTCTTAGCGCGCAGTTTTAAAAAGTATATCGTTTAAGATCCTGCAAATCATTTCATCGATGCCTCGTTCGATTTTATGTCTCTGCAAATAAAGGAGATATAACTTGTAACATTGAATCTAAGACAATCGGTATATCATCTAATCTAAAAAAAAAATTGTTAATACTTTGGAAAATAAATGTATAAATAAACTAAATATTAGTTTTAAATGTTCAATCATTTAATTGTAATTTCCTATTGACTCTACTTTATTTTCCTGTGTATGTAACTAGCATTAACTGCATTTATTGATTTAAAGTATCAATGCTGGTAATGTATTTAATCTATGCTTAAATCTCTACGGTACGTAAAGATACAGAGACTTATTTACAATTTTCCAATGTCTATTTTTTTTTAAATTAACTACATATCTTTCTTATTAGATCATTTAAATTTTCCAATGCGCTAAAACAATAAACTTTTTTTTTACTCCTACGTACAACTCATCGATGCGAACGTACAAAGGAAATATACTCCCAGATCCAATAAAACCTCCAGATAGATAAGCGTGACTTTGACATTGAATTGAGCAACAATTTACGACTTCAACCTTTATTACTTTTTTTTTATATTGCTGTTTATATTAGTAGTCGGTATCTAATAGGCATGGAAATTGCACCAATCGAAACGTTCACAAATAGTATAAGCGTTTCAAATATTTGTATAGATAACTCAGTACAAGGGAATTCTCGATCGTATCTTACTGATTTTTATGAAATTTGAAACACATGTGGAGTCAGACTTTCATTTTAAATTGTCTTAGCTCCCCGACCTTCCACAATAATAACAAATTTAAATAAAATTTATATTTTGCATTTCTACAACCTACAAAGCAAGATTAATAAGTAAAAGAAGGTTCAAGAAGAAAGATTAGTTGAACATTTAAAGAAATAGCGTCAAATCAAAGACTAGAAAAAAATTGTATTACAAAATAGATTCAATTAACGCAGATATTTTCCAACCTCGCTGCACATCCGCGCACAAGACCAAACAAACTTTGATGTCGACTCACACATACACAAATACATAGACGGCTGAGAGCCGTGCTATACTTTTAAACTAACATGCGGTGTTCTCAATACGCTTCTAACGATAGTCTCCTCTTCGGACGCAGGCTTTGTAAACAAACTAATAGATAGACGGTAATTCAGGATAGTATAAACGCCAAGTTATAAAGAGCTGGGGCAAAGCCGGAATAAAATAGATGTAGTACAGAAGTGTATGTATTTTGCTGCACATGTGCGCAAAATTAGATTTCTTCTGGTTGTTTATTAGGTTGTCGATAGGTTTTTATACAGTCAGAATTTCCATCCAATAATTCTTGCATTAATTTTGATTTATATAGATGATATTTTCCGCGCTGCAATATTCTGACTGGATGTAACATAAGTTTGTGGAAATTCCTCTAATGCTACAATCTTGAGCATTAACTTTATTACGCAATTTTTTTAACATTTCCGGTTAAGTTATACATTCACTAATTGCGGTTTATATAGATATTTTACGCGCTGCAATATTCCGGTTGGATGTAACACAAGTTTGTGGAAATGCCTCTACAATGCTACAATCTTGAGCATTAACTTTATTAGGGATTTTTTTTTTTAACATTGCCGGTTAATTGATATTGAAATGATAATAATAATATTTTTTTTTCCTTATTAAATCACAAACTTCATATTTTAATTATATGTTTTCAAGTTTTTAAGTCAGTATTTAAAATAAACATAAGATTCCAATACATAGGTTCACGAATATGTTACTAAAATCAATTACACAAAAAAACTTTACAGAACAGCATAAAATAAAGTAAAATTGCTTACTTGAAATGTATTACAAATAGTTGTCTTCAGTGCGTACTTGGCTGGCATTCGGGCCATTTTGGTTTTGTTGTTTCCATACGTTTTTAAATTTGTGATAGTTTTGAAAGTTTTTAAAATTACACGTTTTAATGTGTTTGTTTTCTTAGTTTATTAACGTTTGTCATTTTAATGTGTAGTGTTAATCAAATTAAAAGTTTTTATTTCGTAAGAATTTCTCTTACTACATAAAAATATTGACACATCAATCTTACATAAAAACAAACCTTTACGTTTTAGTAAGTATTTCATTTATTACATTATAGTTGTTATATACTAAAAGTTAAAGATTTCGATTTCAATTAAATTAATAATTAGATAACATAAAAATAATGGTGTCTAGTATAAAATTAGTGAAACTGTTTATACAAAATTAAAATTAAAATGTAAAAAATTTTAAATGTAAATTCAATTTGTAATTGATAACCCAACAATTTTTCATCTTATAGTTGCCTGAAGATGGTATGTAGCCGAAACATGTTGCAATAAATATATTAAATAAAAAGGAGTTGGAATACGAATAATACCTGTTATTATTTCAATATCAATACACATACACCAATTCCCTGGGACATTACAGGTACAAGATACAGATTTCCAGTTAAGTTATACCTTCTCAGAGCTGTACCAACTACAAAGTCGTGTTATCGGATGACGATCTTGATGCAGATTCTTAATTAAATCGTATACTTCTTCATGCGTTCTAACCCATAGTCACCAAAGCCAACCATTATTAGAATTTCGATACATGGCCAATAGGTAAGGGCTCTTGCACACGATCAAACTTGTATGGAAATTTTTGTAGATCTTTTTTTAAATAAGTGAAAAAGTGTGGAGATAATTAATTACATAAAACACGTTTCTAATCTATTCGCATACGAACAAATGATTGATTGTCATGACATTTTGTTTCTGAGTTTACTTAAGTAATATTGTATAAGCAGCGCATTTTCTTCGTGCATCTGCTAGATATTGTTCTAATTGAAACGAAAATAAAGCTGCTAAAACAATGAAACAATAGCCCGACAGTCAATTGTTACCATGACACCTTTTCTTCAATATCCCTAATCTTCAACAGTGTACTGCTATTACTCAATATGATGCTAATTACAAAATATTGCTTTAAGAACGGCTATACTGACCGGAGTAAAATTGGCTACACTTTGCACTTTTTAATTTTTCTAATTTTGGTAATAATTAGCGGGCCCAGAATAGAATTTTTCAGTGCCAAAATAAGTAAAAATAACAACTAAATGCAAATGTTCATAAAATTAAAAAAAGAAAATAATTTTATGTATACTTAAAATACGGAAGATAAAAAAAAATATAAATGAGAATTAAAATTGATACAAATATAATACTTTTTTTTATATAAGAGCAGGTGATGATGTAATAATGTACTGTATAAATAATCATTGTGATCGTTTATAAATTATTAAAAGATTTATTAAAGGAAGCAATTCATTAAATAAATAATTATAGATATAAGCAAAAGGGAAGTTTCATCTGTGCCTCAGCTTTTTAACAGGAATTGTCGATGATTTAAACCGTCTTACTCATACGTTAGATCATTTCTTGATGTTTCACAGTAGGTGATTGCTCCTACAAGTACATAATTGACTTTAAAAATCTATTCACTGCGATGCTTATATTAGAAATATTCCGTTTTTTTTTATTTATCAATTTATTAACGACAGTTCCTGATTGTAACGATTTTTTTTTATTCCGAACAAATGATCGATACAGCCAATAAATTTTAAAGAAAAAAACCGATCATTAATAAACCTAAAACTAGTTCTTCCTTTATTAGCACACCACTTAATCTATGCTGCTGATTTTAATTTCGCAATGTTTACATGTGATTTGCATTAATTTACAATTATGCTGGATTTAACTATCGGTTAAGGAATTATAGGCGCACATATTAAGCCGGTATTGTGTATATTAATACATAAATTATGATTATTAATAATTATAATTACATACATTTATCTGGTATTTCATTCGAGTTGCAAAAAATGGCCTTCAGACGTTGCATGCCTTGTTGGTATTCATTGATTGTACGAATGAATAAATTGAATCCAAGCAACGAATCTAGACATTCTTTCTACGGGAAGTTTTGGTTTTTTTTTTTAATTTTGGAAATTTAAACGAATCTAATTGTCACAGAATAATAATAAAAAATCTTTTACATTTTACTTGACCAGATGGATGTCACTATAGGTGATTGATCATGTGCTCGAAGAAATATATATGCAGAGATATAAAAATTAATATTTTGTAAACATCAGTGGCAGTTGGAATGTGTACAAACCGTCATGATAATGTAAATATTATAAGAAATTGTAAGCAAGATGTGGAAGCATATTTGCTGGATTACAAGCTTTACGTTACATGGCAGTTGTTGTCTTTTCTACAAGATTATTAAATGTACTGTACAGTCAAGTAAATGCACAGTACGTAGATTAAAGGGATTATACTTATACAGGGTATTCCACGTAACTGGTTCATTAAAAGTTTATGAAGTTCTATTATTTACTTATATTTGAGATTTTGGCACCATTATATGTTCGATTGTAACTATAAATGTAAAATACCTTAACCAAAATATCACTTCCGGTTGACCGGAAATGGATGTCAACTTTGTTATTTTAAATAGAATGATCTAATTTTTTATTCATTTTTGGATTCTACAACTATAAATACGTCAGTTTTCATTAGCTATTCCTATAGCTACATGTTGCCGTTTTTGAGTTATTTAAGTTTTTCTTTTTTTTTTAGTCACAATCATTGCATCATTGAGAAATTAATATCTCGGTTAATACTGCTAGTAGAGACCCCAAATTTGCTATGTTATGAATGTAGATATTACTGCAAATAGATTGCAAAGTGGACAGTTTCTTCCCCATGATATCTCACACATGTTCAATGGGGTTTAAATCTGGTGAATGGGGTGCTTAAGGGAAAAAAATTAACTCCTGCTTCTTGGGGATAGTCCATAGTTCGACGAGCAATATGGGAACCTGCGTTGTCTTGCTGAAAGAGGATTTTTGGACAGCCATCTAGATAAGGTAGTAAAGTGGTCTGCAGGTCAACATCTACATAACTCGCAGCTGTTATACTGCCTCGAATAAAAAGAAGTGGTGATCGGCTACCATAAGCAATAACCCTTTAAACCATTACTCCACGGAATGGAAAAAAGTTCAAAAGCAGCTATAGTTTTGCCTAAACCCATAAAAAAAAAAAACGTTTTAGCATACTTTGAAGCATACATCCTCAATCATCAATACTTTGTACCGAACAAGATTTAGGACTTGATGGAGCACTCAACAGAAGAGATTGCAGTGGCAATAATAACTCTTTTTGAAGATAGGTGGTTTGATCATTTTGACCCTTGGAGCTGGCTGCCAAGATCCCCAGATTTTTATCTGTGGCCTACCATTAAGGAAATAGTTCATCGAACACTCAGTAAACACAAAGAGAGAAGTACAGAACCGAGTTGTTTAGGTATTTGCAGATGTTGGTGGAGATGAAATTAGAGTCAGGACGACCGCAGTTTTATCCAGAATTTTGAAATGTTTGGAAGCCAAAAGCGAAAACAATTTGAGCAATTGTTGTTTTTCGTTTTTGAATTTTAGTCCAGGATTTTTAGACATTAGCTCCGCAAAAAATCCTGATAATTGATTTTTCGATTGGATTATGTCAGAGGGTGTCCCCTAAATATAAAACCGGAAACCGCGAGCGTTAGCCGCCATCTTGAAAAACGCCTTTTTGCAAATATCTCGGAAACGATAAGTTTTACGTTAAAAATTGTGAGAACCAATAGAAGAGAATTTTATAGAAGATAAAATTTCCCATGGTTTTATTTGAAACTTTTTTCTCTATTGTTAATATTTGCCGAGATATATACATTACGATTACACTTTTTTCTTGCATGCTAGAGTAACGTATTACCAATAATCGCTGTTTTTCTTTACCTGACGGCAACCTTCATTGCGCTAGAACTCAGCAACTATCGATTTAACAAAAAAAAGTTTTATACAAAAATTATAGAGAATATTATGCTCTACAACTTTGATCATTACATTTTTTTCGTATTTCCAAAAATTATTAAGATATTTTCCAAAAACGAAAATTTGTCTTTTTAATCGACTATATCTCGGCAAATATTAACAATAGAGAAAAAGGTTTCAAATAAAAAAGATTAGAAATTTTATCTTCTACAGAAAAGGTCCTTACAATTTTTAACGTAAAACTCACCGTTTCTGAGATATTTGCAAAAGGGCGTTTTTCAAAATGGCGGCTAACGCTCGCGGTTTCGGACGACACAAACTTGGTTTTATACTTAGGGGACACCCTCTGACATAATCCAATCGAAAAATCAAGTATCAGGATTTTTTTTCGGAGCGAACCCGTTTTTGGTGCTAAAATTCCTGGACTATTTAAAAACGTTTGTGATCTTAAAAGCATCTCTTGCCTGTTACTGTTTAAATCTTCTATTCATTTGTGTTCTTTACTTTTCCATATTTAGCGATTAATTCTAAGCAAAATACAATTTGCAAAATGGTATATTATTAAGTATATTAGACCATACTGGGCTTTTTAAGAAAAAAGTATATGCTTCCAATTTAAGTAGACACGCTGTATACCTGCAAAACATTAACATTCGACTTCAATATAAAGAGAAAGAAAAGACAAGAAGCGTACATAACTCTTTTCAATCGATTACTATTGTAAAATTGTCCCAAATAATCAAGGAATATCCACAAATCTTCACTAATTCATGGCAGTATTGTTTTTACTTTATTTTTTTTTTTCTCTGAAGAAAGTCTTCAGATCAGACTATTTTGTTCTTCGTTTAATTACATTATTTAACCGGTAGATGGTCACCACTCCTCCCATCGAGGATCCCGCACGAGGATCGAGCGTTTATAACTGTGATGTAGCTTGTTTCCTGCCGGCCATAGATCCGCCTCCTTTATTTCAAGGTCAGCGCACGCTTGTGCAAGTGCAATAAAACCAGGTAATGCAACCGCACGACCAACTAACTGCGGACTGGTCGGTAATTGAGAATCGCTGTTGCTCGTGTAAGGCATCGGAATGCTTTTGTATGTATGTACACTTACGTGTGTATACGTGTGCAGGTTCTAAGATGCAGGCTTGTAGTGTTCTTAGATAGTACATACAGAGCCATCAGAGAAAAATCGTAATTATACTGTGAAATGTAAATGTTTTGGGTTGGTAGTTAATCCCGTCCACATAATAATATTTGTTACTGGATATTTTTATTGTGAACAAAGTTGATAACCTCAAAATGATAACTGCAACTTAAAAATAAACACACAATTCATTTAATATTGAAAAGATAATCAAAGTTTGCGTGTCGTAATGTGTCAGACTTCAGGGCGAGGAATCGTACCCTCTTGCTCTGAACAAAGGAGTTCTGTAGGATCGGTATTCGGACCACTACTTTTCTCGTTCTTAGTTAAATGAGTCCGTTATTCTGATATCCTGATATTACTCTGTCGTCAAAATATTCTCGGAGGTCTTGAAGTATTTATTCTAAAGCCATGTTGACATTGCACTGCAAAAAAAAGTTGCAGTAAAATTACATGTAAAATCGTTGGTAACAAAGTTGCCTACAATTTTACAGGTAAATTTGCTTCATAAGGTAAAATTTCTACCATCTAGTAAATTTCACATGCTGATATGTTTTTCAAAGATTGTACTGTGAAATTCGTATGTAATATTTATATGAACTCTATATTTACCGAACACTGAAGTAATTTTCATATGTATTTTTATAAAGAGAGCAAGCAACTTACCTAATTCTTTTATAACACCTAATAGGTCATGCTGAATCGCTCAACCAGGGATCAAGAATGAATACGCTTACGCGAAACCTACGATTGTTTGTGATACGTACATGATATCATTGAGCCAATAATAAGTTCGACAAACGAATAGAATTACCTACGCGCACAGATAAATAATCCAATAACCAATCACATTGCGGGTATGAATTTTCGTATTTCCATGATATCTATAGTTTTACCCGAAATTCAAGTAAAACACAATAAATATAAAAGATCCTCATATTTTTACAGCAAAATTAATAGTAAAATTACTTTTAAAGTGCACTAAATACCTCAAAAAAATGTCAATTTTACGCTTTTAAGTAAATTTTGAGAGTAGATACAAAATTGTACACGTTTTCTCCTGTATTTTCCTTTTGAATTTTTGTTACATCTTAAACTTACCTGAAAAAGCTATAAATTTTACCGAAATTTCTTTTTCCATGTTAAATATCCTAGAAAAAACATGTAAAACAAAATGTACATGATTTATTGTGGTAAATTCACAACGTTATTACATGTAATATTCCTGATGCCATCCCTATGGCAAAATTACTGTAATTTTTTAGTGTGTGTGTCAACATGGCTTCTTTCTGCTGAAACAAAAACAGTGGAGTGTGTCCAATATATTTATGAGGAGATGAATAAGGATAAGCTTGTTCTTGCTGTTCTGTTTGACCTTGTCCGGGCTTTTGATTTCGTAGACTCATCTTTTGTTTCAAACCAAATAAATGATATGGGCATTCATGGCCTTATGAATAGTTGGATAACGTCTTTTGTGAGTGACAGAAAGATCGTGGTCAGAATTGGCGAAGTGAGGTTCAGAGAATTTGATATTGATTTGGGCATCCCCCACGGTAGTATTCTTGGCCCTCTTATTTTTCTGTTATTTATTAATGATCTTCCACGTCATTTTTTTTTTTTATTTTAAAATATGCAATCGACTATATGTCAAAAACAGTTGAATTGCGGACCCATGTTGACTAAGACTTTTTTGTTTATTACCACCAGTACTATAATTGGGTAAAATATCGGACAACCTTTTTTTAACACACTGTATATAGAAACACTTACATATACGATCTGAACTAATGAAATTTCTATTATGTAAACAATATGAGTAAGTGAACAACAAAACCACACAAAACTACGAAGATTGTGGAAGAAGACTATGTAAAAACATGTGGCTGCTGTCATTTTTAATAACAGATGTACGAACAAAATTGTTCAGCAAAAAATAAAAATAATAAACAAATTCAAGACGTGTTCTATACTAGTATACATATATATGTTAAAGAATAATACAACAGGTATAATACAACACAAATTCAGGGACTTACTGAGGTAATATAATGAGCAGGAAATTGGCTCTAATAACACGGATGACGCCATGGTTTCTGGGAAATCTTCCTCTACTATAACGAAGATGAAGCACCCGGCTCTAAGATGCAGGTTTAATGATGTACCCCGTTAATGCGTCTGTTTCGTGTTGTTTTAGCACACAAACAAAAATCGTCAAATTATGTTGAAAAGAGATTCATATAGGTTCGCTGTTTCTTGCCTTTTTTTACTTATAATGTATTAGAATTAGAAGTTGGGATATGTTGACTATTAAATTCGTATTATTTGCAAATGAAATTTAACCCATACCAAAATGATATATTAAATTCAGTTGCAAAGTTTATCTCTGCGTGGTAATTGTTTATAATAAATATTTTAAATTAGAATAAAATTCCAGTAAAATTAATGTTGTGGTTGGAAACAAAACATAGTAAATTAATTGATGATTAATATAACCTATCATTTTTGTAAATAAAGTCAACAATGTCGTACAAGCTTGATATTCGTACGATAAATTAAATTTAGCAAGGTCATGTTTTTTCCATTTAAATTACCTTGTAGCTCGTATACTATTCAAAATAGCTATGTTGTATCGGTTAAAATTAGCCTGCCTGTATATGATATCAAGTGATTTAATACTTCTCTTTACGAGCTTCTTTAAACCGAAAGATTCGTTGAATCAATTTAACTCGATTTTGCCCTGCCAACATATACAAAACTGTTAATTTTATTTTTTGTTTATATTTATCAGCTGATAAATATAAAACTACATCATATTTTCAAAATTTTATCATACGATCTTACGCACCACACCTCTCTTAACATGCATACCAAATTTCACGAATTTCCATTCATAAATAAGAAAGTTATAGATAATTTAGTAAATAGATGCACCGCTTTCCTGTGATTAGTATACACAAAACACGTAAATTTATTCTTTGTTCACGTTTATCACCCAATAAATATAAACCTAAATCATATTTTCAAAATTTAATGACGCAATCTTGCGCGGCACACCTTCCTTGACATATCACACCAAATTTCATGAATATAGATCAAATAAATAAAAAAGTTATAGGGATTTAGTAGAGTTCGATTGCACCGTACAATCGTCGATGGACGGCTTGCGGTGGAGGCGGGGAGGAAAGGGGGATACACACTTGGGGTAGAAATTCGTTTTTCTGTGAACAGGACTCGCTGTCCTATCTTTTCGCCAATAAGACAGACGGAGTGCGGACGATGGACGTGGGGATAAAATGGGCTAACGCACTTGTCTAAATCTTACGGGTCGCTATGTAATTTTCCTGTTGCGTTTGTCGCACGTCGTACGGGAGACGTGCAGTCCAAAACGCGCGCGGGCTAGTTTAGGATAGAGAAGGTGCTTCCTTGTCTGTCGTACGCACCTTATGGTCGGTTTGTTTATCGCAAAGTAGATTCGGAACTAGCGGGCCGATTTTAAAAATTCTTTCGCCGTTATGAAGCGCGTATAAATTTCTTTTAAAGGTTGAAAATAATTTTGATGAAGGGAATAAGATTGATGATCACTGTGAGTATAATTCTATTGTTATCATATTTTTTTGATGATGAAACTAGAATATGGAATATTTCATTAGGAAAATTTGCCACACAATATGTTTCGGCTACAAATCATTATCGCCAATTGTGAAACGTAAAAAAAATTAAAAATGATAATATGAAATAAATAATAAATATAGGACAATACAAGCACGTTAATAAAATAAAATTTATATTAATATTTAGTTTCTTTAAACTTATACTGTGACAACGTAAGGGCCAAAAACTAACCCCTTTTTTTAAATAGGCAGCATAATGGCGTGCTTCAAACTGTCAGGGAAGCAAGCAGGCGAAAATGAATCTATACATGTGAAAAAAAAAATGAATTGTAGGGATGCCCTCAATACCAACTGAACAGATTTATCATTTACCATTTACGATTGTTTGCAGTTCATTTTCACACGTTCGAAGAAAATACCAAAAAAAAATAATGAAATTGTTGTTAAATGTTATAAAAAACATAAAGAAAAGCATTAACTTTTCCCAAACCTTTGAAGTTTGCTGTGGTTGGCACCGGGTGTTTCGTAATTCAGTGATATTTTATTTATTGAGATTAATCTCTAGCAATGTGTCGGGCAAATTCTCTCAGAATAATTAATTAATATTTTATTTTTGTATAGGATTTTGTTAATTGAATTGATTGTTGAATTTCATTGTTTAATTGTTCTGTTGTATTAAATTAATTTCATTCAGTTGTACATATTGCGTTACCAGTATTGTTTATGGTTGTTCAATGTATATTCTAGAATTTTTCTTTGCGATTTATTGCGTTGCGATTGCACGCAGCTGTTGATATGTTTTACGACTGTCACTTTTGAGCGGCCATTCTTTAAAAGATGCCGGACGTGTAAGCAGTTGTAATTTTATTTTCTTTGCTACCATTTTGGTAGTTCATTTTTAGCTTAAAGATTTATTCGTTTAATTTGATATTAATTCATCCATCAAGGAACTCGTTAATTTGTAATTGTTGTTGTATTTTTTGTGTACACAAACTAGGTATAAGATCAGTTATTATATTTGTTCTGGAAGGTATTTTTTTTGATTTAAAAGAGTTAATTTTTCCGTTTTTTTAGTTTTGCTGTTTTGTATTTTATTAATTAATCATCACGGTTTGAGTGATTAGAAGTATTGTGCTTGTATGTTAATTTTAAATTTTGTAAATTTACTTGTTCTCTCCACGTTTAAATTAATTTAGGTTGTTTTAATTTTTGAAACCACGTGGATTTGTGCAGAAAAGAATTATCTTCTTGAACAAATTTGTCTTTTGTTTGTTAAAGAATTAGCATTGTCCTTTTGTAATTGTAGATTCTTAGCAGTTTTTGATTTCGTCCAGGACCTTAAGTCCAAGGTTTAATTTTTACTGCAATTTGTAATTAAATGTTGTTTTTTTTTCTATTTTTTTATAATAAAATCTTTGATTGTCAAACGTCATTCATAATTTCTGTTCTTTTATTTTTGATTAAACCCTTTTCAATTTTTGGAGTCATTAAAGAAAATCAGAATTCTTTCACCCACAATTTGCTTTTCATGATTAAATTAAAACTTGAATTCTTCTTGTCCTTTTGCGCCCTTTTATTTTTATCCGCTGAGCTAGTAAATTTAATTTTTCATTTTTGTAAATTCATTTTGCATTTTCTTTTGTACCTTCAGTACACTGCAGTATGTTAGTTGGAATATTGTTCGTTTTTACTCGTCATAACATCTCATTACGACACAAACATAACTCACAAATGAACTTTTTTGGGGAAAATCTTTGCGCCATCTGTGCTTACGCTGCATTCTTTTTATATATCTTCTTCTTATATCTTCTACTTCAAAGTGTACTACCTCGATGTTCCACGCTCATCTTGTATACCTTTTTTTTTATATATATATATATACTCGCTGGATACTAAAACAACTATACTATATAGACGGTTCCAGTATAAATTTCGCGCAGGAACATAAAAGTCGCCCATAAAATCTTCAGCGAATAAAATTCGGAATGCGCCTACGTTTCTTGTTCAAGTTTTGTGTTATTACATGCCATGTAAACGAGAGGAAAAAAAAAGATGTCGCCCAGATATACATATGTGTGCAAGTTGTACGACTGACACATAAACATATAAATTAAAAATATTTTTGACACATATTTTGTTCTAACTGTTTTATTGTGGGAAAGAAACAAGAAAGAGTGATTCGCCTTGGTGACTTCTTTTATATAGGCTGCTACAGATGAATTTAAAGTTCTGATGGCTCATTTAGGCATTTTATTTAAAGGGTATAACGAAATTAGACTATTGTCTTCATTAGAATAGTTCATATTTAAATAAATTACGCAATAATCCACTAATTAACACAAACAATTAACAACAAAAACGATTAACAATTATTAAAAAAATCACAACAGAATATTGAAATAAAGATTAAGAATAATTTTACGATGATTTTGACAGTTACTCTCGTATGTACTTTTATTTTGTTTCTTGTCATAGGCAGCTTACTAAACAAATTTTTCTTAATGTTTCAATTCGTTATAAGGTTCCTGTAGTAAATGATGCTCTATTACGAAAACTATTAAGTTTAGGTATAGGCAGTGCTATGTACATTCGAAAGATGCCTTTCAATTATATCGGTCGACATAAAAATATACAGGATGTTCCATTTGAAAAAAAAATGAGTTTTGTACATTTAAAGTTTTTGAAATTCAGATGTATTTTAAAAACACCCTGTATAATATAATGTAAATCTTTTGTATCTATTGTATTATCTAAAGGTGCCTTAGATTGCTGCCAAAAAATTATTAGAAAATAACAGTTAATAAGGGAGCTATTTATTTATTAAGAACATCGTGCGAATAATATATTTTTAAAAAAGTGCGAATATCTCAAAAAGTATTAAGTTTTGTCGTAGAGTATGTTATGTATGATAATTTTTTTGAGTCGTGGAATTCAAAAATGCAATAATATACAGTACGTTCAATTTGAAAAAATGGAATTGCATAACGTACCGACAATACCGAACACCCTGTATATGTTAAAATAATTTTAAGCTATAGAGCACTTCACCTCAAGTAACTTTTACTCGAAACATTTTTCGATTAAGTGATTGAGTAAAGCACGATCCACCGATGCCAGATAAATGGCACACCCGGTATGGTTCATTTATCATGTCCCCCTCCTTCTAAAAAAAAAAAAATGGAAGCTGTCATTTCTATGAAAAAAAAAAACACCGCCTTGATGCAAAACTGAGTTGGAAAAATCACTACGTAGTCAAAACAACGACCAGGGCTACGCAACTATTCTGGAGCTGCAGGCGAGTTGCTGGCAAAACCTGGGGATTAAAGCCGAGGGTGATCCATTGGCTATATACTGTCGTGATAAGACCAGCGATAACATATGGGGCAGTAGTCTGGTGGAGAAGGACAGAAGTGTTCTGCGCAGTGAAGCTGCTGACTGCTGTCCAGAGACAGGCAATGCTAGGAATCACTGGTGCAATTAACAGCACAGAATCGATACTCTTGCATGAATGTGAGATCTGGGCGGACGCCCTTGATCGAAAGAAATACCGGCAAAAAATGGCGGCAGTCCAGAGAAGAGGAGCACTACGCATTGCCAGCTCCAACAGAAATGTGTCCGAAGCAGCCGTTCTGGTGGTGGTGGAGGTGGTACCTATCGACCTGCTGGCCAAGAAGCAGAAAATGATGTGAGAATGTAAGCAAACAAGAGAAAGTTCGGTCCGAGAGGAAAGAGAGCGCACTCTCCAACTCTGGCAGGAGAGATGAGAGACAGATAGTAAGAGAAGATGGACCGCCAGATTAATCAAAGATCTGACAGTCTAGATGAATAGACACCATGGCGAGATAGGATATTACCTAACACAGTTCCTGACCGCGCATGGATGCTTCCATGATTACCTGTTTAAAATGGGGAAAATGGATAGTGCCCAATGCCCGTATCGGGACTCTGAAAATGACGACGCTAGCCACATCTTCTTCGAATGTACAAGGTGGAAGTCGGAGAGGGATGCGTTGGTGGCTCAGATAGGAGGTTGTCACTCGATAACATGACCGAGAAAATGGTGGAGAGCCGTGGTGTCTGGAAAAACAAAAAAACGTGAGATGGATCGCTAAATACGGGACACCACCTTGAAGCAATGTGTCAAACGGTGGACACATGTCGGAGAGAGGGGTTTTTAGTGGGGAAAAGAATCTCCATAAGGAACAGAGACCAGGCACTGCTTTTGACGACTGGTTCACGAACGGATCCAAGTCCAGCCAGGGCACAGGATTGGACAGGGCCAGTATTTGTGGACCAAGCCTGGAGAAGCATAGCGACAGTCTTCCAGGCAGAGGTATTCGCCCTTGCAACTTGCGCAGAAATGATGCAAAGGGGAGCTTACACGAGGGGGAAAATAAATTAATATAGTGACTGATAGTCAGGTTGCTATTAAGGCAGTTTCGAACCCTGTAACTATAGGTCAAAACTAGTTAGAGACTGCAAACAATCCCTCAATACACTAGCACGAGACTACATGGTGTCTCTGATTTGGGTGCCGGGACATGAGGATATAAAAGGCAATATAATAGCCGACGAACTAGCCCAGGGGGCTCTAAAAGACACTTCATAACTCCAAAGCCAAGAACTTTGCTAAAAGGGAGATTTGGACCAGGTTAGATAAAGAAAGTACAAAAAATGGAGATCGACTGAAGGTCAACTCCCCACTAAAGCGCTAATAGGGGATGGAGATGCTAAACTCTCTGATAACGTAGTCAGATGCAGCAAGAAAGAAGGTAAAACCATTACTGGGCTGATAACTGGTCACTATCCCCTGAAAAAGCATCTACACAACACAGGTCGAGTAAGCGAACCATGGTACAGAAGATACGAACTACAGCAGGAAACGAGTCTACAAGTAATCTGCACATGTGAGGAATTGAAAGTACTCAGGCAGAAATATTTCGGAAAAGATCTATTGGAGCCTTCGTGGGTTCCAAGTTTCTAGTTTAGGTAAGATACTGGGCTTTATAGAAAACCCCAAGCTGCTTGAGTGGAAGTAAGAGATTTAATAGGAACGGTACAATGAGCAGCTGGCTCAAGTGCCTAGACTATAGGTGTTCACCCTAACTTCAAAAAAAAAAGGTTACCATATCAAATGGTTATGTGCGTGAAAGCCATACAAAGTAGTCAGTAGTTAAATGAACATGGTATTTTTTTTTTAACAAATTCTGAAAAAAGTGTCTAATAGTGAGTAGAAAATGACTAAAACTTATATGGCCTAAAGTTAACATTAAAGGAGACATTCAAGGAAAACTTAAAAAAGATAAAAATGTCAAACATAGCTGTCAAATAAACATTTCATGGAGAGCTTACATTTAAAAACCATTGTTGCTAAAATATTTTTTTTTATAACTTGAAACATTTAATTAGCTGTTTTTTTTTTTGCTTTATAACTTAAAACTTTTAATTTTTATTAGCACACTCTTTTCAATTGTAAAACTTATCTTTTACAAAAACGAAAATTATATTATATAGTTCTGTATGACCAAAAAAATCTAGCACAAAATTTTTATATTTCAACAACCACAAATCGTAGTGAATAACAGCAGTCAAAAAAAATATGGGTGGATTATATTTAATTGCTGTGTATGCCTGCAAATTTTTATCAAAATCAGAGGTGACCAGTTGGATGACTTTACTTGCCAGATACTTTGAGACAGTTTCATTCGGGCGAAATCTCAAGATGCAGTATGAGTGTTTCTGTCTTAAATTTTTAAGTTTTAAATAATAACTCTTGTGGATGTTTTAAACTAAAAGACGTTTTCAAGCAACAATCTTTAAATGTTACTAAAAAAACGCAAAAGCAGATACCAGGCATTCGACAATATTACGAAAATAAAAAAAAATGAACAACATCAGAAATTAGTCATGTCGACGTAAAAATCCTAACCTAACACCTGCATCATCTTTCAGGCTTGACTCCCGCCACATTTACAGAAAAAAAAAAAGTCCAAACGCATCGCAGACTTATGTTAGCTCAATGCGCCACGTGATAAATAGTCCTTATTTATAATCTTATCACGTTCATTTCACACAGGTAAATTAAAAAAATTACCGCTCATATGTTACTGCCCCAAAGGAATATAGGAAAACATAACCGACGTGATGGCGCTGGTCGAAAACCAGTTAGAGAAACGAGCTATCTGTATGTCGCAGAGCCGGCCCAAAACCGTATAGATGAATGAGCAGTTTGATTAATATATAAGTCTTTCTCAGGGCTGAGAAAGGTGGACGTATTATTATGATGGCAAATATTGTGTTGGCGGTCAAGATGATGGGAGAAATTAATTTTAAATTTTAACTGCATCGTAAAACAAAAAATACGTTGTTTGTATACAAGGATTTTTTTACGCATTCGTAGAATCGTTTTCGAGAGATTTCTGCGAGAACAAAATTCTAAAACGTAGGTATACATAAGTGTCTACAAACTGTAAACATATACACAAAAAGCATATATGAAACCCACATTACACCGGCTATCAAACAATTAGCTTTCTTCTGTACAGAAAGATAAGAGATTTTTAACCTCAAACATAAATGTACTACAAAATAGGTTATCAAGTATTTGTCGAAGACTGACAAATACATATTATGTGGTGCTTGTGACTTGTGTGCTAGTATGTACCGATAAAAGTCCACATTGTGCGTGTCTCTGAACACAAAGATTCGAAAAGTCGATTATTCGTATTAAGTAAAACAATAAATAATGTAACGAAAATAAAGATTTCACCGTAGGAACTAAATGTATTTTAATATTTCATCACGTACTTAAACGATCAAACATAAAAGTGATTACGAATCAAAGAAAAAAATATGGTGATTTAGATTTAATTCCCATTTTAATAATAATTTTATAATAAAACTAATACTATATACAGAATCCGAATCCCAAATAATATTGATTTGATGTATCACACGACCTATTTCGAATGCAATTTAGCATCCTTATTGAAAAGAGTATAAGGTGTTCCGCAAGGTGGTATTAAAAATTTGAATCGTTAATAAGTAATGAAGCCATGAGAGATTTTTTTTGCTGAAGATTATAAATACAACACTTTCAATTACTGCAGTACAAATATAGCTAAATTATAACACAAATTAAGCTTAAATTTGAGAATTATCGAAAAAAGAACTGCAATAGAAAGTAAAATATGTTCTAAAAGGAATGCAAATCGCAAATAACCTCGATTTGATATGCAACACGGTTTAATTCATATGAAATTTAATATTTTTATTGAAAGGAGCATCTGGTGTTCCGCAAGGTAAGATTGAAAATTTAAATTATTTAAAATGAGCAAAGTGATGTATAAAATTATTTTTTTTTTGATTTAGATTATAAATAAACTTGTTCTAGTTGCGATATTTTATATATACATACAGAATATTTTACTGGGAGAGTATTCTTTTGTAGATCAGTAACAGATAGGAAAAAAAGATTTTATAAGATATGAATATCGGCATTTATATTGGATGTTTCGTAACCACAATACAGCCTTCAGTTTTATTTTCTTTAATACAAAATCTCTACTATTATTGCATGTTTTTTGGAAATACAATAAAATTTTGAACAAATAAGATACAACATATTTTAGACATGCACTCGTTAATTTTAAAGATATCTTTGATTTTCCAAAAATTTCATATCCGCGACATTGTTTAAAAAAAGGTGATTGTAATTTAATTATCATTTAGAATAAATAAACCAAATTTTGACATATATTATACTTTCAGATGTGTTCGCACTTCTACTTTAATATACCGGGTGTCCGTCACTAAAGTAAAAACTTAAACAACTTCAATTAGTAATACCTTATTTTTTTTTTAATAGGACATCCTGTATATCTTTATATGTTTGATCTTTTCTTTATTTTTTAGTTAACCTCACTGTTATGCGATTTTTTTTAATGCGATTTAAGCCGCCAAATATTCTTTTTTCAAATCATTTATTATTGTTTTTTAATCTTACTTGCAACGTTTTGTTGTTCTTTAGCAACATCTTCAATGGCATCTAATAAATCTATCTTATTGACTTCTCACGTATATATTTTTTTTATTTTAATATACTTTCAGTTCAAAATATAAGTCATTTTGATTTATGTGTGTTTGATGTTGTTTGTGAAACATGTATGAATGTGTGTTTTGATTTACTTTTGAAATTTTTTTTTTCGTTATGGCAAAAATTTTGACATTTCAAAATGATTTATATTTTGAATAGTATATTAAATATAAAAAAAATACACGTAAGAACTCAATAAGATAGATTTATTATATGTCATTGAAGATGTTGTTAAAGAACAACGAAACATTGCGAGTAAAGTAAAAAGACAATAATAAATGATCTGAAGAAAAAAAATATTAATATTATTAGGACTTCAACTTTCCAAGTTTATTGTATATATTTACATCATTGAATTCCAATTAATAAATGCTTTGATTTTTATTAAGCAAGCCCTATCTCTACTTCAGCTATTTTTTGGAATATTATGATTTTCATTAATTTTCCCCTATTCTGGATGTATTTATAATTTTAGCAGTTAACAATACATCCTAATATAGTCTTAATAGATTGTACACGCAAGATAATTTCGATTTGATATATTACATCACCTACTTCAGACGCAATTTGACGTTTCTGTTGGAAATTGCATCTGGTGTTCCACTAGGTGGTAGCATAAAAAATTAAATTATTCAAAATAAGCGGTGTGACAATATTTCTTGTAGTAAACTTGTTTAAATTATGACACTTCAAATATCCACGGCTTACCGTGCAATAATTAAGTTTAAATTTCAATTCATTGAAGATAAAATTCTGTATAGGTATATACATATAAACGCTATAAAGTACTGCAACGCATTTTTATACTACCGTTTCTCGCTTCTATTACTTTTTCATGGCAACAAACTGGTCCCCATTAAAAGCCAATAAAGTGTACTGCTTACAATGTAAACAAAAGTTAGTTGCCCCACAAATTAAACCGACAGCTGTATAAGAGAATATATTATACATACTTTAAATTACAGGTTTCGCTATGTTGCATGCAAAAACCCCAGAGAAGGTTGCAGATGAAGATTGAGTTGAAAATAAATATAAAGAAATATTTTTTCTTTACTTAGCTCTCCACATGAATTGAATCCGTTACACATCCTATTTATGTATTGCAAATATATAATATATGTATATAACAATTGAATAAGTGAATGTGAACCGACTACATACATTCAGTATTCAGTTGAGTGCTTACGGAAAAGTTCTAAAGGGTACATTAACCTCCTCTATCAGATGTTTAAAGTGGATATTGTGATCGAGCTCCCCTTCGCTACACTTGGATAAAAATAAGATTGAAAGGGAACCAAGCAGTAACCGTTAGTGGATCATTGAAAGGGGGAGTTGTAATTACAAAAGGGTGGATATAACAAATGAATAGAATGGTCAGCTTACACAGAGCGCATTAGTAGGTATCACAAAATAAACATAAATTATTTCTTATAATTAGAGACCGGATTATATGCAAAGTGCATATATATTATTTTTTGCATTTCTCTAATTATAGTCTATATGTAGACGTATTACAGTAATAGAAGTTAATTAGCGCTAATTAGTGATTGCATATATTGCATATTTAGGCATTTCTATGCATATTTTTACAAAAGTTGCATATATTGCATATTTAAGTTTTTTCTTATCCTTTCTATTAGTAAAAATTCCTAGTAATTCCTAATGTAGATCGACAACCGACAATTCTCAGAACGATAAATCTTTTACATTAGTTTCTCTAATACTTTTTTCCAAGAACTGCACGTGTTTAATTTCGCCTAGCAGAAGGGATGTGGTAAATACGTTTTATTATTATTAATTCCCGAATAAACTATTCATTCAGTGAATATCTTTGAGCGAAACAGCATGTAATTGTGTTACGTTTTTAAATACAGTGCGTATGTACATACAATGAGTATAACGAACAAAATTTCTTTATGGATTAAGCCATATCCTGAACTGGTAAAGGATGGCGACAAAATATTTTGTCGATCCTGTAGTAAACTGGTAAGTTTAAATTTTACTAAAAGCTTTACAATAGTTTTTAAATTCTTTAACTTTTGATATAAAATGATAATTGTTGTTGTAGGTGTCTTCTGAGAGAAAATACCTGATTGATCAACACGCGAAAACTCCATCACATATTGGAAAATGTGAAAAACTAAAGCGATCCGCATGTGTGCAGCAATCTATACGTCAATGTGTAGCATCAACTTCCCGAAACTCAAAACAAGAAGAATAAAATACGGATCTGTCTAATGCATTAATTTCGTCTAACATACCACTAGCAAGATTAAACAATGTTAATTTGAAATCATTTCTGCAAAATATTGCAAACATAATATACCTGATGAAAGTACCTTACGAAAAAATTGTCACATCTTGTTACCAGCAAACAATAGCAGAAATTCAACAATTGGTAGGGAATAATTTTATTTATATCGTGGTAGATGAAAGTACGGATAAGTATGGCCGTTATATTGCCCATTTGTTAATAGGAATTCTTCATGAAGATATTGTAGTTAAATCATATTTAATTTATTGTAAAGAACTTCAAAAAACAAATAATGTGACAATTGCCCAATTCGTTCAAGAAGGTTTATCAAATTTCTTTTTACCTGGAAGTACACCTTGTGAAAAAATGTTACTAATGTTGTCCAACGCTGCACCATACATGATAGAAGCCGCGCAAAATTTAATTTTTTTTTATAGTAACATTATTCATACCACTTGTTTAGCTCATGGGTTCAATCGTGTAGCCGAAGACATTAGGAATCAATTTCCTTTGATTAATGATTTAATTAGCAATGTCAAAAAAAGTATTTTTAAAAGCACCTTTACGAATCAAATTTTATAAGGAGCGACTTCCCGGTGTTAAGTTGCCTCCTGAACCGATTATTACGAGATGGGGTACACGGTTAGAGGTTGCAATTTTTTTCGCCGATAATTTTGAAGGAATAAAAAATGTAATTCTTGAAATCACTGCTGACTGCATTGCTCTAGAAAACTGTAAAAAGATAGTAACAACAACAGAATTGCTACAAAACCTTTTGTTATATATATTAAGTCAAATTATAGCTTTGTTTCAAGTTCCATTTGTAAACTAGAAACGCAAGGGATGTCGCTCTCGGAATCAGTCGAAATAGTAGACGAATTTGATATGCTATGTAAGAAGGTTAAGGGTACAATAGGTATTTCTATATATGATAAATTTAAAAAAATGATAAATAAAAATGCGGGATATTTGAAATTGAAGAAAGTTAAGAAAATTTTGTAAGGTGAAACAGTAAAGGATTTCGACTTTAATTTTAGTTTAGAATGTATTGCAAAGTTACAAAAATGCGCCGATTACATCTGTGGATGTTGAAAGAAGCTTTCCTATTTCAAAACATATGTATTCTGATAGAAGACAAAACTTTCTTTTACACAATTTTGAAAATGTTGTGAAAAAATTTTGTACAATAAAGTTAATGTTTAAATTTCTGCTCTTATTTATTTTATGTAAAAATTTTGCATATTGTCGCAATTTTTTTTGCATATATGCCTCAGGTTTATGCATATTTTTTTCCAAAAATCGATGCATATATTCCAGTTTTTCTTTGCATATAATCCGGTCTCTATTTATAATAAAATGGTTCCCGAATTTATTTATGCATTTACGACAATAATACGTTTGTTCCTTGTATTATTATGACCATCCAAATTCATCATCTGTTAGGCCGGTTTTACATTATACTTAATTTAGTATGAAACTTTGATATAAATTTGTTATTAAATATTTCAAAGAGTATCATACAGAAAAATTTATTTGTAAATTTCGTGCGAAATATTGTACTAAATATTTAGAACCTGTTCTATTTTCGCATTAATTTTACAAACAAAATATGCGTGCGCAATATGTGAATTGTTGGTTAAGTCCAGTGGGATAGGTCGGCGTTTGTCGTACTATACAGATCGCTCAATCTAAGTTGACATAGACAACGCAAAAATTCACGATATAGTTTGCAGTTGAGTCAAAGCATAAGGAAGTTCTGTTGTCTATCGTATATCGCTGTATCACCATCCATTTTAGAATAATGTCGTGGTCATGTAAGCAGGTTGAATTGTTGATTGAGTATTCAAAACTACCCTGGATAAAATTAAAATTGATTGATTGTATAACAATTTGTTGAACGTACTCAGTTATATAATCTATAAGAAAAGATAGATACATACAAAAAATTGCATTTTATTTTTAGAATTATACTTCATCCCTAACTTGTCTTGCAAAATTAGCAGATCTATTGCCACTTGGTCGTTGCATCTTACCAAAATTTCAACATTTTCCTCTGCAACTTCATCTATATCGATGTGGCAGCTTAAGTTTTTAGTAGAATACTAGAAATAAGTTTATAATCACCATCTGAAGGTCTAAGTACTACTAGACTATTTGCGCCTTTATAATTGAAGAAGTAAAATCTATCAGATCCAGCTCTATCCACGTCCGTCAAGATCACCTAATAGACAATGAGGAAATTGCCAAAGTTCATCAAATCGTTCGACAATGGACCGTCAGTCCTTAATCCCGAATTTAATAAATTTAGAATGCATCTTCCTTAAGGTTACATACTTATCCAACTTTTACATAATATTTTACGGGACTAGCTATCATAGTTACATTTAAAGATGATAGGCATAACAGCAATACTTCTTGGTCAGCCATTTTATGGGTAATATTAATCCTTTTCATAACTTTTTTCATACTAAATTTTTTACTTTAAATATCAGACATATTCAAATATTTTGTACCAATTTTCAGATGTAATTTTTTTTATGTATGACATGCAGGTAAATTTCTTTATAAATTCAAAATAAAATTTTATACAAAATTTCATACTAAATTAAGTATAATGTAAAACGGGCCTTAGAGTCTAGAAAGACGTTATTTTCCCTACTTAAGGGGAGGTTTACATGTATTTGACTGGAAAAATCGATTTTTGGTTTTTTGCATTTTTTGAAAGCTCCAAATATATAACATACATGGTTAAAGCGGTTTCGTAATATTCGCATTGTTTAAGCCGCTACGGCTTATTAAAAGAGCGGGTGTACCGTACACAAACGGAGCATATTAGATGTAATACTATATTCGACTCGGGGCTACTCGGGTCGAAATATCATACTTATTGTTTGTTAATGTATATATAGTTGTCTTTAATGATTAGAAATGCCACTGCAGTCTGGATCACAAATAAACGACAGAGTAGCTATTTATATTACAATAATATGAAGCAATTAGATCCGAAATAAAACGCACATTTGAAGAAACTGATCTAACAATATTTTTTTTACTTAAAACACACTTTCCCACGCTTTAGAAAACTACTTACCATAAAATGTATTAATTTATTGCAGATGCACTTACTTACACTAAATTTCTTAGAAAAGTTGGCTAGAATATGATGGCAAAGGTAACCGCACTACGGATCATCAGAGTAGCACAAGAAAAATGGAAGTCGATTTTTAGCCGTACGAAGATGTTACTGTTCAAGAAAAAAAAAGAGAATGCGTTGGAGATGTACAAAAAGAGAATGAGTAGACTTTGAAGAAAGGGCGCTGGTAAACTGACTGACAAAGTTATGATAATTTACAATAGTGTACTATGGACTGGCAATTAGGCAACATCCAGATTCTGCATAAAAAATGAAGGCAGCTATTTGGGCTACATTTCATTATAAATGTTCAACCGACGCGGATCCACGACACATTTATTGTCCAAAAGGTGTAGACAGCCTGTTGTAAGTGGCGCGTTGCAGGAAGCCAAGGTTGAGCTTGCTTCATTCATACATGACCCTCTTTTGTAAAAAAAAAAATCAAGATGCTATTAGGCCGATTTATGAAGTTTTTTTCTAGAGTGATTTATTTGCAAAGATGCATTGGAAAAAATTGTCAAAACTGAACTACTCGTTTAGTTCAGGGTGTATAGAAACTAGCTCCAAAAGATTTGCCTGCGACCATAAACAATTCAACTTGCTACCTACATTGCCGCAAATTTATTCAATGAAGGTTATTTTCTGTATTACAAATAATGAATGCGGTTGAAATTGCAGTAGGACTTGGATGCCAAAAATTTTTTCATCAATTCTGATCGTCAGCGCATACAACGAACAGAGTATGTCCTGCGCTGCAAAACTTGCTGTGCTGTCTAAGGGAAGCAACAAATTTTGCAAATGCAGAAGTATGAAGAAGAAGAAGGATTAATGTAGGTGGTTGGAATATAGCTGACTAAGTGAATGTTGAACTATTTGTAAAAAAATTTGCTGAGAAACTTTGAACGCGTTTTTCTCGAAACATGATTTTCAAATCTGCGTAAGTTCTAGTTCTTCAAGGTTCAATATATCAACTTAATTCTTTTGTTTTCTTAAAGTAAACAGTTTTTATTTGAGGTTATACCTATAATATACTAAAAAATTGCAGTATTCCACATTTTTATATCCACATAATTACAAAAAAGAAATAGAAAATAATCAAATTAAAGTCCAGGTACCTGCCACATTGTTTGCTTTCGACTTATTTGGTTAAATTTAGGTATAACCTCCAACAAATTTAATATATTTCTAACTCTTCTTTTTATTTTCAATTTCAGATCACTTTTGCGTATGCTAGAGTTTACGCAGTTTGACCGTGTTTTCTGTGCACACTGCTACCTAGATACAAATAGCGAACGTTATAGTGGTCTTGTCATTAAAGAAAATATATTTTTTTAATGTCCAAGTTTTAATATATTTATTAAGAAAAAAGCCGTATTCGTATATCTTTTCCTTTGTCTGAAAAAAAAAGCTCAAAGTTTTTGGACTTTTCCGATGTATATATGTAAACCTCCCCTTAATTGCTTTTTTATGTTTTTCTTTTTTTCCAATTGTTATGAATTTGCAAACTCTGTTAAATCTATAAAAAAAATAATGTTTTCGCAGAAAAATGTTTGAGTTCTAATTTAAAAAAAAAAAAAAAAACATTACACATTCCTGCAGGACCACGTATCTATGCGCACTCTCTTTGCAACGTATTTACGTATGCGCGCATACAAGTAAAATACACGCATCGCACGTATTAGAACGCGTAACCAGAACACAACAACAAAACCCGGAGGCCGGCTGAATGAGCCGTTGAGAGTCCGGCCGGCGAACAACTCTCGCTCTTCTTTTCACTTTCAACGGTCGTCGACCTCACGAGAAAAGCCAGCAGCAGTCTGATGTACGACCGCCGCCCGCACGCCGCGCCCGCCGCGTCGATCCGCTACTGTCCCCAGCCCCCTGTCCGCGCCACCTCACCTCCAGCACGCACACATCGACGCCGGACGACGCAGCGGCACTTGTGTACGTATAGAAGCGGGCCGGTACAACTCCTTCTGTGTTGGTGATCCGCTATCCGCGAGCAGGAGTCCGCGTATAAGGCTGGGGATACAGTCGTGGACGCATCTATCAGATAGGAGACGAGGTGAGGCGATTCAAACGTCAAAACAAACGAAAAAACGTTTTTTTTTAACAATTTCAATGATTATATGCCGCCTTGCGGTACCCCAGGTGCTTCTTTCGATAGAAACGTCGAAGTATATCTGAAGTAAGTCGTGTTGCACATCAAATCGAGATTATTCAAGGTCTACAATGCAAAGTAAATGACAAAAAGAATGCTACATGTTTGTTAAAACAAGAAAGAGTAAGAGTAAAGCCATCATTCGACTGCTGACGTAAAATCCTAACGTCATTTCACTAACGTAATATGAGTTAGTTAGTAGTTAGAGCCACAACAACTTGTGGCATCTCAGCATTAGGGTTAAAGGGTGCACTGATGCTGGACGGGCCATTACTGCAAATACCCACGGACAGTATCGCACATCAAAATTATCTTGACTGAAAAGGTAAAATCTCCATACCGAACAGAGACCAGACACGTAGTCATCACATTGCTCTTAATGACTGGTTCACGGACGGATCCAAATCCAATCAGGGCACAGGAGCCGGTGCTTTGTGGACCGTGTCCTAATCAAAGGATATCCATAAGCCTGGGGAAGTATGCGATGCTCCTCCAAGCAGAGGTATTGTCGCACTTACAGCCTGCGCAGAAATGATTGCAAAAAGTGAGTTACATGAGAAGGAAAATAAGTATAATGACTGATAACCAGACTGCTGTCAAGCCAGTCTCGAACCCTGTAACTAGGTGAAAACTAGTTAGAGACTGCAAACTATCTCTCAATACACTGACACGAGACTAAGCGGTGTCTCTGATTTGGGTGCCGGGACATGAGGATATAAATGGCGATATAATAGCCGACGAACTAGCCAAGGAGGGCACTAAAAGACATTGCATAGGTCCAGAGCCCGTATGTGGGATTGCCAAGGACTTTGCTGAAAGGGAGATTGGGACCTGGTTAGCTAAACAAAGTACAAAGAAATGAAGATCGACTGAAAGTTAACTCCATACTAAAGCGCTGATAGGAGCTAAGGATACCAAATTCTCAGATAACCTACTCATATGCGATAAGAAAGAAGCTAAAACAATTACTGGGGTGCTAACTGGACACTGTCCCCTGAAAAAGCATCTATACAACACAGGTCGAGTGAACGAACCGTGGTGCAAAAGATGTGAACTACGGGAGGAGACGAGTTTACATGTAATCTGCACATGTGAGGAATTGAAAGTACCCAGGCAGAAATATTTCGAGAAGGATCTATTGGATCCCTCGAGGGTTTTGAAGTTTCCACTGGACTTTATAGAGAACACCAAGCTAGTCGAGTGGAAGTAAGAAATTCAATAGGGACGATACAATGAGCACCCTAGCTCAAGTTCCTGGACTATAGGTGCCCTCCCTAATTTAAAAAAAAAACAAAAATGAGTTAGTGCTTGAGGTTGTTTCCATCGTCTGTTGGATTGTTTAGATTGTATTTATCCGTCATCAGGGCATTAGGCCTTTTTTTGACTGTGATGTTGACTTCGATTTCTTGTTTGGTCGCGTTTGTTCTCAGACTTCCTACTATGGTCAACTTGCTATCTATTCATTCTGAGTGTGTAGATGATTTCAAGTTTGAATTTCTTTAATTGCGTCAGTTGGATCGCAGCATATGACCTTTTTTGCTCTACCATATAGGCATCTTGCGATTCCAATTTTGGGGTGTCATGGGTGGTTTGATTGGTAATGTAGATACTGCCCTGTTTAGATTGGTCCTCTGTACACATTATGATAAATCAGGAATATTACATGTAATAACGTTGTGAATTTACCACAATAAATCATATAAATTTTTTTTACATGTTTTTTCTAAGATATTTAACATGGAAAAAGAATTTCGGTAAAATTATAGCTTTTTCATGTAAGTTTAAATGTAACAAAAAATTCAAAAGGAAAATACAGGAAAAAACATGTACAATTTTATATTTACTCTCAAAATTTACTTAAAAGTGTAAAATTGACATTTTTTTTTTGGGATATTTAGTGCACTTTAAAAGCAATTTTACTAGTGAACTATTAATTTTGCTGTAAAAATATGGGATCTTTTATATTTATTTGTTTTACTTGAATTTTCGGGGTAAAACTATAGATATCTTGGAAAATACGAAATTCATACGCCGCAATGTGATTGCGTTATTGGATTATTATATCTGTGCGCGTAGGTAATTTCTATTCGTTTGTCGAACTTATTATTGGCTTCAATGATATCATGTACGTCACAAACAATCGTAGGTTTCGCGTAAGCGTCTTCATTCTTGATCCCTGGTTGAGCGATTCAGTATTACCTATTAGGTGCTATAAAAGAATTAGGTAAGTTGCTTGCTCTCTTTATAAAAATACATATGAAAATTACTTCAGTGTTCGGTAAATATAGGGTTCATATATATATTCATACGACATTTTTACAGTACAATCTTTTGAAAAACACATCAGCATTGAAATTTACTAGATGGTGGAATTTTACCTATGAAGCAAATTTACCTGTAAAATTGTAGGCAACTTTGTTACCAACGATTTTACATGTAATTTTACTGCAACTTTTTTTACAGTGCAGTACGGGTAATAAAAACCTCCAACACAACAAGGTCACACCAATATTTTCATTAATAATATCGAGAAACGATCTTGATATTAGCATTATACAGATACAGTAACCTATTTACAAATGTTACAATATCGTCAACGAATAAGATAAATAGAATCGGTCCAAGAATGGGACTTTGCGGTAAACCTAACTCTACGGGTAATAATGAAGATTTATAATCGATGATAGAATTTCCAGTTTTGTATGAAATTTTAACAAATTGTAAGAATTCCGACAGATAATCAATCCCTAAACTAGTAGGCAACTACACCACGGACTCCAGACTGTTGAAACTTCTCCATTAACAGTTCGTGACTGAGGCAATCAAGAATACATGATAAATCGCTGTCTAGAGCTTGAACAACTTCGTTTATGAAAGAGTGAATCGTTGAGCACTTGGAATGATTGCTTCTGAATCCATGCTGCTTATCACAAAGAATGTTATTAATCGATAGATGGTTTAAGCGTGGCATATCCAAAAAATTTCGGAAAGCTGCAGGTAAGTGATATTGGCTAAATCTAGTGGTAACTCTTTTTTGTAAACAGGGATCACAGAGAAGACCTTCAGTACAAACAAAAAATAATCCCGTTTCAAAAGATATATTAATGAATTGAGTTGCAGGATCAATAACGAGAATTAAACCTTTTTTTTAATAGTCCACAACGTTAACACCTTTCAGATGCTTGGTGCAGTTGTTCGCTGATACCAATTGCTTCTGAATCCATGCTGCCTATCACAAAGAATGTTATTAATCGATAGGTGGTTTAAGCGTGGCATATTCAAAAATTTTCGGAAAGCTGGAGGTAAGTGATATTGGCTAAATCTAGTGGTAACTCTTTTTTGTAAACAGGGGATCACAGAGAAGACCTTCAGTACAAACAAAAAATAATCCCGTTTCAAAAGATATATTAATGAATTGAGTTAAAGGACCAATAACAAGAATTAAAACTTTTTTTAATAGTCCACAACGTTAACACCTTTCAGATGCTTGGTGCAGTTGTTTGCTGATACCAATTGCTTCTGAATCCATGCTGTCTATCACAAAGAATGTAATTAATCGATAGGTGGTTTAAGCGTGGCATATTCAACAATTTTCGGAAAGCTGGAGGTAAGTGATATTGGCTGAATCTAGTGGTAACTCTTTTTTGTAAACAGGGATCACAGAGAAGACCTTCAGTACAAACAAAAAATAATCCCGTTTCAAAAGATATATTAATGAATTCAGTTAAAGGACCAATAACGAGAATTACAACTTTTTGTAATAGTCCACAACGTTAACACCTTTCAGATGCTTGGTGCAGTTGTTCGCTGATACCAATTGCTTCTGAATCCTTGCTGCCTATCACAAAGAATGTTATTAATCGATAGGTGGTTTAAGCGTGGCATATTCAAAAATTTTCGGAAAGCTGTAGGTAAGTGATATTGGCTGAATCTAGTGGTAACTCTTTTTTGTAAACAGGGATCACAGAGAAGACCTTCAGTACAAACAAAAAATAATCCCGTTTCAAAAGATATATTAATGAATTGAGTTAAAGGACCAATAACGAGAATTACAACTTTTTGTAATAGTCCACAACGTTAACACCTTTCAGATGCTTGGTGCAGTTGTTCGCTGATACCAATTGCTTCTGAATCCTTGCTGCCTATCACAAAGAATGTTATTAATAGATAGGTGGTTTAAGCGTGGCATATTCAAAAATTTTCGGAAAGCTGGAGGTAAGTGATATTGGCTAAATCTAGTGGTAACTCTTTTTTGTAAACAGGGATCACAGAGAAGATCAAAAAATAATCCCGTTTCAAAAGATATATTAATGAATTGAGTTAAAGGACCAATAACAAGAATTACAACTTTTTTTAATAGTCCACAACGTATCTCGTCTGGTCTAGCACCTTTCAGATGCTTAGTGCAGTTATCCACTGGTACCAAGGTTTTGTAAAAGATTTTATAAAAATTCTTTGTTAAAAAACTTTTATAGTGTAAATAATAGCGTCCGCCTAAAGAGCTGTTATTTTCCAATCCAAGACTGTAACCGTCACAGAGCGGACAGCGGGTTCTCCCAATGCAGTTGGAGGGGCAGGCAGTTACTGCGCACAACCAAATATAACGGCGATGCATTCTCTCCTGTATATACCGCTTTTGTTTCGGCTCTATCTCGCTTTAAACGAACCCTACTGCTCGCTACGGCATCACTCCGATCTCGTTTGAGTTTTTAGCTCGTATTAACCGATCTAAAATCGAGCGGTGAAACAAATTCGTCAATGTGTAATACTTAATATAAAATATTTTGATCTTAATATATTTCGAGAGAAATTCCCAAAAGAATAAAACCAATAATAATAATAATTATAGAAAACATTGCACGTTTTCCTAAAACGTGATGAAAAAATGCAGATTTGTACCTTGTTTACGACTATAAATATATAAGGACTTCAACCGGTTTTGTTGCACGGATCATCTATTTTGATGTATGACTATTTAAAGAGAGGTAGAAACCGCGAATCATGTGTTGTTGGGTCGCTCTACCTTTCGACCGTAAACGACTACTGGTAGCTCTTGGAAATATTTAGAAATAAAACAACAAGTATGAAATAGAAACATGCCGCATGATTTAAAGATTAAAAAGAAACTTCTAACTGTGGTGGTTAATATTGAAGAAATATGAATTGGCAAATTATTCTCTTTTTTATATATACTTTTATATATATCAGCCAAACGGATAAATTCGATAATAAATAAATGGGTCGAACACGTCGATTGGTATTTTTAGTTGTGCATTTTGCTCAACAGAAATCTTTTATACAAGGTGTGCCATGTAACAGTGGCCAATACCAACTTTTTTATTTTAAATGTTACACCCTGTATATTATTATAATTTTTGGATTCTTCAGAAAATTCTAGACATATTTCATGAACAATTTCCTATACCTATCTTCAACTGTTTAGGAAATATTAAGTGTTTACAATTTTTTTTTTTTGCGAAAAATAACATTAAAGAAAGAAAATTATTTGATTACAGAAATTCGGTACAACACACTCAAAAACTAATAAATAGAGACCGGATTATATGCAAAGTGCATATATTTTATTTTTTGTCTTATCTTTAATTATAGTCTATATGTAGACGTATTACACTAATTGAAGTTAATTAGCGCTAATTAGTGATTGCATATATTGCATATTTAAGCTTTTTCTTATCCTTTCTATTAGTAAAAAATTCCTAGTAATTCCTAATGTAGATCGACAACCGACAATTCTCAGAACGATAAATCTTTTACATTGATTTCCCTAATATTTTTTTCCAAGAACTGCACGTGTTTAATTTCGCCTAGCAGAAGGGATGTGGTAAATACGTTTTATTATTATTAATTCCCAAATAAACTATTCATTCATTGAATATCTTTGAGCGAAACAGCATGTAATTGTGTTACGTTTTTAAATACTGTGCGTATGTACATACAATGAGTATAGCGAACAAAATCTCTTTATGGATTAAGCCATATCCTGAACTGGTAAAGGATGGCGACGAAATATTTTGTCGAGCCTGCAGTAAACTGGTAAGTTTAATTTTACTAAAAGCTTTACAATTATTTTTAAATTCTTTAACTTTTGATATAAAATGACAATTGTTTTTGTAGGTGTCTTCTGAGAGAAAATACCTGATTGATCAACACGCTAAAACTCCACCACATATTGGAAAATGTGAAAAACTAAAGCGATCCGCATGTGTGTAGCAATCTATACTTCAATGTGTAGCATCAACTTCACGAAACACAGAACAAGAAGAATATAATACGGATCTGTGTAACGCATTAATTTCGTCTAACATACCATTAGCAAGATTAAACAATGTTAATTTGAAATCATTTCTGTAAAAATATTGCAAACGTAATATACCTGACGAAAGTACCTTACGAAAAAATTATGTCACATCTTGTTACTAGCAAACAATAGCAGAAATTCAACAATTGGTAGGGGAATAATTTTATTTACATCATGGTGTAGATGAAAGTACGGATAAGTGTGGCCGTTATATTGCCCATTTATTAATAGGAATTCTTCATGAAGATATTGTGGGTAAATCATATTTAATTTATTGTAAAGAACTTCAAAAAACAAATAATGTGACAATTGCCCAATTCGTTCAAGAAGGTTTATCAAATTTCTTTTTACCTGGAAGTATACTTGTGAAAAAATTTTACTAATGTTGTCCGACGCTGCACCATACATGATAAAAGCCGCGCAAAATTTAATTTTTTTTTATAGTAACATTATTCATACTACTTGTTTAGCTCATGGGTTCAATCGTGTAGCCGAAGACATTAGGAATCAATTCCCTTTGATTAATGATTTAATTAGCAATGTCAAAAAAAAAGTATTTTTTAAAAGCAGCTTTACGAATCCAATTTTATAAGGAGCGACTTCCCGGTGTTAAGTTGCCTCCTGAACAGATTATTACGAGATGGGGTACATGGTTAGAGGCTGCAATTTTTTTCGCCGATAATTTTGAAGGAATAAAAAACGTAATTCTTGAAATCACTCCTGACTGCATTGCTGTAGAAAACTGTAAAAAGAAAGTAACATTATTATCATCAGCAACGCATCCTTAAACTCTGGCAGTCACGTCATGAGACACCCTGTATAATGAAATATAACGATAGCAAAAAAAATTAAATAACCGCTAAAACCATACAACACGAAAACAACAATCGAAAGAACCTGTAGAGAGTTGTTTCATAAATTACATAAACCCGAAGCCTAACTAGTTTGCCCGACGAACATATCTTACTTTCACTCTGATCTTGTATATTAAGACTTTAATAAAACGTTTTAATGATCCTAGTACATGTGATGAAAGCGGGGACTTGAAGATAGCTCCGACATGGAACATGATGGAATTCTCTCCTCATTTACGTTGTGTTTTTTTTCTTTCCTAGAGGCGGGAGTCGAAATGACGAAAATAAAAAAAAAAGACTTAGTTGATTACGTCACAGCAATTAAAGCCTGTCAGAGGCGTTCAGGTGAAATATAATTAATCGATTGAGTAAACACTGTTGACTTTAGTAAGATACTTTAAAGCTTAGTTTTGCTACAGGAATAAATGGTTTTATAGAAATATATTTTGTACAACTTTGATACTTCTTGCTTCGAATTGATAAAATAAATTATTGTTACGTACTGTTTTATGCGGTGTTAATTGTGTATTACAGTAATATTATAATCCACTAACTACTAAGGAAGATTGTATGGTCAGAGTTAGACATGCATTTGAAAGTATGAACTACGAATCAATTAGAAAGGCTATACCCATGAAAAACTATAATTCGGAGATGCGAAAAAGTGTCTGGAAGTTCAAGGCCGTAACTTTGAATATTTGTTAAAATAAATTTAACGTTTCTTGCTTTTTTATAATTTAAATATGCTGCTATATACTTTTACTGATGAAGTATTCTAAATAAGTTTTCAGTTTGCGTTATTAACAATAGGTTTATGTTTTTGAATTTTTGTCTTAACCCCAGTGACCAACTATATTTATTTCATATTTCATAAATATTTAAAAAATATTAAATCTTTTTTGAATATTAGTTATATCAATATAATATGCATAAAATATATTATAGAAAATATATTAGGAAAACATTTAAAAAATATATATGTTATGTAGCATTAATAATATTTTATTGCAAATGTTTTCTCAATATATTTTTCATAACTCTGCAAGAATATTTTGCTTTGTATTTCTGTAAATACTTATTTCATATAAAAAAAAAAGATTGAATTTTTGCTTTTGTACATTTGGTGCGTAGGACGAATAATATAAAATGGGTAAAATATGCATACATACTAAGTAGGTATGTACCTATTTAAAATGATAGTTTAAAGATTAAATTAGATAATATATATCTAATATGATTTAATTAGTATCTAAGTTGAGCGCTGTAACTTTTCTATGAATATATCTGCGTTTTGTATTATATTATTTGTAATATTTGTAAGTTGCGTACGTCAACACAACACCTCTATTCATTACGGTGCCGGTGTTATATGATTTAGTATTGTTTATGCGTCTATGGATTAGGTACATAGAATGCGTACGCGCACGTGCGTATCAACAACGTTTTCATTCGTTTGTCCGTTACATGTTATAGTTTATAATAGTATACGATTAGGGCAGATTAGGGTTAACTGTGTAATTAATTGTTGCGGGGTGTGTTTTAGTTTTTGTGGTGACTACGAGGTAAGCAAAACTTTGAACATGTCATGGCATTTATAAGATAATTGGAATGCTCAATATCGCTATATACAGAAATCGTTTAATAATATAATTGTAGGAATTTTATGCATCATATATGTACTGCATCTACCAGATAAATTGCTAGTTGATTTGCTTAAGATTCATCTCGGTAGATAAGCGTCATAACCGCAAATAGAGGTTGAATACGTTGTGTTGTTTTATTGTTTGTACGTAGAATGTTTTCAATATTATGAAATAAAGTAAAAATAAGTATCGTAAGTATTAGAATGTAGCTACCACTCCAATTATTGTAAATGCTCCAAATGTATTAGTAGGTGTTGATAATGTTGTACGATGTTTTTCATGGTATGATCTAATACAATTGGCATTGTTTTAGACACCACAAGCGAACGCCATGGAGAGCGCCACTACCGAAGATATGAAAAAAGCCATAGGGTTGTACCTGGCACCAGTCAAGGCTAGACTTAAAAATGAGTATTTTCCATTTTTATTGGCTTATTCAAATAAAATGATAATAAATACGTTTGCTTTTTATTTAGAACACTTCAATTAAAAAACAGTAATTAATTTGATAAACCTTCAGTGTGCCTTAAAAGATGCCAGAATTATTGATTATTAACTTGTATGGTGAGTGTGAAAAAACAAGTTCTTGCCTTTTAGACAACTCTATGTATGTTTCAACTTTTCGTTATCGACGTTATACATTCTAAATAACCAAGAACAATTTTAGTTCATTTTGACAAATTAAATAGATTGCATAAAAAAATCTCTATTTTCATATAAATAATATTTTACAAATATTTTAGAAAAAATATTGCGCTTACATTAATTTTAAAATATGAAATAAATATTTTAATTGAATATTTTATCTATATTTAGAAAAAAACATGAAAAATATATTCAAAAACCTCTCACAAAAAATATTTATAAAATATATTTTTAAAAATATTTATGTAATATTTCTGGCTGTTAGGGAACCGATCCAAATTTTTCAAAATTCTGTATTATTCGCTTAACTGTGTTTGGTGACGGCTTCTGCTTTTGAGGATACCGAGCAGCAAAGGTATCACATGTTTTTGTTATCACTTTTTTGCATTTTCCATAAATGATAAACAAATTTAAATAATCTTCGTTCGGCATTGTTTATAATTGAAAACTAAGTAACATTTCATCAATGCTGGATTGTTTGCCAAATGGTCATGACTTATTTAGATATACCAAAGCAGGATGACATTTTAAAAAACTACATAAGCTACCTTCTTACACCATACATACATATTTTACTAATTACTTTAAAAAGTATCCATTTTAGACGGGTAATGAGTATGACTTTTTTTTGTGTTCTTTATAAGGGCAGCCCAAAAAGGACATATCTAGATATCTTAAGCTAAGCGTCGACACGATGCTCTGCACTCAGCTACTAGCCAAGACTACCGTCGCTCTCTGCCAATCTCCTACGTGGCTAATTACACACATGCGACACTTATGGTGGGATTTTATGCATATCTGTAGTGTCTATGAGATTATCTGTAAGACTGTAAGCATGTATTATGAATTACTGACTTACAGATAACCTTGCAGACGTTATAGATTTTCACAGAACGCAATGCCAATGACAAACTGCACACAACGTTGCCATTCTAGTGATGAGCAACGCAAGAGCGTATTTCAATACCTAAACGATATTTTTAAAACAATATAAATGTGAACTGTGGCCGTTAGTATATTTATAATATGAATTCAGTTGAATTAAAGTTTAATTCCTTCGATGTTTGATCATTATATTTACATTTTTAACAGGGATATCTTGAAGCCTAATCTTTTGTCTGTAGACGCGTTGGACATTCGTCTATAGTGATGTAAATATGTATTTAATACAGCCATAATGGGTATAAAATGTGAATGTGATAAAGTGTATTGACCTTTAGAAGTATGTCAGGAAGTATATCATGAGTCTGTTACCATATAGGATTATGTGTATGTTGTTTTTATTTAAATATTTTACTTTGTTATTTGTGGCTATTTATAAATTTAATACACATATACATATGTGTAGGTAAGCTTAAACTAACTCCTATTTTTATATTGTGGAAATTCTAAAAGGATTTCATTAAAAACAAATCATTCTTAATATATTATCATAAATGGGAAGATTATTAATTTACAACCAAACATACAAACAACCAAGAAACAACCAGAAAATAAAAATAAAAATATTCTACGAAAATCAATCATATATAACTAATGATGAATGAGATTAAATCAAAACCATTGATCACTCAATCCATTACATTATTTGTTTGTGTTACCCTGTATGCTGATGTGTCATTACTACCTTCAGTTATTTTGTTTACTACAACTACCAAAATGATAGTCACAATAATAATGAGAAAATGACGGGCACTTTCTCAAACCACCTCACCTATGCTAATCGATTCCACAAGATTCAATTTGAGATAAACTGGAGATTATTTCAATGGTTGTGAAGCAACCAAGCGATTTTTGTATTGTATTGGTAACAGTGTGATTTGAAGGATGATGTTTGCCATTATGGGTTAAAGAAATCTTTATTGATATTCTAGATCATTAGGGTATTAATTCGAAAATATTAATTAATAAAAGTTCGACAATGTTTTCGTTTTGGATAGAAAATCTAGAATGTGCACCTGTTTGCGAGAATTTGCGATTTAGTTATAAGAGTTTATTATGTTTTTTTAACAATTCAGTAAAGATTTTTCTTTTACGTGGGAGTAAATTTTAAGATTAAATCTTTGACTAATATTATTAGATTAACACCAGTAACCTTTCCAGCATAAAGGTGTCATACAAACAACTTTAGACTTTGACAAATTGCTAAATAAAAGAAAAAAATGCAATCAAATCACTAACAGAAGAAAAAAAATAACAAAACATTGTATTAAAACAATAAATATATTTAAATTTCAGAACCGTAAAAAGAAATTTAATAATAATAATTTAGATGAATAAAGTTGCTCGACTTTACAAATGCATTTCGACAACTATAGTTAACGCAAATTCTGATGAAAGTTTATCAGTTTGTAGACACCATAGATTTTCTTATTCAAACATACTCTCTGCTGCCACAGCACTTCAACTTTATGGAGTAGAATTTGACTTTGAAATTCCACCCAAATTTAGTTTATCCCATATAACTTTTAAACAGTCAGAGATGGGAAAAAAGTTTCAATGGAGTACTTGCACTGTTTATCCAGCCCTTTCGACTTGTATGGTTATTTATATACAGGGTGTTACAATAAGCACGGAACATATTTTGTGCTAGTTTCATCGAATTTCAAACAATCCTTCTATATACTTATACAAAAGTGATTCGCTTTTCAAAAAGCTGTTCTGGGTAACCTACATTGAAAGTCAATTTTCGTATTGATACTTGTAAACATAATAATTGAAGAGCTTGAATGTGAAAAAAATATTAACCTTTAACAAAGTATAAAGTCTTTTTTATAAAATTTGAAATAAAAAAAATTGAAGTCTGGGAAAAGATAGACACCCAAGCGATACTTTCAACATTTTATTACAACACCAAATTTTGATTTGCAAATGCAAAAAATTGAGAGTATTGTTTGGGTGTAAATCTTTTTTCCATACTCCAATTTTTGTTGGAGTCAATATTTGCAATCAGTTCAAGTTAAAAACAAATAAATTGAATCTGTTGTCTCAATCGCAACATGGATTTAAAATTGGAAAAAACTATAATTTCGGCTTTATTGCATATACACAGCACTATTATAAATAAATAAATTGTTACCAATTGGCATTATCTTTGACTTGTCAAAAGCTTTTGGTTGGGTCAATCATCAATTACTGATAAATAAACTGAAATCTTTCTATGGAATAGAATGCAATTTGTTGAGATAACAATTACAATTTCGAATACCAGACAAACTATTAGGTCGTCACTTATGCCTAATTGTATTGGAGTGCCTCATGGATCTGTTTTAGGTCCAATGATAATATTCACTTTTTCTGTGATTATCATGATGTCGTCTGTTAATGCAGATGACACAACTAATTAATGCTGTTCATGAAAAGGATAGGCTCATGATGCTAAAATTATGATAAGTAAAATGTATGATTGGTGCTGTGCAAACTTAGATAAAACTAATTGCATATTTTTTCACATTTTACAAAAAAATTGAATCATATTCTAATTATATCTACATAATAATATCATATCTTGCACTAGGACCGCAAGGTTATTGGCTCTTACGTGTATTGCACAGTGCAACTCACTAATATCTACTAAAAGCTGCTGTAGGCTTTGAAATATTAAGACTTGCAAAAAGCTGCTATTAAATAATGTATTCGCGGTATCAATCAACTCACTTCGTGTAGGATTTATATCATTTCGTTTAACATATTAACTGTTTTCTTTTTGATTTACATATATACTTTGGAAGCCAGTTGTTATGTCCACAAAAACAAAGATAAATTAATAAGTCTTGCACAGTAGTTTTCCTGCCGCTTTGAAGTACTGCAAAATGGGTGTTTCTGGACGGAGGCGTTCTTTATTATTTTGAGTTATAAGCTATATAATGAAACCCTGAACTAATAAATTGACGTATAATAATTAAATTCTTATCCCATTTGGGAGAAAAATCCATATTCTACCCATATACCGGTAAGTATAATGTTATTTTTCTTCGATGTCTTATCTTATGGGATAAATAATGCAATTTTTAAGTTTAAACGTTAATTTGAGCGATTTTCAAGGAAGATCGAAGCATGGGACATATTTCATCTTAATGTTCATCATGCTGGTATACTATTTCCTAAATCATATTTTGAGAAAATGTGACCGTTTTGAGTTATAATTAATATTCACTATTTTTCCATATAAGAAACACTTCTAAGCGTCATAACATTCTGAATACTGTTTTTATCAAAAATATATACATGGCATAAAATGATTGCTTTAGAAGATTAATAGATAATCACTTTTATCATAAAGACAAAAATAATAATTTATTGTCTAATTTATATACACAGAGATTCAAAATGATTGTCAATTCCGCTCCTATAGATAGTAACAGGGTGTAGGTATATGCCGCGTGTTTGTAATGAAGGTTTGAACTAAGTCAGTGTTGGAACATAAGAAAGTAAACGGATCTGTCATAAATAAGGAAAACGTAACCTATATCTGAACTCGCATTATATAAACGACTATGGATTGGTGTTTCTGCTTGTAAAAATGAAATGTAATTAATTTAACTTTACTAAATTATGATTTTACAATTCAGTACTAACTGGTGTTTAACTAAATTTATTTATTACTTTAAATTATAACATACATATAGTATAATTATTAAGTGACAAAACTGCATCTCTCAGTTCTTCTACGGTATGCATGCGGTTTCTATAGACCCTATTTTTTAGATAGCCGAACATGAAGTAATCTAATGGGGTTAGATCAGGCGATCTTGGTGGGCATCTTTGTGCTTTAACGAACCTGTCAGCAAAAAACTGTTGAAGATATTGGCAGGTTTGTCGAGCAGTATGTGCTGGAGCATTATCGTGCTGAAAATAACCTGCTTCAAGCTCATTTTCTTGTAACTCTGCAATAAACAATTCCAACATCTGTTGGTAACGTTTGGCTGTTACAGTTTCCTCGAAGAAAATTGGCCCTATTATTCATTGCCTGGACATAGCTAACCAAACTCTTTTATCTTTTAACTTTTACGGGATGCAATTGCGTTTCTCGAAATTCGTGTGGATTTTCCGCAGACCAGATACAATAGTTTTGTAAATTGATATAGTCTGTTAGATAAAACCAAGCTTCATGCGAGAAAAATGATTTGTTTAGCAAGTCATCGTCCCTTAAATTGTTATTAAACCAATGACAATATTCCAATCGCCTATCGTGATCCGATGGTAATAATTCTTGTACCATAGAAACTTTATAGGGATGAAAATGTAACTTATTTTGACAGCTCATTGCGCTGAAATGTATGATAAATTATAAAATGTAATAAACTATTTCACTTAATGTTAATATTGATTTTTTACCTGTTTGTTGAGCTATTACCCCAGATAAATTCCCTTATTTTCTTACGGTATTCAGAAATACTATTGTTGGTGATATTAGATGTAAATATAAACGATTTGGAAAAAATTATAAAGATAAATAATCGAAAGATACTACAACGCGCACGCCAATGTCGCTAAATGTCAAGAAAATTCATTTAATGTTTGAAATTTGTATGTAGCTAACTTCGCTCATTAAATTGGTAATGAGTATAGATAAATTTTTCCTTAAATTTTTCTTACAACAATCATTTTGAATCACATGGTATTTTGCGTTATATTTTTTTAAATATTGAGTTTACAAAAAACAATTTTCGCTGGTTATTACATTAAACATTTAAAATTAACATAAAATTTGTGGAATTTTTGTTAATTTTAACAAACTTTTTAGCACTGTATAAGTATAAAACCTGGACGTTAGATATTAAATTGAATTTGATGCTTTCATGTATTTTAGCCCAACTTTTTACTAGCCCTGCCTTAAAGGCCAGCGTTTCAGTTTTAATCTTTAAAACTTTTTTTTAAGTGTTTTTTCAAGTTTCTCGCCTTCAAAGAAACAATGACAACATTTTATAATTTCTGGCAATTTTAAGAAGCTTTTGATCCAACTCTACGACGTAACAAGATTCATTACGAGATCAATTATTCCGCTTTAAGATTTCCCAATTTCTCCTCACAGCTCCCACATCTTTTTTCCACATCCTACCTTTGTGGTTTCGGTATAGGTCTTATCATAGCTTGCGGCTGCCGTTTCTCGTCCTTATTAGGGAGTCTCAAGTAGTCCTGGTCCCCCAATAAAAACAGATCCTTTGATATGATCATGGCAGCAGTACGCCTCAACCGATGATGACGAGAGTATTATCCTCGAACAGAACACACTACTGCGGCACCACTAAACTGACGTAGCGACGACACCACACCGAAAAGCCGAAGTACATGAGGAGCGAGCGCACTTTTACGATGCTGTCAAGACACGGATAAATACGAAGCCCATGCCTACATCTAAACGAACCACTAACGACTGGCATCCGGTGTTGACACTACTTGTATACTACTGTTCGCACTGACGTTTAGGGATCGGAGATTGAACAACATCCGTACCCTGCGGTACACCCCGGGAGAACACTCGCGAAATTTTCTTCCGGATTTCCGGATCGGATACTGTTATCCCATCCGATTATATATCTCGCGATTTCTGCTCATATGTATATAGTTCGAGTGAGTGTCGTGTAGGTACTCTCGTATGTGAATATTTGAATAAGGTGTGCTGATTACAGTCTGCTACCAACCATCCGACTAACGTAGCGGTCTGACCGATACTGGTCGTGCCTTCGCGTTTACGCTGGCGAATACGCTGCTGGGTTGCGTGCGATGTATACGGCACTTGTTTCTCTTACTACGGCTGGCTCTGTACTCCCGATACGCCCGCACTTGTTTCTTTAAACTCCGCGATCGCCAGACGCGCGATGATGGCACCTGTACATCTTGTAAACTTCGTCGTGAGTTAACTATGACGATGATGACGAGATGATGGGGTTTACACCGAATCGGAGGTACTTTTTTTTTTTACTGAAATATTTCGCGAACTCCCGCCGAAGAGAAGACATAATTTATACGATCTGATAATTTCTAATCGCTAAATTTGGTCCTAAAACCTAACCCGATGGAATTCCTTATAGCAGAGGTGCTTTTTTTTTAAAAAAAGTTGTCTCAATGGGGTATAAAAAGAGAATTTAATTTCATTTTTTCATCTCTCGATGTAATCTCTTGGAACAGTGACACGTTTATTACCTACATCTCTATAGATATAAAAGTATGTCGCGGTATGCCTCAAGGAGCAGTTTTGGACCCCTATTTTGTTTTCACTGTACACATTCCTTTCTACTAAACATCTCAATTACATAAAAGCACACTTATAATAATAATAATAATAATAATAATAATAATAATAACAATAATAATAATATATTGTTACGCTACACAGTAGCATACAGCCCGGATTAAAAAAATAAATTTTAAAAGAAATACATTAATTGAATTAGAAAAAATCAAGTTTTATATATACCAGTGTCATCTATTTTTTATAATTTTGATTTAGAAGTGTTCTGTCTCACCAGCCAGATGGCATGCAGGGCGAGAAATTTCCGATCGAGGGGCGGTGACATAAAAAAAATATTGAATAGCTCGTTAACTCTCTTATATTAACTCAGTACGCATAGAGATGTGGTAGGATGATGTTGTCAATTGTCCTCTCCCTCAAATTCAATGTTTAAGACCAGTTTAAATGATCTCATAGGCATGATAATGTCGTGCCTTAATAGATTCAATCTATTAAGTAAAAATTAAAACATTTAATAGTGGATAAAAGTGATTTTATTTAATTAAAATAAAATTAAAAATGTGAACTTGTTTAATATCAGACATAAATCTAAGGATAATTATCTCTGGTAAGTCCGTGAGTCCGTTTAAATTAATAACACTAAAATTTCATTAAGTAATTCCACCTTTTGCAATTCAAATTCATAGTTTCGTACTTAAATACGTTTGAAATAAATTTTAAAAATCCCGCGTTTTCTGACCGTTCAAGCGAAATTATGCTAGGTTTAAATGAGACGTGTGAAACAGAGTAGCCAACCTTGATGGTAAATCACTGGATATTGGTTCGTAACGTAAAAACATAACAAATACTTATAAACCTAATTACACAAATTTCCCCAAAGTAACTGGAGACCGCTTAGCTATGTTACAAACGATTTTCTAACCTCAAATTTAGCAGAACGGATTAAAATAAAATTTCTTATAAGTACAATTCAATTTTGATTAGAATTAAAATAATACGTTTATTTTTTTAGGTAGATTTGACGAGGAGTACCTTTTTACAGGGCCGAATTCTGCGATCATCGGTGGTCAGGACTGTTCAGGTCGGATATGGGCCCTCGTACCTCGTAAATACATCAGGTCAGAGAGGATGGGTCGCTCAGGACAGGAACATTACTCGGAAAAATCGTCGTTGAAGAAAAATTACCCAAAAATCGTGTGTAATTTGGAATAAAATTTATGTGATAAACTTTGTTTAACAATTAACAATCATTTTTTTTTTTTTAGATTGAAATTTGGAATAAATTTGGATTTTATCGAAATAGCCGTTAAATTTTACAAACTGAAATACGTCTGCCTCGAACAAGGCTCGGTTAGTGAATGGTTCGAATTGAAAATGTTTTAACTGACTTGAAAGCGATTGTCTTCGTCAAGGAGACCAACTGTCTGTCAAAATCCGTTATTATAACCGAAATGAGGAACCTCCATTGTTTTACAATAAGAATGGCCATGAGACCGACAGGATTGTCAGATGTTTCAACGAAGTGAAAATAAGTAAAATTACAAAATCTGGAATCACCTCACACTTTTTATATAACAAAGTATGAGTCTCTGAATTATGAGAAAAATACATTTGAAAATTTTAAACGCTTATTACTATATAAAAACAACAATCTTAAAAATTCATTACTGTGCCTAAAAGGTAGACAACCATTTATACACATGAAATTGTTACAGAACTCAATTTCCAGCAATTTTACCCTGTCTTTCAGTTGACATATCAAAGCAATTGGTCTGCCAATGCATATAAAAACATTATTAAACAAAAATTTAAAGAAATAAATACTCTGTAAAAGAAATATACAAGTTCACTTGAATTAAAGGTGGATCCCAAATTTGATCTGTCAATAGCTATTGTAATAAAATACTATACAAATTCTAATATTCATTTTCGATGTGTAGGTGTATCACTGCTGATCATCTTGCTTCCTGAAGGGAAAATTCTAAAGGAAAATGCCTCGAAGGACTTGCCAAATGCAGAGATTACCTACATCACCTGGACATCGTCTAGCTGTCTGCTGCTACATATTATATCCTTTTTCTATTATATCTAATAAGTTTTAAAATATAACTAAGTAGAATAGTAACATTCCCTTTTTAAATAATAGTAGAATACCAAGTAATCTCTCCATAACAATATATTTATTCAGCATGCCAATCTAACATTGGTTTGAATCATCATACAAAACAAAAGTACAAAAATATATAAAGTATAAGGACGTTATTTACAAAACATAATATAACACATATATAAAAATAATTATACAAAAATAAACACGAGGTCTATTCATTTACGTATTCACTAATGGTATAAAATGCCCTCTCCAATAACATCTCTTTTACGCGCTGTTTGAAAAGTTTAGAGCAACCAATTGACCGTACCTCGCTCGGAAGACTATTATAGAGTTTTAGACTCTTTAATGCCGGAGATCTTTTTGTTAGTGTTAATTTGTGTTGTGGAATTGTCATAACATTTAATTGTCTAGTGTTGTGCGAATGTATTGTCTTATACGATTCAAAATCATGTATGTGTTCCTTAATGTATGTCAATGCTTTGTAAATAATAATGCAGGGAAAGGTCAATATTTTTTTATTTTTAAATGTTTCTCTACAACTGGCTCTATAAGGCAGATTGAAAATTAATCGTATAAAACGTCTCTGTAGAATAAAAACTCTTTCCCAGTTGGTGGCTACGCCCCAGATAATAACATTGTAGGAAAGCACTGAGTACACCAATGAATAATAAACGTTTACTAGATCTCGCTGTTTTAGGACATTATTTAATTGTAACATTGCATAATAGGTTTTGTTTAATTTCTTACATACACTATCTAGCTGGTTTTCCCAACTGAGATTGTTATCTAATATTACACCTAGTACAGACGCATTGTCAGTAAAGTCTTTGTTTATATTTGTGATAGGCTTCCGTATATGAAAATTAATGATTTTTGTTTTTTGTTCATTTAAAATCAATCTATTTTTACTACACCAGCCCGTCACCTCTTCAATAGTTCTATCAATTTTGTAATTAATGTCATCTAACGTAGTGGCCTTTACAATTACAGAAATATCGTCAGCAAATAAAATAGGGAGCCTCTAGTTATTCTTTCCGGCAGATCATTGATGTGTAATAGGAATAACAATGGACCTAAAACTGAGCCTTGCGGAACACCTACATCAATGTCAAATTCAGATGACTGTTCATTTCCCAATTTAACCACTAGTTTTCTGCATTCTAAAAACGACAATAACCAATCTAATGGAAACCCTCTAAATCCCATAGCATACAGTTTCATCGCCAAAAAATTACTATCTACGCAATCGAAAGCGCATGTCAGATCAAAGAAAATACCAACTACGTAATTATTAGAGTCCAAAGCACTGTAAATACATTCCAAAGTATGAACAAGCGCGGTCTCAGTTGACTTTTGTTTTACGAATCCATGTTGGCTCGGGTGCAATATTCTATGTTTATTAAGAAAGTCAGTTATCTGATTATAGACAATTTTTCAATGACTTTTGAAAACGAGCTTAGTATAGAAACAGGTCTATATTTTCAATATTAGAGGGATCATCTCGTTTGTACATGGGTATAACCAAAGCAGTTTTTAAGGCTGATTGAAATTTCCTTTTTTCAAAAGATTTGTTAATTACGTGAGATAAAACATCTGATATATCCAAGCTTATTAATTTTAATAAGTAGCTGCTAATTTCATCAAAACTAGAAGATCTTTTGTTCTTTAAATTACTTATACAACTAACTACATCATGGAAACAAGTTGGTGCCAAAAAAAATGTATTTTCATGCATACCCGTATATTGCAGTATATGCGGACGATTGCCAATTGTATCTTCCTTTTCCAAAATCGGAATGTGAGATGACTAATATAGATATAAATTGTGAATTATGACCTACACTTACAATTCCTGTTTGGATGTTGATTCAGTTAACCCAATCCAGAAAGTTCGGAATGCATGTTGAGGATATATTTATGAAATCGGGAAATATGACCACATATGTTATAAGTTAAAAGACACTAATTGGATGAGTGTGAAAAATAGAAGAGAATTCGAAAGTTTGACACTACATATATCATAAAATAATTATCTATAAGACCTTGCCATATCTTTGTAACAAAATTCATAACCTCACGATTCGTTTCCGTGGTCTTAATAGTCTTATATCCCCACCATGACACAGCACAACCATGTAAGAAAGATCTTTTTCGTATTGCATTTATAAAAAATACAACACTTTATCAGTTCATTTGAAATCTTGTTCTATTCGCCAATTTAAAATAAAGCTTCGATCACTGTTAATATCTCAAAGCGATTGATATATGTTAGTTATATTTTATATAGTATTTCTATTTTGTAGTTTGTAGGCATTATCTTAATTAAGAAATTCTTATATTTTCAAGGTTAGACCAAATCAGTTTAAACTGGGTCTCGCCTTTATTATTTATTTTATTTTTATTTGATATTTGTTATGTATATTAGTGGTACAGATGGCATAATAAAGACATATTGTTATTACTTTTTGTGTCCTTCTCCTCCGCTTAACCTGTTTATTTTCGATTCCTCCCCAACCCATGAGTTGCAGGTGGGGAGGGGTTACCGAGAGCAATATATATTATTATTATTATTATTATATAAGTTAAATTAAAAGTCCCGGTTAAAATTAGCCACCCTGTATATGATATCAAATAATTCAATACTTCTCTTTACAAATTTCTTTAAACCGAAAAGATTCGTTGAATCAATCTCCTTCGATTTTACGATACTTGCATTAATTAACTAACGCTAATTAATAATTAGGTCACATTGAAAACGTGTGTAACACTCGATTGATATTAGCATCGACAAACCATAGAGTTGCCTGAACCCCGTTTCGGTTTGCGGATGTACGCTTTTGCTGGAGATATGTACGCTGTATCCCCCAGAGAAGCTGTAATGCGCGAGATCTTATCCGCCTTTACAGGCAGTGGTACTGTATGTTCGATGTAGCTGAAGATGCTGATGTGGTCTCCGACTTTGCAAGAGAAGGCTTTGTATCCATTACATTTTGCCTTGTAAGATCCTAGGATTGTTTGAGACCACAACACCAACTGCAGTGGGGCAAGCCCTAGAATGGTCTCCATAGCAGCCGTCGGCGTCGAGGACATAGCTCCCGTAACACCCAAACAGACAAACCTTTGAAGACTTGATTTACAGAGAAGCTAAATATTTTACTCATGGCAGTGTATAAAAGAATTAGAAGTTAATTTTGCTAAAATTGGAGGCAACTATATGGATCCAGCACGCTTCAATCAATCATTATTGTTCTCTTTGTAGAATATTTTAAAAGAACAAACAAAATTGCGTTTGAACATTCAATCTCCTTGTATAGTATGTACATACTGCTGTGGCAGGCTTCCCATTTTTCGCGAGTGTATTTGGAGTTGCATATTTTGTTTTGCTTAAATCTGCTGAATCATTGTACCGAGAATTTTTCACAATAATATTTAAGTTTGTATAAATTTAGTTAAACAGTTGACTGTATGATTTATTTAATTTAGTGTTAAGTTTTTTTAATTAATTTCATTCATTTGAATGTTTAATATTCGCTAGTCTAGTTAATGCGTTTTCTATTAGATTTTGTCGGTGATTTATGCGTTGTTCGTATTTTTACGACCGCGCTGTTGAATTTTGTCAGGCTCAGGCAGTTCCTTGGTCGACTGTTAGCGTGAGTAGACGTATTTTTGTAAATCATTGTGTTGCCATTTTGTAATTCATTTTAATATTCTAACTTTTCACATAAATTGAATTTTATATAGCCAATCAAGGAATTCAATTAGTAATAATTGTTAATATATTGATTTGTGCACATTATAGATATAAGATCATTTATTATTTTCGTGCAGGAAGATATATTTTAGTTGTAATTCTCTCATTGTAGTTTTAAAGAGTTAATTTTTCGTTATTCTATTTTGCTGATTCAGTTTTATCACCTCGTTTGGGTGAATAGAAGCCTTGTGCTTGCATTTAGTTTTTTCTTTTGTGTAAATTTACTAGAAATTGTCCACGCTTTTATTTAGTTTGTTTTAATTTGAAACTACCAGGATTGTATTGGTAGAATTAGGATTATCTTCCTGAACAAACAAATCTTTTGCTTTGTATAGGAAATAGCATTGTCCTATTGTAATTTAGAATCAAGTGCAGTTTTTATATTTTGGCCAGAACCTTCAGTTCACGGTTTTTTTTTCCTGCCATTTTGTAATTTTACCCATGTTAAAATAAATTTTGATTGTTAATTAACGTCTTTGAGTTGAAAATTCTGTTCTTTTATTTTAAATTAAACCTTTTCAATTTTTGGGGTAATTAAGAAAGTCTGATTTCATTCACTCACAATTTACTTATTTTCGTGGTTAGATTCAAGTTTTAATTCGCGAGGTTATCTCTGAGGTTAATAGTTCTTTTGTGCCCTTTAAAGTTTTTCCGTTTGAGCTAGCTAATTTTTTTTACATTTTAAAATTCATTTAATTCAGTCAGTACACAGCAATACGTATTTTTCCTAGTTTATGGTTTGGATAATTTCGTTATATTTGTAAATACCCATAAACAATTAGTGCTTCAGAATATCTCTGGAGAGAAAAAAATATTCTGATCATGGCTACGTTATGTACGCATCTGCTCGACCTTGAAACATTGAAACAACACGATTACTTTGCCACATGTACTGTTAAACGCTAAATTACTTAGGCAAACTTTATTATATGCTACATACCTAATACTACATAAGTAAAAGTATGTACAAGTTGATCCACAAACAGGTTATCTCAAAAATCCTAAGTGCCCACTAATCTACTAATTGTGTTGAATCAGGGATTATAAGCATAGAGTAGAAACTAGCTATAATAACAGAGTAATCTATATAATACGTTCATACATATGTATAATATACTTACACAATTACTATACAGGAAAAAATGTATGTGTTTATTTATTTCAATAAAATCCATACACAATTACATATATTGATTGTGATAATAGCTTATATCATTAAGAGTATAATGGGTATTAACTTTAAAATAAACACTTTTAACTGATTGCATTATTATAATAATGTATTATGCATATATATTATGTACGTTAAATCTATAGATACATTACTTTATAACCAGTACATCCAGCATCTGAGAACTCGACACAATAAACGTATTTCAATGTCAAGTGTGTAATAGCCGATTGTACAAATATTTATGTTGTTTAAATATCGCGTGTTGGTATATGAATATATGAGAGCCAACATGAATGTAGGCAAAAAATGTACGTAATGACAGTGCAAACAAACCCCGGGGCTTATTAACCTGGTTAGAGCTATTAATGTTATGGAAAGAGAAGCATTACAGACTTCCTTCTTCGCAACGAATCCCGTCAAAAAAAAAAAAGTATTTGGACGACCATCAAGGACATGGTGTATACATACAAGATAGAAATTAACACCTTTTCTAGTTTTTATTTACAATAATTTTGTTGTCGAAAGATCGACTAAATAAATTGAAGGATTCCTAAGCGATCTTAATCATTAAAAGGTGGCAAAACTTATAACTAGCAGTTTTTTTTATATATGTATCCTTCACGAAGGAATATCCTTCTTGCAAGGTTTTGAGTGTCTATGTGGGGAAAGAAACCATTCAGTTGTCTAAGCATCACCTTTTGATGATAAAACTACACCTGAATGACAGTAGGTATATGTATTACATTTTTAGAGTTGATAGTGAATAAAAATTTCAAATTTCACGATCCTTGTAAAATGTTAATCAGCAAACTTAAGAAATTATTTTTCTGGATGTAAAGTTTTAGTATTTTTAAAAAAATCGTCAAAAAACTAAATTTTAAAACAAACAAAAGTATACCTATATACAGGGTGTTAGGTAAACATGCGGCAAAAATCAAGGGCTTATTCCTCGGCCTATTCTAAGAATATTTTGTCCTATGATTTTTGAAAAACTTCTTCGTTTCGAAGATACAGGGCGAACAAGATTTGCGACAATAATATTTTATCATCAAAAATTACATGTAAAGATGCTCAATCTATAATAAATATTCAAAATGGCTATCCTACAACCTGGATATAAGCATTCAATCTTCTCGTCATTGACTGTCGAACTCTTTCAAACACACCAGGGTCGTTTCTAATTGAGTTACACTCAGCAATTATCCGATTTTCGCAAAGCGTCCAAATTCTTCACTGGAGTAGCGTAAACTATCGACTTCAGAGATCCTCAGAAGAAATAATCTAGAGGGTTTAAGTCTGGGGATCGAGCAGGCCATGCGTGTGGTCACACGCTCGACCAAATCCCAGCGATCTCCGTATGTTGCTGTTAAAAAATTACGAGCAACCAAACTAAAATGTGGTGGTGCACTATCATGCATAAACCACATTGCAATTCTTGTCGCTTATGGTATATCCTCCAGCGGATTTTTTAGACGCATATACAATACTAAAAAAAAAAACCATATTAGATTAGGTACATAGAATGCATACGCGCACGTGCGTATCATCAACGTTTTCATTCGTTTGTCCGTTACATGTTATATATAGTTTATAATAGTATACGATTATGGCAGATTAGGGTTAACTGTGTAATTAATTGTCGCGGGGTGTGTTTTAGTTTTTGTGGTGACTACGAGGTAAGCAAAACTTTGAACATGTCATGGCATTTATAAGATAATTGGAATGCTCAATATCGCTATGTACGGAAATCGTTTAATAATATAATTGTAGGAATTTTATGCATCATATATGTACTGCATCTACCAGATAAATTGCTAGTTGATTTGCTTAAGAGATTCATCTCGGTAGATAAGCGTCATAACCTCAAATGGAGGTTAGAATACGTTGTGTTGTTTGATTGTTTGTACGTAGAATGTTTTCAAATATTATGAAATAAAGTAAAAATAAGTATCGTAAGTATTAGAATGTAGCTACCACTCCAATTATTGTAAATGCTCCAAATGAATTAGTAGGTGTTGATAATGTTGTACGATATTTTATTCATGGTATGATCTAATACAATTGGCATTGTTTTAGAGGCCACAAGGAAACGCCATGAGAGCGCCACTACCGAAGATATGAAAAAGCCATAGGGTTGTACCTGGCACCAGCCAAGGCTAGACTTAAAATGAGTATTTTCATTTTATTGACTTATTCAATAAAATGATAATAAATACGTTTGTTTTTTATTTAGAACACTTCAATTAAATAATAGTGATTAATTTGATAAACCTTCAGTATGCCTTAAAAGATGCCGGAATTATTGATTATTAACTTGTATGGTGAGTGTGAAAAAACAAGTTCTTGCCTTTTAGACAACTCTATGTATGTTTCAACTTTTCGTCATCGACGTTATACATTCTAAATAACCAAGAACAATTTTAGTCCATTTTGACAAATTAAATTGATTGCATAAAAAAATCTCAATTTTCATTTAAATAATATTTTACAAATATTTTAGAAAAAATATAGCGCTTACATTAATTTTAAAATATGGAATAAATATTTTAATTGAATATTTTATCTATATTTAGAAAAAAATATGAAAAATATATTCAAAAACCTCTCACGAAAAATATTTATAAAATATATTTTTAAAAATATCTATGTAATATTTCTGGCTGTTAGGGAAATTATTAAATTACACAAAATATTTCTCATTTAACCATTGTCTTACGTTGAAGATCAGAATGTCGGAATGTGACACAAACATTAAAGCAAATTACAGAAAAATTTCCCTAACATAACCTCAATACCTACATAAAATTAATTACATAAAATGATAACACATCCTTACGGCGTCATTAGAATTTAGAAAGCTGAACTATAGGAAAGTTATAATCTCTCGTAAAACGAAACGAAAAAAAAAAAAACTTCACCCCGTTTAAGATCGACGCCGTATTTTCACATCCGGAATTTCAGACTGCATCTTATACTACACGGTAATTCTGCGCGCGCTGTATAATTTTGCATGATTACTCGGCGACTGCAGTTTAAGTAGTACACTGAGCCAATTTAATATAATTTCCGTGTAAATTATACTCTCATATTACCCCCCAAGTTTAATTTAATAAAGCGGGGGACTAGTTCTTAGGATCGTCTCTTAAATACGCGGTATATATACTTACAAACACATTCCTTTAAGTATGTACGTGTGTGTTGTACAATAAGCGGTATCATGATTTATACTCTTAATAACTTCCTTCTATTCTTTAAGCATAAATCAGGCGGTCATTTCTGCGGTTAACCGAGTATAAAGTCGAATGGATATTAATCGCGAAGAAGTGGAATGATCCCTCCAAGACAACGGTTAGTCACAGCGTCGAAAATAGCTTTCAATAAGCGTAAACCCACAAGCGAAAACAAATCATAAACCCTATACGTACCAACAAAATATAAATATGTAATTTGTAAGATTAAAAACTGTCGATGACCTCAGATAGATATCAGAATATAAATAAATACCGAAGCGCAATATCTATTCTGCTTTTCATCGCACATTTTTTTTTAGGTTATGTACACAGTTGGCCGATTTTGGCAAACAAAAATATTTTATTTAAACATTATTTTTTCGAAAAAAGAACTAAAGAAAATAAAGAAAATTTGGAGATGTCACTTAGATTAAATTGACACATTGATAATGATCGATCAGAATGAAATCTCAGGCATTATTACCACTATATCATCCAACACTTGTGGAGTTGATTGAGTTAGTATTGAATTTATTAGGATGTGTTGTCCGTGTATCTTACCAATTATTACACATATCATTAACTTTGGTCTATTAGAGGGCGTCTTTGTTTAGTCTAGTCTAGTCTAGTTTTGCTTACCTCGTAGTCACCACAAAAACTAAAACACACCCCGCAACAATTAATTACACAGTTAACCCTAATCTGCCCTAATCGTTGTATACTATTATAAACTATAACATGTAACGGACAAACGAATGAAAACGTTGATGATACGCACGTTCGCGTATGCATTCTACGTACCTAATCCATAGATGCATAAACAATACTAAATCATATAACACCGGCACCGTAATGAATAGAGGTGTTGTGTTGACGTTCGCAACTTACAAATATTACAAATAATATAATACAAAACGCAGATATATTAATAGAAAAGTTACAGCGCTCAACTTAGATACTAATTAAATCATATTAGATATATATTATCTAATTTAATCTTTAAACTATCATTTCAAATAGGTACATACCTACTTAATATGTATGCATATTTTACCCATTTTATATTATTCGTCCTACGCACCAAATGTACAAAAGCAAAAATTCAATCTTTTTTTTTTTATATGAAATAAATATTTACAGAAATACAAAGCAAAATATTCTTGCAGAGTTATGAAAAATATATTGAGAAAACATTTGCAATAAAATATTATTAATGCTACATAACATATATATTTTTTAAATGTTTTCCTAATATATTTTCTATGATATATTTTATGCATATTATATTAATATAACTAATATTCAAGAAAGATTTAATATTTTTCAAATATTTATAAAATATGAAATAAATATAGTTGGTCACTGGGGTAGATCATCGGCTACTTTTGTTGATTTTAGGTTTATTGGGCTCGAGGGCTCTTCTATTATTTTTTTTTCAACAATATCTATCGAATAGGTTTCAGCGTGTGAAGATACAGGATAAATTGTCGGCTTTGGCTTATGTAAATGCTGGCGTGCCACAGGGCTCTATTCTTGGTCCTCTTTCATTTGCAATTTATACTTCTTCTGTGATGTCATCCCTGAAAACTTCTAGATATCATACGTAAGTCTACTATTCTTTTTTCCCTTATGAGTTGGATACTGCGGTATCTTTAATTAATGAAGGTTTACAACTGTTGCTAGAAACATCCACAAATCATTGTTAGTTTTGAATTCACAGAAATCATCTGTAGTGGTTTTTGGTTGTCGCAACAGTGATTTGAAAAAAATCTATTCAGGTTAAGATTAATAATGATGTGTTGCGTGTTGTTGATGAAGTTAAAAATCTAGGTCTGTATTTGGATTCACAATTACGCTTTAGAACACACATTTCTAAGTGTGCCCAAAGCTCGTACTCTGCCTTAAGACTTTTGTATCTTCACAAATCGGCTATTGATAAGAAAACTAAGATACTATTATGTGATGCCCTGGTATTATCGCAGTTTAATTTCCATGTCTTGATGTTCCTACTAAGCAACGTATACAAAAAATTCAAAACTCTTGTTTACGATTTATCTATGGTCTGCCTAAGTGGAGTCACGTAAATTGTAAACTGCGCGAATCTGGTTGGTTAAATGTGGAAGAACGATTTAGATTAGTGACTACTATCTTCTATCATAAAATCTTGGTTACTCACACACCGCCATATCTCTATAACAGAATCAGGTATCGAACGGATGTCCATAATATTAATTTAAGGTTTAGGCACTTAATCGCAATTCCCCGTCATAGGACAAATCTGTTCAAACGAAGTTTTTCGTATGGCAGATGTTGCCATGTATATAATTCTATCGATGAACATATTACCAAATTGTCGATCCCGTCATTTCAATTTTACTTTAAGAGGGATGTGCTTGGGTGGAATGTGTAGCGTGGTGAGCGAGTTTGTTAATACATTTGAGAATGGAGCAACCATTATGTCAATATGTTTTAATTTTTTTTTATTTTTTGCTTCTGCTGCAATATATTGATTTGCAGTTTGTTAGGTGGAGCAATGGAAGATCAGGTTTTGAACTTGAATTGCCCCCACAGGATTTCAATGTGTCTATTTTTTTTCCTTTCGTTTTTCATTCTGTTTCTGTGGACATATTGAAATAAAGTATATATTATAAAGCTAGCTGTGGCACGTTTTATGAGTGATAAATCGTCGAATCATATAGTCTGTTTTGCAATTATTGAGAGATGATCATTTTTTTGAAAATATCTTTAAGTTTAAGCAAGTTACAAATAGATTTGGAATGAGCTTTGTTACGATTATCGAATCCTTTAAAACTTTTTCGTGTTAAATAATCGACATAGCAATGGTAAATGTCGAAATTGGCACACAGTGTACTATCATATAGCTTTATAATTGTTAGAAACTGAATTATTTTCCTTCTGCAACATATAGTTTATATCCGACTTTTCCCTTTTCTCGACCTGCATACGTATATGTACGCAACAGCTCGATAAGAGCAATCGTAGGTTGGACGATGCACGAAGCTAGGTGAGAGCGCATTGCAGGGTCTGAATTGTGCCGCTTTTGTTGGCTGCTGTTGGTGTGCGGTTCATTGTCCCGTGAGGTCGTCCACCTTCCACTAAAAATACCACTTCTCTATGATGTGCATCGCGTTTTCGTCTCGGGAAGATTTAGATTTAGAGCTGCGTATATACAAGCTTGATTCTATAGGGATGAGGTGATGGACAGTTGACGCATAGGAGGAGGGGACTTGGAAACCGGAGAATCCGGCCCTGCGCCGTCGTGCAGTTAGGCAGGCATTTCCGGAGAGTATTATTTGACCTTCGATAGATGTAGGTACCTAGAGGAATTTGGTGAAATCGGATTGAAGGGCATCTAATGTTGATTTTTAGAAAATCGCAGTTTTTCACGTAAAAATTTTGATAGAATGCAGGGTGGTTTCGCAGGTAAGTTTGTTGAAGTGCTCAATGACTACGTTTCTATCTTTTCTATTCCATTTGTTACTTTATTGCTCTATAGATCAAGAAGCCTTAAGGTGAAAGATTTGGAAGTACCCTAACAGCCAGAAATATTACATAGATATTTTTAAAAATATATTTTATAAATATTTTTCGTGAGAGGTTTTTGAATATATTTTTCATATTTTTTCTAAATATAGATAAAATATTCAATTAAAATATTTATTCCATATTTTAAAATTAATGTAAGCGTTATATTTTTCCTAAAATATTTGTAAAATATTTATATGAAAATTGAGATTTTTTATGCAATCTATTTAATTTGTCAAAATGAACTAAAATTGTTCTTGGTTATTTAGAATGTATAAAGTCGATAACGAAAAGTTGAAACATACATAGAGTTGTCTAAAAGGCAAGAACTTGTTTTTTCACACTCACCATACAAGTTAATAATCAATAATTCTGGCATCTTTTAAGGCATACTGAAGGTTTATCAAATTAATCACTATTTTTTAATTGAAGTGTTCCAAATAAGAAACAAACGTATTTATCATCATTTTATTTGATAAAAATAAAAATAAAAAATAAAAATAATAATAGCCAATAAAAATGAAAAATACTCATTTTTAAGTCTAGCCTTGACTGGTGCCAGGAACAACTCTATGGCTTTTTTCATATCTTCGGCAGTGGCGCTCTCATGGCGTTTCCTTGTGGCCTCTAAAACAATGCCAATTGTATTAGATCATACCATGAATAAACAACATTATCAACACCTACTAATACATTTGGAGCATTTACAATAATTGGAGTGGTAGTTACATTCTAATACTTACGATACTTATTTTTACTTTATTTCATAATATTTGAAAACATTCTACGTACAAACAATAAAACAACACAACGTATTCTAACCTCTATTTGAGGTTATGACGCTTATCTACCGAGATGAATCTCTTAAGCAAATCAACTAGCAATTTATCTGGTAGATGCAGTACATATATGATGCATAAAATTCCTAGAATTATATTAATAAGCGGTTTCTGTACATAGCGATATTGAGCATTCCAATTATCTTATAAATGCCATGACATGTTCAAAGTTTTGCTTACCTCGTAGTCACCACAAAAACTAAAACACACCCCGCAACAATTAATTACACAGTTAACCCTAATCTGCCCTAATCGTATACTATTATAAACTATAACATGTGACGGACAAACGAATGAAAACGTTGATGATGCGCACGTGCGCGTATGCATTCTCTCTACCTAATCCATAGACGCATAAACAATACTAAATCATATAACACCGGCACCGTAATGAATAGAGGTGTTGTGTTGACGTTCGCAACTTACAAATATTACAAATAATATAATACAAAACGGAGATATATTAATAGAAAAGTTACAGCGCTCAACTTAGATACTAATTAAATCATATTAGATATATATTATCTAATTTAATCTCTAAACCATCATTTTAAATAGGTACATACCTACTTAATATGTATGCATATTTTACCCATTTTATATTATTCGTCCTACGCACCAAATGTACAAAAGCAAAAATTCAATCTTTTTTTTTATATGAAATAAATATTTACAGAAATACAAAGCAAAATATTCTTGCAGAGTTATGAAAAATATATTGAGAAAACATTTGCAATAAAATATTATTAATGCTACATAACATATATATTTTTTAAATGCTTTCACAATATATTTTCTATAATATATTCTATGCATATTATATTAACATAACTAATATTCAAGAAAGATTTAATATTTTTTAAATATTTATAAAATATGAAATAAATATAGTTGGTCACTGGGGTAGTGATTAAACCAGTTGGGCATTTATTCTATAATATTTCGGCCAAAAAAAACTTCCCTTTTGGATTGTATGGGGATTTGTTATAGTCATGGCTTGCTACGAAGCAAAATGCTATTTTGTAGCAGTTGACAACTGTTAGCAGTTTGAAGCAGCTGTTCAATATTAAAAGAAACTGCTACTTTTTGTAGCAGTTTCCTGATATAGTAGACAAGTGCTAATGTTGTGAAACATACATGTATATTCGAAGCAGTATACAGGGTGAGTTTTTTATCTTGAGATAACGGAATATCTCTAAAACACTGCATCAAATCAAAAAAAGATATTAATAAGATTTGTTACAATGTAAGGGGCTCACCGAATGGCGCCGAACTCCACTCCCCCCCCCCCAGAGTGGGAGGGGGGGAAACTTAGAAATCTTAAATTGGAACGCCTATAACATAACAAATCTTATTAAGATCTTTTTTTGATTTGATGCAGTGTTTTAGAGATATTCCGTTGTCTCAAGATAAAAAAAAACTCACCCTGTATATACAAAGGGGATAAAGGGAGCATCTGTTTCGATCCGTGAAACCATCAGAAAAGGTCGACGAACTCATTTAAGTAGTAAACTCGACAACTGTCACAAATCAACCGGCTCCCGATGATGATAACATTCATCATTTATGCATGCTACTGGTGTTTGCCGTATTGTAATATTGTATTCCGTATTATTATTGTGTTTCACAGACATCGTGTGCGAGCCAACGCGACGACATACACACTTATTTATAGCGTAATCGCGAAAATTGCACAATATCTGCGTGTATGTATCAGAGATATTTATGTACTTATGGTATAAAATGAGAGATCGCATCCTCACATTAATAAACGGGTGTGAATTCTAGCGCTGTGCGTAATTATAATGAAATGATAAAAGAAAAGGTTGCAAAATATGCTGTATGTACCTACACACTATCTTCTTGGATTTCGATTATACACAGAAAACAATAATACAGTCACTGTTATAGTTGTTAATCGTAGGAAAACACAGGAGTAACATTTTTCTTGTTTTATTCGGAAGCATACCGACTGACATTACTTAACGTACTTTTAACTAATTAATACTCATGGAAAGACCATAAACATAACGCCATACATTTGCGCCTGCGCGCATACTCATTTAACGTACGAAATTTAAAATTAGATATGATGTAACAGTCACAACGCCAACAATTAAAATTATACGGAATAATGGCTGATTTATGTAGATATCAGTTGGTAGATATCATAATTATATACACAGAGATTCAAAATGATTGTCAATTCCGCTCCTATAGATAGTAACAGGGTGTAGGTATATGCCGCGTGTTTGTAATGAAGGTTTGAACTAAGTCAGTGTTGGAACATAAGAAAGTAAACGGATCTGTTATAAATAAGGAAAACGTAACCTATATTTGAACTCCCATTATATAAACGACTATGGATTGGTGTTTCTGCTTGTAAAAATGAAATGTAATTAATTTAACTTTACTAAATTATGATTTTACAATTCAGTACTAACTGGTGTTTAACTAAATTTATTTATTACTTTAAATTATAACATACAATTAGTATAATTATTAAGTGACAAAACTGCATCTCTCAGTTCTTCTATGGTATGCATGCGGTTTCTATAGATCCTATTTTTTAGATAGCCGAACATGAAGTAATCTGATGGGGTTAGATCAGGCGATCTTGTTGGCCATCTTTGTGCTCTAACGAACCTGTCAGCAAAAAACTGTTGAAGATATTGGCAGGTTTGTCGAGCAGTATGTGCTGGAGCATTATCGTGCTGAAAATAACCTGCTTCAAGCTCATTTTCTAGTAACTCTGTAATACACAATTCCAACATCTGTTGGTAATGTTGGGCTGTTACAGTTTCCTCGAAGAAAATTGGCCCTCTTATTCGTTGCCTGGACATAGCTAACCAAACTCCAACTTTTACGGGATGCAATTGCGTTTCTCGAAATTCGTGTGGATTTTCTACAGACCAGATACAATAGTTTTGTAAATTTATATCAATTTCTGTTAGATGAAACCAGGCTTCATCCGAGAAAAATGATTTGTTTAGCAAGTCATCGTCCCTTAAATTGTTATTAAACCAATGACAATATTCTAATCGGCTATAGTGATCTAATGGTAATAATTCCTGTACCGTAGAAACTTTATAGGGATGAAAATGTAACTTTCTTTTGACAGCTCATTGCGCTGAAGTGTATGATAAGGCTATAAAATTATAAAATGTAATAAACTATTTCACTTAATGTTAATATTGATTTTTTACCTGTTTGTTGAGCTATTACCACAGATAAACTCCCTTATGTTCTTACAGTATTCAGAAATACTATTGTTGGTGATATTAGATGTAAATATAAACGATTTGAAAAAAATTATAAGATAAATAATCGAAAGATACTACAACACGCACGCCAATGTCGCTAAATGTCAAGAAAATTCATTTAAAGTATGAAATTTGTATGTAGCTAACTTCGCTCATTAAATTAGTAATAAGTATAGATAAATTTTTCCGGAAAACAGTTTTTTTCTTACGACAATCATTTTGAATCACATGGTATTCATTTCCGATGTATTAACATCTTTAATGAGATGATATAATTGACTCATTTGTAACATCAATGTTATTTTCTAATAGAGAACAGAGAGGTGCTATCGACTCAAAAAAAGATGACATAGGGAAAATAAGCCATAAAGAGACATAAGGAAAGATACATCTCCTTTAATCTACCAGCGATTGCGCATGGGTAGATACTAAGAATTATTTTTTCGTTGAATTCTGCCCCGACAACTATAAAGTCAAATTCTACGAATAAATCTCTTGTGGCCACTTTGTCGCATAACATCAAGGGGATTAGCTTTCTTTTGTTACTTATTTTAGCCATCGATTGCTCGCGTAGTGTTTGGGCGGTATACTTTGCAAATATGATCTGCATTTAATTACGTAACCGTGCTGTGCCGTGTTAAAAAATGATTTAGAAATGTGTTCTTGTATAATTATTAGAAGAATTAGAATTTTCTAAAGCCTTTACTTCTATCATAAAAGATTATTTTAAGTTTAGTTTTATAAGAATTTCTTAATACGGGTGTATAAAATATTAGACGTAAATGCCAACTGAGAATTTACGTATATTAAAATTGTCACCTTTATTAAGAAAACATGTTACTCCTTCTTAACGTTTTAATTCTATTATTTTTTATGACGGCGCAAATCGAATTGCACTTATTGGAATTTTTGCATAAAATATAATAAAATATTGCCCTGCCATGCCGTATTAAGAAATTCAGAAATAAGTATGTTCTTATTATATGAAAAAATAAATATGTTGAAGCCGTTATCTGAAACACAAAGCTTTTTAAACTTTAGTTTTTGTAAGAATTTCTTGATCTAGATGTATAAGATAATAACTGATAAACTATATTTAAAAAAAAAGAGCATAGAATATAGGGAAAAATGTCGTACACATTTATTTGAAAAAATTGTCCAATTATTCTTTCTTAATGTTGTATTTCTATTGCTATTTATGGCACAAATCAAATTACATTTATTGTAATTTTTGCATAACATAGATTAGATGTTTTGACTTTAAAATTTTAAGAATTAAGATGCTTCGACTTAACCGTCATGAAGAAGAAAAAGCTATTATACGTAAAATTGTTTCGATAAACCTATTTTCACAAGAAAAAGTATTATAATTGTTTTGTTCCCCTATAGGGATTCTTCCATAGAAAGTTTGTTTCTTCAATTGAATAAGAACTAAGCAAGTAAAACGCTTGTTTTTCAATTACTTTACCTCTAATATATGTTATAATTAACTAAACTAGTAAACTGGCATCGATATTCGTAAAAGTAAAAAAGATATATAATGACTGCACATTTATTTATTGCTGTAACAATAAGTTATATACACCTTATTATAACTGAAATAAAAGCAATGATTGAATCTAAAACTACCTATAAAAATATAATAACTAAAATATAAGAAAAAAAAATACGAAAAGTAGGTATATTATAATAAAATTTCCACGTGAGTAAGAGAATTAAAAATCAGAATTATCATATAAAATTCTTTAGCGAAAACCACAAAGATTTTAATTCTGGGAATGTAAATCGCCGAAAAGGTAGCGGCATCTTTGTCGAGCACCGTAAAGGGTATTATCTTTCGAGACGATAGTTCATTGCGTTGCGAATTATGATGGCATTGCGTTTAAAGTGGATATGTTAAAATTATAGCTACGAATTCGTTTTACCAATCGCAGTCGTAATTTTTTGAGGTAATTGTACATATGTACTTAGGTGTTTATCTTTATTATATCCAACTCTTTCGCTGTAACTTCTTTTATCAAATAAAGAATGTTTTTATTATTATTAATGGCTGTTTTCTATTCCGATGTTTGGGTATAACATAACTAAGAATTTGACATCTGGTGTTTGCTTCGGTATACATATTTTGCTAAAAATGCGCTTGTTCTAGAGATAGGTCCTGCTACTAGCGAGAATCAGAGCGAAACATCAGCTCGCTGGTTCGCATATAGCAGAAATAAAGCAGTCCGTCTATTCCGCCACCGCGGAGTGAGAGAATTATTATCTCTGTTTACATAATCGGCGAATTCGCCAGCAGGCCGACGGCGTATATTTTGGTATAGGCGGCCGGGTTCAATGACATTTTCCGCGCGCAAGCGCCTCTATCCTATATACACTTCGCGCGCACACACATCGTCCTACTGCGATTTTCCGTACCGTAACTATGTAATAAAACAACGCCGGAGTTTCTTGTCGACGGCGCGATGGATTCGCGAAAAATCAAATATCGCTTGCCGACGGCTGGCCTCTCTTGTAGTTTTAATAATAGAATTTACTGCCGTTTTTTTACGAGTTCTTTTTTGCTAACCAACGAACAGAGGGTCCTTTTGTTCGCGAATAGGAAAATGAGATCGAATACGAACGGCTTCAGCTCTAAAAATAATGCCTCTGTGTATTTATTATAACATCGTGAAAGAATCGATTTGCTAACTTTTATAGTTTTGCGGCAGTCTAGATGTGTTCAGGGCGTTTTTATTTGGGAATTAATGTAAATGGGGTAAAGCGAGACAGGTTTTATGTTTACGTTTAATAGTATAGGGCAGAGTTGCGCAATATTCGAATAAAGTTAATCCGTGTGATTATTCGGATAACTACAATATTAGCTATAATTCACGTATAGAATCAATTACAAATGAATGTTTATTTATAATTGATAAATGTTTTGTTATGAATTTGTCCTAGATTCTACATTAGTGTGTTCACACAGACGACTTTGTAATGTTGGTAATAGTGTTTAATTGATAATTTGCGAAAGTAAATATCAGAAAATTAGTAACATTTAAATTCATTTTTTTGGTTAAGTGCACTGGATAATCGTCGGATTAGCCTTAATTCATTCCGTTAAAGTAAACAATAAGATATTATACAAATATTTATCTTAAAGCAAGTATGAATAATATCTGTACTTCATTATAGAATATACATCCAAACTAAGATATGCATTTCATTTAATTACAATTACTTTTCGTCCAAAAGTATATTCTTAAGGAGAAAACAGTTTTTCGGTAAAACACCAGGATATTTTCAAATAAAACACACATTTTTCCAAACTATACAATTAATCCGATCTCTTTTTCCTTTCGTGTATTTTTTGTATACTTTTCTAATTTTACAAAATCCAAAAATCTTTATTTTATCTTTACCCGTAGTCTTGCAATTAAAGATTAATTAATATTACAATCTTTAACATCATATCTCATGAAATTAACATTTCTGCATTGTTTCATTTGTCCCTCTACTCACAGATGTCGCTCAAATATATTTCATTATTAAATCATTTTATTTTTATTAAAATAATTGCTTAAATAATAATAATTTTATTAAAATAAGACATAATTTACATTTTTAGAAATAAATTTAAACGTGTTCCATTAAGGAAAAATTATATAAAAATTGTCATAAAGTTTTCTGTAAAAAGTAATCTATTCACTGTCGCACTGATTCTGCATCTGTTTTCTAGATGTCGCTCACATACATCACTGCATCGAACTTTATTTTAAAAGTTAATTGTCAAATCTAAATGCGTTATTAGACAATGTTATATCAAAAATTAGTAATGTTATATCACAAATTAGTAATGGGATGCTTACGCAAATTTAAGAATAGAAAAATCCTGGATTAGATATTTTATGATTTGCTGTAATGTAGAAATCTGTTTTAAGAATGTTTAATTGTATGCTTCGCTAACAGATGTCGCCTTTATACATTAAGTGCTTTGATAGGCATGAAGCCACAAGATTGTCAATTGTCAAGACCTAGGCAGCTCTAATCATATAAGAATCGAACACCGAAAAACTTAATGCATTAACACCTGTCAAGTCGAAGTTCGGTATTAGCAATTGTTTATATTTTCGAGATAACGTATATAGGTGTACTCGAACGTAAGAGAATTTTGCAAAGGTAATGCCACATTTTTTTTTGTTTTTACAATGAACATTCATACATTTTCTGATACCTCATCAAATTGTAGAAGGGACAGCAATGACAGCATACATATTTAGACAGCTCACATTACTTATAACCCTAAATTTCCTTCTGATATCGCACCTGAAAATTGAAGACACATTTTTTTTATTTTACCACCTCAGAGGTGAACTACATAGAGTCACAATTTTTGAATTATTTAATAAATACAGTTTCATATTTTTGCCAATTCTAATCTGCTGTCATTTCTTAATAATAATGTCAGATCAGGTACATATATGGGCTTGCTTTTTTTTTAAATATAGCACATTCCCGGCAAATATGTTGTAGTCTCGGATGAAGAATTTTGGCACATTTCATTTGTTCATGTTTTTATTACTTATTAAAATGGTAGTGTCGTCCGCATATCTTTATGGGTAATATGATTAGTAATTTAACAAATTAATGTATTTCTCACTGAAAATTAACAAATTGTTAATTTATCACTGTAAAAGGTTGCAATCCTTGCATAATTGCCGTTCTGCCGGCCTTTCAAGATCTAATACCGACATATGTTCGGTTAAACGCTCAAACTTACATCTCCTCTTGGCTTAATTGGTAAAGCACTCGTCCGGTAAACGACAGAATGAAAAATCCCTCCCAATTATTATAGTTAATAACAGAAATACATTTATTTGTTATTTTCTCACTGTAAAACCGCTTCCAATCCTTGAATATGATTAGTGTTGTGAAAGAATGTAGAAAGGACGCTGATGAGTGCATTATGGGTAGCAGTTAGAGGAGTGGTAAAACGATAGTTAACAAGTAACGTGTGTTTTATAAGGAACCATGTCAAAACCTATATAATTGTACTTTATATAACAAATATATAAACGGGACAACGTGGTGGTTTTATTAAATATAAAACACGATACAAAACGATTAGTAATGTCATTCAAATACAAAATAAACAGAGTGGGCCCCAAGATTAAGCTTTGTGGCACCCCCACAATATACCTGAATTTAATCGACGAGATTTTCAAAACAAGTGTAAGATTTTGTCACTTCATATTAGTATATTTTGACTCAAGTAAAAGTATTTTTATTAGTATATTTTGATTTACAACCTTTGATAAACAGTAATTTAATATACTTTACCTCTTAGGTGCCGATTTTAATTTTACATTTTCAATATATTTTAACATTTGAATATCTTATATCGCTGTACTTTTTTGTTTGTTTTTTTAATGACAACTTCGCCCCCTCTGTATTTGACACTTCGATACCTCTCTTAGTTGTCATAGTAACAATGTAAATATTTTGATAGCTGATAGTTTTAAAAGGAACATTAAATATTTGAGTAATAAAAAAATTAATATAAAATCCTTGTAGAATTTTGTGAATGCGTTGGTGCTGGATTTGTCACTTCTACTACGTTGATGTGTTTAAATAACAAAACACATAAAACCCTTTTTTTGTAATTTCACATATTTACATAGTAAGATATTTACAAATGTATTGTCGCTTGAAATGTTGGTACAGAACTGCTTATTACAATATGGTTTTGAACTAGTAGTCCCTTGTTACACTGACCATTTTCCCTTGCTGGGGTTACAATTACAAAAGTGATTGCGTGTGGTGTACAAAGAAACTCTAGTGGTCGTAAATTACAAAATGAAGAGGGTGCCTGACAGAATAAAGAAAGAATCGAAAAAGGGAAAGATGTCTGCACTATTAACTTCTTAGAACTGAAGGAACCTAAATCTAAATATGGGGACGTAAGAAATTTTCCCTTGGTGGGGTTACAAAAGTGATTGCGTGTGGTGTATAAAGGAACTCTAGTAGTCGTAAATTACAAAATGAAGAGGGTGTCTGACAGAATAAAGAAAAGAATCGAAAAAGGGAAAGATGTCTTCACTATTAACTTCTTAGAGCTGATGGAATCTAAATATGGGGACGTAACAAAACTAAACTACAGAGTCGGGTTAGGACAAAACAAATGTATATAATTCTGTTCTAAACAATCCTTTTACCCAATTGCTTAATATCTGTTATCAAAAACAGTTTTAATTGATTTTTTTTTAGTTATTTGTTCTCAAAGTCCGATTTGCAAAACAAAAAAAACAAGATGCATTAATAATGATCTAAACTACAGTCTGTAAGATATACAAAGGATTAAATCAATTACAAATTGACTTTTTTTTTAAATTTAAAACAGCAAAAAAAAATTACTTACCTTATTATATCATTGGAACACATTAGTAATGGTCTATAACAGATTCCAGGTTTCATTTTTTTTGCTTCTTCAGAACTCTAGTCAACACACACAGAAATACAATCAAATACACTGTAAGTACTTTATTTTCCGTAATCTTATAATTATTTTAATTATAATGGACATAAAGCGAATAACACTTTACAACTTCACTTACCTTTTTTATGAACAAAAAAAAACAGCAAAAAAAATAGTGGGGGGTACTTACCAGATCATGATAAGATGTTCCAAATTTATTGATGTAATCCGTGGTGTCGTAAATTTTTATTATGTTTTTCATATGTTTTAAGCTCCCTTTCATAATATGCTGAATTGATGAAATTCTATTTTGCCAAGTTAAATAGTTATTAAAACTGAGATTTTTTTAAATTGGTTTTTCAGGGGTAATTAATTAAGAGATTTTTTTTTTGCAAAAATGAGCGATAATTCTTTTTATTTGTATAAATGAGGGTAATAATTTAACAAAATAGTAACAAAAAAAATGGAAGCTCTCTCTCTCGGATTCAGTGATTTCATTCATCGTCATAAGCAGTCAAATCTATTTCGCCCGTATCTTCATTGGTGATCAACTCCATGATAGCTCTATAGGGAAAAAAAAATTAAATTCAATTTCATTCTAAAGGGAATAAAATCGAATTTGGCCGTCATAAATGCGAAAAAGAAAAAACCTTGGCAGTGACAGGATATTAATGGAAACAAAACAAGCAAAATCCCCTTGAAGATATCAAAAACAAACACCAAAATTAAATTTAATAACTCTAACTAACTAGGGGTCAACAAACGTTAAATACTGGGAACGATAAAATTTTAAAAATAAATATTTGCCAAGCCAGGAGATTCTCGTGTTATCATCATGAAATATACGCATTTATTTTATGTCTGTTACAGATAAAAAAAAGAAACATCATCACGAAGATTACACGAGATTTTGCACTTACATCAAAGTTTTGATCTCGGGACTTGTCACCGTCCAATCCAAAGGTCCCGGATTGGAGATCTTGAACTCCAAGAACCAATTCATCTGGTTCCTCAGCTCCGATATTAGGGACATGGTACTTTCCGAGCATTTGAACCGCAAATATCGATTCACCGAGATGGAATTGACGCCATTCTCTTCGTGTTGAGCGTACTGATCGCCGAAGAAGATCAAAGGTAGGGGATGGACCATCGTGGCGTCGTGGATGAAATCGCAGGCGGATTTCAATCGAAGGAAGTACACCAAAAACGGGGATTCGTACACCGTCACCTTGCTCAGCACCGATTTCTTGTGCAGATTAACTCTTTTATAATCGACCGTGTATAGCAGACTCCGGAGTTTCTTCATCCTGCCGAGGGAAAGAGCTGAATTGGATATTTTATAATCTGCTGTAATGTAGAAATCTGTCATGGAAGTGTTTGATTGCTTCCTTCGTCGACAGATGTCGCCCATATATATTTTACAAACTCTATTATCAATTTCAGTGGTTTTAATAGAATAGAATATCTTTATCTTTTATTCGTGCGTGACACATTCACCCTTATGTTGTATCACAAACATTATGAATTAAAGACACGAGTGGATGAAGGTGTTATCACAGTATATACCCTATCCAGTAATTTCACTAAGCGTCGGCGCCTTTGATGTTTTGTCTATCAATTAAAGGAAATTCGCGATGGCGTTTGGCGGCTATATTTGCAACTAATAATTGCAAAGTGGGTACGACAGTAATCTGTATACTGGAACGGATTGACAATTGACAGAAAATCGCGTCGTTAGTTGGTTCATAAAAAGTAATTTCAATGAACAAATAGAGCTAGCATAATTTACGCGCTCAATATTAATGGAATTGATAGAAGAATACTAAAAATGACATAATTTGGTTAATATTAACATATATATTAAAAACCGCAGTAAGTAGGGCTTAAAATTATACATAGGAACTGATAGGAAATATATTCCGTTACAGAGAAATATATACATATTCCTAAAAGAATCTGTTTTAAAAATCGTTAATCGTTTGTTGCTTTGCTTTATAACTTCGTCAGAGTTCACGAATAAAATTTACTTTCCTGAAAAAAAAAACAAATGTGGAATCTGTGTCTTTAGTATTTTATTTATTACATACTAATCGTTTTAGCCAATGTGGAACACATTTATACCTTGTATTTATAAAAGGATTAAAAAACATACTGAAAATTACATTGAATTTAATGATAATTTTTCTAAAATCGGTTGAAGGAAAACAATCACAGCAGGATTATCACAAGTAATTACAAATTATTAAGAAAATTATGCTTGCGGAGTAGCTTGGCACAATAATATAATTCATGGGGGAATAAGTACAAGAAAAGTTTCAATATCCTTTCCCATTTAAAGACAACTCGTAGTAGCTTGAAAGCATTTGTAGTAAACCAACCAAATAATGAAATGTAAGTATTTACAATAATTGTTAACAACTATTTCTGGTGCTGCAAAATAAAATGTTATTTATTACGACTACAACATTTTTACATTTAAATATTTATAAACATGTATTATAAGAAACAACGAAGCAAAATTTTAACCAACATTGTATTTTTACTTACATTACTTCATCTGGAGGTAATTGAAAAAAATTATATTCTTTATTATCTTTGTGATACCTCCTATCACAATTTGGCACTTTACGCTAGGCATTGTGGATTTATTAATAACCTATTAAATAACTATAAAGCTAAATTGAAATTTTAAATAAAGAAAACAACTATATACGCTACTAAAATACTATTAATAAAGTTGTATGTTAAAAATAATTAACTACAACAACTACTCTAAAGGTTACTGTTAGAAATAAGGTTTATATGTTAGCAAAAAAATAAGTAAAGATTAAAATAAATTACACCAAAGAATACTGATAAGTAAACCTGGAAATAAGAAAATATATTGTGAACGCTTGAATTGAATACGCGTTCAATTACGGAATATTCTGTTAACAGCACAACATCAATGTCACCAATAACGTTGCTAACAACAGAATGGAACGTCTTCGTAGGTTTGATTTTTGTTTGTAAACAAATTTAAACAGTTTTAGTTACAATTTCACCCACCTATGCGACACCGCGAATTTCCTTGGACGCCATGTTTGAAACCCATGTTACGGGCGATGAGTGAAATTACTGGATAGGGTATATACTGTAGTGTTATGTTACAAAATCCAAACTTTTTCAGAAATTAAGTTTTTTTATGTAATTTTTCTCAAAAGTACTGTCATACCTTCATACATTCACAAGACTCGAGTGTTTTTAAATTTCTGGAATTTTCGATGGTGCCATGTGAGAGATGGGTACAAAACACCTTGATTCATGCAAAAAAGAAAGTTTTTAAAATGCGACATAGCACCTTCATCCACTCGTATCTTCAATTACGTTAATTCAGTCTGAAGTCGTATGCTGTATCCGACAAATGAACGTTATAAAGTAATATGCACATTCTTTACACTACGAAATATGGAATAAAATAACGTCATACGATCCCTTGCAGGTAGTTATACGGATAACAGAAATATTATAAACAAAAGTGAGGTTAAAGGTTACTGATTGTGAGTTGTGAATGGAAACGAGTTGATTTTCGAAAATAAATAATGATTTCAAGGACTTGCTGAGACTTTTGGTTTACTAGAACAACTTTTAGCTGTTAATTAACAATAATAACTGTTAAATTAGGCAATCAAAAGGTACATGATACAAACAGGTTGAAATAGACCTGACTCGCAAAATCATTTAAACTACTTTTTAACATTTTCGTAAAATTATTTATAGATTTCCTTATGATACGGTGCTCACATAACAAATACAACAACCATTCATCCAGCAATAAAGATAAACAGTAATAGCACTAAAAAGAAGAATATTTGTTCAAACATAAACATTTTCAAAGTATATTTATTGACTACGATTTTAACTACTTTTACGCACAAGAAGTGTGTGGAACAAAATTTTTATGTGGCCGTAGAAAAATCGGTTGTAATCCGAATAATTCTAGAAGTAAATAATAGAGTAAGTAGCCAATATCATACACTTACGAGTCAAATTACTATACTAATTCAAGAAGAAAGCATATTATTTTAAATAAAAGTATGGAACTTCATGTAAAAGTATTCGAAATATCTGTCATAAATGTATATATTTATATTATTCTACAAACTTTGTTTTTAATAAACACAAAAAAGATTTCTATTATTCAATTTTGACTATGGAGGAATACTAGCATTTACAAGGGAGGTGACGTAATATGGATAGCCTTGTATATACCATGATTTCACTGATACACAAAGTTGACCCAATGTTTTCTGTCCCTTGCCAGCACTTTCCCGCTGTTCCAATCCAACAATCTCTCCCTCAAGCGCTAACCCATCACGTTGTTCCACTTTTTACACGATCTCCCTTTTATTATGTCTTCTTCTGCGGCTATGTTTGCCTCTGATCCTCCATTCGAATTAAGATATCCAAACCATTTTAAACTGTTTCTCTATACTATTTGGTATTAGTTCCAAATTGGTTTAAATCTGTTCTTAGTACCTCGTTTCGAACTCTGTTTATCCGTTGTCTCTCTTCCTCGAAAGGTGATAATAAAGAGAAACACTTCACCTATTAATTCTAACCGGGTTTTACTTCACATCACCGACTATATATTCAACATAACCTAAACACACATCTTCTATGGGACTGTAAAGCGATTTGTCTTAAAAGTAACCTTAATTCATCATACTGAATTGCCGGGAATTAGAATTTTCTATTGCATTTAATTTATTAGTAACATCCTTGACAGCGTTTCATTAGCAGCATGGACTTCTTTCAAATTTTTTTGTGAACATTTTCTAGAAAATCAAGAGTGAAAACTACCTAAAGATATCGTGGTTAATTTGCCAGAAAAATATAAAAATTTAGGGTGCTGAATGTTGCTCAAAAAAAAAGTTATTTTCATCATTAAGTGTTTTTTTTTTTTTTTTGTATTTTTGATACTAATTAAACATTCTAGTATTCGTTATGTCAAGATTTTTGTAGATATCTATTTTTTTATAACTTCTATTTAATGAAATTTGTAAATTAAATTATTTATCTGCTAGCAGCGAAATATGATTATAATTCTAAATCTAGACGTAATGTAAAGATTTGGTTTTTTGTTGTGCCTTCAGTTAAAAACTGTAAGAATTTTAAGAAAAAGAAAAAGAAAAAAAAAAAATTGGAATACGACAGGAATCGATTTTAGGCCCAATTCTTTTTCTTATTTTGTCGTAAATGATCTTCAATTGGGATAATAATTTTATCCTTTATACCAATGATACTACTCTTGTAATTACTGATATTAACAATCAATAATAATAATAATAATAATAATAATAATAATAATAATAATAATAGGCAAATTAAACTTAATTCATTGATAAAAAATTAATGTGTTATTATTAATAACTCTAAAAATAGGTGTATCATATTCTACCCTTATTGACTACAAACAACAAAATAAAATTTTCATTTAAACCTTTCCTGAATAATATTTTTAACTAATACGAATACCATAAGAGTTTTAAATTTCAGTTTAAACGTATTTTGATGACAAGTTTGTATTGGGCATATGATTCTTTTTTATTACCTATAACTTCAACTAAATAAATTTAACTTTGTATAATGATATTGTCATTATTATCTTCATAAATTCAGTTTTTCTGCAAATATAGACAACAGAATATCCTCTGTCTTGAGAAAAATTAATTAAAACATTTGAAAGAAAAATCACTAAATATTCAAAATTCCCGTGTTAAACAATACCAAATCAAATAATACCAACTTACTTTCTAGTTACTTACTTACTATTCTTATAAACATTGACACTTGCTGATTACATACTAGTTAGCAAAAAATGGCAGTTATAAATAATAATAACAAATATAATAATGTTTTTTACGTGTTCCAACACTAAATGAATTTAATTTTGTATATAATATGGTCATTATTATATTATTATCTTTATAAATTTAGCTTTTTTTTCCGGGAATATATACCACAGAGTGTCTTCTGTCTTGAGAAAAATGAATTGAAAAGATTTGAGAGATGAAATCACTAAATATTCCAAATTCCAATGTTAAACAATACCAAATCAAATAATACCAACTTACTTATATTCTTATAAACATTGACACTTGCTGATTACACACTAGTTAGCAAAAAATGGCAGTTATAAATAATAATAATCTTTTTTACGTGTTCCAATACTAAATGAATTTAATTTTGTATATAATATGGTCATTATTATATTATTATCTTTATAAATTTAGTTTTTTTTTTTTCTGGGAATATATACCACGGAGTGTGTTCTGTCTTGAGAAAAATGAATTGAAAACATTTGAGAGATGAAATCACTAAATATTCCAAAATCCAATGTTAAACAATACCAAATCAAATAATACCAACTTACTTATATTCTTATAAACACTGACACTTGCTGATTACACACTAGTTAGCAAAAAATGGCAGTTATAAATAATAATAACAAATATAATAATCTTTTTTACGTGTTCCAATACTAAATGAATTTAATTTTGTATATAATATGGTCATTATTATATTATTATCTTTATAAATTTAGTTTTTTTTCCGGGAGTATATACCACAGAGTGTCTTCTGTCTTGAGAAAAATGAATTGAAAACATTTGAGAGATGAAATCACTAAATATTTCAAATTCCAATGTTAAACAATACCAAATCAAATAATACCAACTTACTTATATTCTTATAAACATTGACACTTGCTGATTACACATTAGTTAGCAAAAAATGGCAGTTATAAATACTAATAACAAATATAATATAATCTTTTTTACGTGTTCCAATACTAAATAAATTTAACTTTGTATACAACATTGTTATTATTATATTATTATCTTTATAAATTGAGTTTTTATTTAAATTTTTATTCTAAATATAGACAACAAAATGTCCTCTATCTTGAGAAAAATCAATTAAAACATTTGAGAGGTGAAATCACTAAATATTCAAAATTCCCGTGTTAAACAATACTAAATCAAATAATACCAACTTACTTATATTCTTATAAACATTGACACTTGCTGATTACACACTAGTTAGCAAAAAATGGCAGTTATAAATAATAATAACAAATATAATATAATCTTTTTTACGTGTTCCAATACTAAATGAATTTAATTTTGTATATAATATGGTCATTATTATATTATTATCTTTATAAATTTAGTTTTTTTTCCGGGAATATATACCACAGAGTGTCTTCTGTCTTGAGAAAAATGAATTGAAAACATTTGAGAGATGAAATCACTAAATATTCCAAATTCCAATGTTAAACAATACCAAATCAAATAATACCAACTTACTTATATTCTTATAAACATTAACACTTGCTGATTACACACTAGTTAGCAAAAAATGGCAGTTATAAATAATAATAACAAATATAATAATCTTTTTTACGTGTTCCAATACTAAATGAATTTAATCTTGTATATAATATGGTCATTATTATATTATTATCTTTATAAATTTAGTTTTTTTCCCGGGAATATATACCACAGAGTGTCTTCTGTCGTGAGAAAAATGAATTAAAAACATTTGAGAGATGAAATCACTAAATATTCCAAATTCCAATGTTAAATAATACCAAATCAAATAATACCAACTTACTTATATTCTTATAAACATTGACACTTGCTGATTACACATTAGTTAGCAAAAAATGGCAGTTATAAATACTAATAACAAATATAATATAATCTTTCTTACGTGTTCCAATACTAAATGAATTTAATTTTGTATATAATATGGTCATTATTATATTATTATCTTTATAAATTTAGTTTTTATTTAAATTTCGGGAATATAGACAACAAAATGTCCTCTATCTTGAGAAAAATCAATTAAAACATTTGAGAGGTGAAATCACTAAATATTCAAAATTCCCGTGTTAAACAATACCAAATCAAATACCAACTTATATTTTTGTAAGCATAGACATTCGCTGATTGCACTTTAGTTACCAAACAAATGGCAATTACAAATAATAATAACAAATACAATAATCTTTTTTACGTGTTCTATTTATTTAATTAATTGATTAAAATATTTTTTCCAGGGCATTAGTTCAAAAAGTTTGTTAAACGTTCGAACATAACAAAAAAATAAGCGAGAACACGAAAATACTCACCGATTAATAAGGACATTAGGATACAATCCGGCGCATATCACAGCTTTTACGAGACTCATATTGTCCGAATTCCTATTGGATTCCCTGGCCTTGGGATCGATGTCTGCGACGAACTTCATATCGTAGAGGTACTGCACGAATTGCCTCTTCATGTTCTGTTGCAGTTTCAGCGTTTGCCAGCTCAGGAAGTTCTGCCAGCAGAAGCTTCTAGCCTGCGCCTCGGTGGCACAATCCTCGAACCGCGTCAGGGCTATGTGGTTGACGATGTGGTCGCTCTTGCAGTCGGCCGCCAGTTGGCATTTCTTGCGTTCGGCCACCTCTTCCTTGCCCAGCGGTAATTGAAAGGCGTCCTTGAAATCTAAGGACGCAGCGACGGATAATATCGGATCTAGACAGCTGAATATCGCTCCTGAAAAAAATATTCATTAAGAGACCTGAAGGTTTTCGAAATGTTAAATACTTGTTCACACAAAAATCTAAACAGCACTTGGACAGAAGACCTAGAGTATCAGCTTGCGTGCACTTTTGAGTGTTTCCTCGCAGTGACAAACCAAAGATGTTGCAGAAAGTGGATCCTTTCTGCAACATCTACAGTTACTTCTAAAACAAATCCAAATTTTTAAGAAAAATGATATTATCTCGAGAACCGTTCGAGTTAAATAAAAAAGTAGTTTGTGTTTTGAGGGTTTGAAAACAAGCAGGGCAAATTCAACAAGAGTGAAATTTTTTGAGGAATCAAATGTAAAAAAAAAATGTTCCTCTCTCAAAGTCGATCCGGGAACATACTGTATATGGTTCTTGTAAATAATGTACATTGAAAAGAATTAATAATGGAAATGACGGAACTAATGAAGATGGCAATTAATAATAATAATATATATTTCCCAGCATAAATGAAGTACCTATACATAAAAAAAGGATATGTCAAATACAAGAAGAAACCAAAATAGGAAAACAATTCATACAATACAAATAATCAGATACATAAAAGAAAGAAAGAATTTGAATTTGAATTTCACATTTATATAGACTAGTGTCAATGAGTTATAGTATCTTCTAAAAATTCCTTTATGGTGTAATATGGTTTATGTAGGAGATATTCTTTTAAGTTTGTTTTAAGTTACATTTTCTTTGGTTCATTCGGCAATTTGTTATATACTTTGATACCCATACAGAGTACACTCTTATGAGTTAAAGTGAGCCTATGTATGGGTATATGGATGTCTATGGGGATGGGAACGAAAATGGAACGCCCGCCATTATACGAAGAGCTTTCTTTTGAAATAGAAGAATTCTTTCAGATGCAGAACTAGAACCCCATACCGATACTGTATACCAACCGCGACTCCACTTCTGATATGTAAAACTGAGATCAGTATATCTATGCTAAATACCTTTAAATGCCTTAATTTAAAAATAAAGCTACTTACATTGGAAGTTATGTTATTGATATGTTGATCCCATTTTAAGTCTGAACTAAAAGTGAGACCTAAAATTTGAATGAAGTTTGTTCAGTTGTTGAACCTCCTATATGTAACTTGAGATCTTTTGTAGAAGTTGATGTGGCTACCGAAAAAGTGGTACATTTTGTTTTTGTTTGTATTTAATGACAGTTTATTTCCGGCGAACCATTCATCCAATAAACTGAGCAAATTGTTCGCTTCATTTTGAATATTTTCATGTGTCCCACTCACCAGGGCAGTGGTATCGTCAGCATAGATAGTTAAAAAGAAGTGTTCTATGAACACACTAATATCGTTAATAAAATTGAAAACATAAAGTGATAAAACAGCACCCTGCGGTACCCCTATTGTAATTGGTAACGGGCCAGATTCGTACGTATGTCTTCCAGTACTATTCGATACACAGATCCTGGCAATTTGCGTCCTATGAGATAAATATGATGCAAACCATTTTCAAGCTACTCCGCGTACTCCATTCTTTCTAATTTATTTAGCAGGAGGACTGTGTTGGACGCAGTCGAACGCCTTGCTTAAGTCGCAGAAAACACCAATCGGGATTGTAACAACAACAATTGTTTAAACACGAAATCAAATGGAAAACAGCTAATTAGGTTTTATTCGCATGAAACAAACGCAGGTCTGCAGAAGGAGAAGACAATAAAGATAATATTGTATGGTCATGAAATAAGAGGAGAACAGTGATTTGGAAAAATATTGAGATAGAAGCCAATAGCGCATAATCCTCAAAAAAGTTGGGAAAAAAAGTTGCACAAAGAACATATACAAAGAAAAACATTATATTCTAAGTATCCAATGAACGATATAAATTAAAGGTTAAGATAACCTTTACATTTAAGAAAAACAACTCTGACTACCACCTAGCAGCAACATCTTCCGATTTGCGGATTGTACGGCAATTTGGCCAAATGAAATCCTACGGTGTCAAATTCTCATCCTCGTCCAAAGCTTCCATCCTCTTCAACAGCTGCAAAGATATCTCTATCGTCTTTAGGATTCGCTGATCCATCAACGATTGCAAAAACTCCTCCACCTGCCCCAACTGCAGTATCTTTATCATCAAGATCACATCCTCCAAACGCGTCCTCAAGATTTCCGGTTGCGGATAAGACTCTAGCAACTGCTCCCTGCCCCTATGATACAAATGGTAGCATATCCCAGGTTTTACTCGCCCTGCACGGCCTTTCCTTTGCCGGGCGTTCGCTAGAGTCTCCCATTCCGCAGTAGGGTCTGATTGTTCATCTCGGGGACAGTATTTTTGCATCTTGTACTGCCGAATCTATGACGAAGACCACGTCGTCTATGTGATCGAGGTTTCCGCTATGGAGGTGGAGAGATGATTTTCCGTTTGATTCTGGTGGGGGCGATCGAAGAATTTGTCGTGGTCGACTGTGGCATTTTCGAGTGCAATGGGAGGATTAAGTATTTTCTCGCGTCGAATTTTGTACTCGATTGTAATAGGGAATGTAATTGGGTGATGTCGGCATAGCCTGGGAGGAAAACTAAGATGGCACCAGCTTCTGTCATCTATATATGTGGGAATAATTGTGAGATTAGAAGACGTAAATGCTGGAATAGCTTATTTATGGTTTTGATGCTCAAAAAGTGATAACACAAGTTTAATGATGCAGTAGGAAATAATTAGAGAATTAATGCAGGAAATAAAAGATTGAATTCGAAATTAAAAGAAAAATATTGAAATAATGAGTCTGATAAAAATAGAGCTAAACAAAGTTAACTGAACAGTGCACCTTAGATAAACTAGTGAACAATCAGTGTACAACAACAGCAGAAAGAGAAAGGAGGAAAATAACAATCTTAATATAACTAAAACTGCTCTTAAAACCTTTGCACGTTTGAAGTAGTGTTGTGAGTATGATTAAATAATACCAATGTTTAGCTGTTGTCATTCTCATTGAAGTAAGAAATCAATTTTATATATAAGATAAATTTAGAAGAATGGAGTTTTTTTTTTACTTACAAGAAGTGTTAAAGTAAAAAAAAGTTACCCAAAACCTATAAAAAAATAAAGTACAAGTGCTGGCCTTTTATGCTAATCCCCGGAGTTCAATAGTTTCTTGAGTCGTGATAGTCGAAAGTAATGTCCCATTTTTCGTTATTTATTTTCAAATTATTAGTAATTCATTGTCCGTTAAAATAGCATTTCATTGTTGAATTATTAGTTCATGTTTCGTTCATTAAAACTTTTTCTTTTGTGTGAATTACTTCGCATTGTTAGTTTGTCAGTAACTGATTTGATTAAAGTTGTCTGTCTCTGTAGTTGCTTCGTGAAAATTAGTGATGTAACGAATATTCGCATTCGCGAATATTCCATGTTTTTGAATATTCGCAATTAAATATGCGAATATCGAATTATCCATTTGAGCAGGTAACTTTTACCTGTTGAAATGGATAATTTAGAAAAAAAAACAACTAATATTCAAATTCACTGAAATCCTAAAACCAGCTTTTGAGCACAAATTTTGCAGTTTACATTAGAATACCATCAATAACTCAAAACTAAACTCGAATTGACAAGATATAAGACTAAAAAGTCGAAACGATTCGGTTTGTACTTGGCTAGTTTCGCTGCGGTGATGAGAAATTTGAGGAACTTCCAATATAGACTGCATTTTCTTTTTTACTGGGGCTGCCAGGAGAAGTATTGTTGCATCGATATTTTCTGAAAAAGCCCCCGGGTCCCCCCCTTTTGTTTTTTAACAGTTAAATATATACGTTACACACACAAACACAAAACATATATCCACACATTCACCCATTTACAAATGCACATTTGTTACATATACGCAACAGAGAAGAACTAGTTGACACGTAAAAACGATAGACGCCACACACACAGATTCTTCACAAAATTCAACCGACAAACATTAAACTTTCAAGTAAATACAGTTCAGTTTAGGTCACTGGTAAGCTGACTTTTCTTTCGGTTGTTAACTTTATTAGTTTTGGTAATCCGGTCCTGTCCTTTAGGACCTATTTCGCTTTGGTTTGAACTTAGGCTTCATTGACGCCACTTGATTTTTATCTTTGGGGGCATTGTGAAGCTTAGTACGCCTAGTGATAACAGATAAGATCTATTAAATCGTGTGAGAATAGTCTCTCAGCGATTGCATCGCAAAGAACTAATCATTTTTTGTTGAGTTTTAGTTAGTACTACTTAAGAGCCTTGAGATAAAAAGGTATGACACGATTTAAATAATCTCCTTTTCTAAGATGACAAAGTAATATTCTTCCTCAGATTCTACACAAAAGCAAGCAGTTTTTGTTCTTGTACCAAAACAAAAATAAATTTCTTCAATATTATTTAACCGGTGTTCATTTCTAATTATTATTTTGTTTCCTTTTTTTTTGGGTATTCCGGTTTTTTTCTTATTAATTATATAATGTTTTTACGTTTCGGAATTTTGTTTATTCCTTTTTCATCTTTTCAATCCTACAATTCAAAATATTATACATTACAAATTAAAAATTTAACAAATTTCGATTTTAAAATTAAAATTAGTAATTATAAGCCAAATTTGTTTACAACTTACATTTAGGTGTTTTCACATTTATTCACCTTTACGGTGTTATCAAAAAATTCATTTAATTACATGTTTAAAATTTGTAACGACACGTTACTACATTAACAAATAATCGACAAACAACACATATACTAAGCGTAAAAGTCGTCAGTTTTGTTTTCAATAACAGAAAACAGGCCGTTTTTTATTTAAAAATTTACGCGAAAATCGCCTCTACATTTCCACGATAAGGCGCATGACGACTCCATTCGTTTTTCCTTTAGAATTTGCTATAATCAAATTATTATAAATGTGACTTAAGTTATTATATCATTTATTGTTAATTGCATTTTTATTATTTTTAATATGCCACATTTCTTGAACAGTCTTTTATAATAATTATTTTCAATATCTAAAATTTCCGTTTTATTAAAATTAAATTATGGTTATTATTTGTGCATGTTTTGCCAGAGCAGTAGAGTTTACATTTTGTGTATTTATGCTATATTTGTGAGAGTAAATTCTCTTCTCTATGTATTGTTCGATTGTCCAATATACACCCTTCACAGTTTTCACAGTTAATTTTGTAAATTGTATGCGTTTGCTTATTAAAATCTATTGTTCTTTAGTTTTTGTGAACCACTTTTATTTTGTGTAATTTGGTTTATGAGCAATGTTGATTTTGTATTGTTTCAGGAATTTTTGTAAATTCTCTGATAATTGTTCTGTGTATGGTATGGAAATATATTTTTTGTTCTCCTCTTTATTTTGTCCTTATTTTGTGGTTGGTTTTAGTTTTATTTTCATTTTGTGTTAATCTTTTTTTTATATATTATTATAAAATGAATTGGATATTATTATTATAACATTTCTTTTTTTTATTAATATTTTGTTTGATATTGGTTTTTTCTGAGAAAGCTATGCCTGTCCACTAAGTTGTTAATCGTACTTATTTTGTATCTTGTGGGTGTTTGTGATAAAAAGTTTAAATACCTTTCACAATGCGTTGGATGTGTCAGATTTTTTCATTTTTATGTGAGATTGTTATGTCAAGAAAATTATTGATGAATTATTTCATTTTCTAATGTGAATTGAATACGTTTATGATAGTTATTGATTTTTCTAATATGTATTGTTCTTTGTTTTGAGGTATTGCCAAAATGCAGTCATCTAACATATCGTTTAAAAATATAATATGTGTATCCATTTTGTTTAATATATCTTGCTCAACTTTCTCCATAACTAAATTTGCTATTACTGCTGATATGGGTGATCCCATTGCTACACCATATTGTTTAAAGTAGTTCTTTTAAAATTAAAGTATGTACTATTTAAGCATAAGTACTGCCTCATGAAATCTTCTAAATTTAAGGAGTGTGCCATTTTTAAGACGTTCCATTTTTCCGTTATGGCTTGCAGTGCTAAATCGATTGGTATATTTGTGTACAATGAACCACATCTAAGCTAATTATTTTATTATCTGAGGGATTGTTTGGTTTTAATAAATTGATAAATCCCATGAATTTTTACGTGATATTTTGTTTTGCCTAAAATTTGACTTATAGAACTTGATAAATTTTGCTAAACTGTATGTTGCCTTTTATATTTGATACTATTGGTCGTAATGGTACATTTTGTTTGTGTATTTTTGGCAATCCATAAATTCGTGGTCTTGTGTATTATTTGTTTCAAAATTCCGTTGTTGTTTGCTTTATATACCCTACCTTCTTTTTCCCATTTATTTACTAAATTATTTACAGATTTTTGAAATTTTGAGTGGATGTTTTTTAGTTTTATATATGTATTATTATCTTCTAACTTATTTAACATCTTTCTCTGGTAATCGCTTTAAACCATTAAGATTGTTTTGTTTACTTATCAGCTTTAAGGATATATATTTAGGTGTCTTTGAGAATTTTTTTGTTTCTAGAATTGCTGAAAACAGGGTGTTTTTTCATTTTATGTATAGGCTGTTTCATGTTACTTTAAAATTTGTTATAATGTGTACTAATTTACATCTTATTTCTTTTGATTGTTGCTTCAAAATTTTTATATGTTGTTTCAATGCTAGCCAAAAATCTACATTCATAACATAGAAAAAAAAAATTATACATAAATGGTTATTTCGTACTTTTCACAGATATAAACGATGAGCTCCAACATAAAAAGACAATTCAACTCCTCACACGCGACTTCTCCAACTGCCGATCACCTCTTCGGGATACTTTCTTCTCCGCACGCAATTGTCTAAGATACGGCCCGAACTTCTCCAAGTACTCACGATCCGCTTACGTCTTCTGATTATCGCCTTACGTTTCGATTGTAGGCGCATTGTCGACTCGAATCCGGTATCTCGATCGCGTCTTCAAATAGTACTCTTCCACGTGGTAGGTGAATCCCGGGATCTCTAGCATAGGGCAGTTCCGTAATAGCGAGAGAATTTCTCCGAATTCAATGTGCACTCATCAGGATGAGTTTCAGGTGGTGCGTTTTGAGATGACGCTTCTTCAGGAGGGAGATTATGAAGTCGGACTGATGTCGCGTTCGTGATTTCGTCTAGGATCAGATGGGACACGCCCTCTAAACTGGGATCGGTTCCATCTGTTTGGGACGATGCCGTGGTGGCAAAAGGTTGATTGAGCCTCGTGACGAGCTAATTGCCTATGCGAAGGTGAAAATGCTTCTTGTAATTGTTGTATCTTCTTCTTAATTGAGTTAATATTGAAGAACATATTATAGGGTGAACAACGATGATCAATATGTATATACAGTGTGTTAAAAAAAGGTTGTCAGATATTTTACCGCAATTGTAGTACTGTGGTAATAAACAAAAAAGTCTTAGTCAACTGGGTCCGCAATTCAACTGTTTTTGACATATAGTCGATTACATATTGTTTTAGTAGGATAAAAATTTTCAAAGAAATTCTGATCGCAATGTAAATTAAACAAATGTTTATTTAAAGTAAAACTAAAGAAATTGTTCTACATGTCACCGTTCATTTCTAAGCACGCTTACACCTTCTTATGAAAGATCGACGCAATCTTCGAAATTCCTGGATCCTCCGAATTTCCTCGCAACAATTTACGATTCGTTGCCTGAGTTCTTCCAAATTGTTTACGATCGTGCGTACACTAATGTGTTTAGATGCCCCCAACATAGAAGTCTAGAGGTGTCAGGCAGGGGACTAGGAGGCCATTGCAGTTGGTCATCCCCGTCCTATCCATCTCTCGTTGTAATTTTAGAAATTTCTAACTACGATGGAAAAATGCGCAGGAGCTCCATCGTGCATAACACCACATATTTATCTGTTAAAAAGTGGCACGTCTTCCAACAAAACGGTTAATTCATTTCTTAAAAAATCCAATATACTTGTCCCGTTAAACGATTAGGGTGAAATACTGGACCAATTAAACAGTCTCCAAAATAGCAAGCCAAACATTTAGCGAAAAACGGTTTGGTGATGCAATTCAACCAACAGCATGGGGATTTTCATCTGCCCGACGTGATTGCTTATAAAAATTAATATTCCGTCTCTTGTAAATCCAGCTCGTCACTAAATAAAATCTGAGTCGCAAAATTAGGAGTTTCTGCCAGCTTTCGTAAAACCCAATACAAAAAACCCTACGTGCATCATAATCGAGAGGAGCAAGAACTTGCACGCGTCGAATGTGGTAGGGATGGAGCTGCTGTTTCCGCAGAATTCTCCAAATGAGAGGATGACTGACGTTCAGTTCTGCGGCAAGTCTTCGGGTGCTAATATTGGGTTGTCTTCTACCCGTCTCAAAATATCTAATTCTACTGCGGGAGAAGAACTGATCTAGGTCTACCAGAACCACCATTAATTTTAAATGAACCAGTTTCGGACAGCCGGATATGAAGTCTTGAGAAAATCTATCACTCGGTAACAACCGATTTGGAAATTCTTCGGCATACATACGCCGTGCTTCAGTGCATTACCATTCGCACGACCGTACATAAAATGCATATCGCCATTTCTGCATTTGTGTACTTATGCATAATTTGAGAACAAAAAAAAATTGACGCAAATGATAATAATCTGATGACAGATGTGACAGAACTAATTTTAAGTCACAATCAGTTGTTTGACAAAGAACTATTCTCAAAACCGAAAAATGTTTTTTTTTATTTAAAATATGCAATCGACTATATGTCAAAAACAGTTGAATTGCGAACCCATGTTGACTAAGACTTTTTGTTTATTTCCACCAGTACTATAATTGGGTAAAATATCCGACAACTTTTTTTAACACACTGTAAATGGTTAATGAAGAATATAGTAATCAGAAGTGATGTTATGTATTCGATTATGTTTTTATTGTAATTGTTAAGTTTTGGAGGAGAATGAAAGTAGCTGAAAAATATTGTAACGGTTTTTGAAATAAAGAGATTTTCTACAAAATATTTTAATTACATCAAAATATTTAAACCAGTTTAATTTAAATAATAAACACTTCAAATATGACTGTCGTTTCTAATTTATTTCATATAATTTAGCTAAATAAAGTCTATCGTTCTTATTCATAAAAAGTTACGAAGGCCTTCTTAGGCAGTTTTCTCTTTTCATTTAGTATTTATGTCTGTGTTTTTATTTTCTACCCAGGCAACCAAATTTAAATCTCCCATAATTATTTTTAGTAACTTCAACATAAAAAACATCAAAATAACATTAATGTAATACAAAATTGTAGGTAATTTCATAATTCAACGTTGAAGTTACTAAAAATAATTGTGGGAAATTTAAATTTGGTTGCTGGGTATTCATTGACTCTGTCCGAATTAAATTCTTGAAGAAGTATTTAAGATTAGAGAAAAAACATAATTGCAAGTGTAAAATATACTAATAACCTTATCTTCTTCTAACTGATTCACGCTACGTTTTCTTTTTTAAACTTAATAATTCCATATTTACAAAACAGAGGCACGTGCTCCGGATTAAGGACGTTATCTGGGAATCACCGAATCGGCGCAGAAATGCAATATAAATGTACTAAATTCCCTATAAACTGCTTACTATCCATATTTTAGTTACCCAACCTTAAAAGCCGTTTATGAATGACTCCAAACCTACAACATTTTTAAGCTTAAAGAGTGTTTCTACTAATAGATTTTAAAACCTGCTTTCGTATATTTTATGAAATAAGACTGCAAATTTATGAAATAAACACATGTTTTAATAACCAAACATCATTTTCTTCCAATTTCTTTTAGCGTCAAGACCTTTCGTTAGAAGGTTTATAGGGTTTTAGCAAAATAAAAATCTGAAAGTAAAATATTGCAACCGATTATATCTAATTGTGAATTTTCAAATTTTCATTTTAGCTAGAACTCCATACACTAATCTAACGAACAGTTTCGCTGAGACACCTATATATAGATGAAATCTTTATTTAAAGATTAGCATGCGTTAGAATCTGATAAGAGTTCTGTTAATTTAATATTTGGTACTTATAACTGTTGCCTTTATCAAATCGAGTGACGATTAAATATTTGTATCATATTTTAAGAACTTATCTGTGCCAATGTCTTTTACTATTATTATTGTATTTATTTGAACTGCTTCATATACTTAGTAATTAGTAATAACACCCTTTGTTATAATGTTCTTTATTTTTAAACTACAATAAACTAAACAAACACGCAAACAACTGCTGTTTCAATCTCAAACCAGTATTAAACTAGGACATTTTGTGTTCTGTTTTTTTTTTTTTTAAGGTTGGAATCTACCCACAGTCATCCTGTTTTGTAGTGTTGTTTACGTTAGTGATAAATTTCAATAAAAATTTTAGTTGTTAAATTTTATATAAAGTAAAATGCTAAAATATTAATTATTATTTTCTTTTGTATTCCCTAATAGCCAAATTTAAATTTCCCGCCACCATTTTTAGTGAATTCAACGTAAAGACATTAAAATAACTATTAATATAGTACAAAATGGTAGGTAATTTTATGTTTAAGTTACTAAGAATAATTGCGGGCAATTTAAATTTGGCTATTAGGTGTTTGTATATTTTGTTTACTAATATAATTATAAATTGTGTTATTGCATCCATCTGTCAATAATTCTTGGTTTATAAATAGCATTTTGTTATTTATCATATATTCAACATTTTTAAAAATCTTATTAACTTAATACAAAGATATACTGAGCGAATCATTATTAACAATATGGCTATTGTTTAGATATGATACTATACTTTCATCTAAATCATATCAATACTAATTTTAAAAATTTATGTTTTTGTTTTCTTTTTTTTTTTAATTTTACCCTAATAATTGTAGCAATTATTTTTCTCATTATAATTATCAACCCCAATACAGAAGAACTATAGCAACCAAAACCTGGTTTAGAAATTTTTCAATAGTTCAAAGTAGCATTCCACACTTCATAATTCGGTGTTATGATCCATATAAAATAATAATATAATTCCCTTTCATATGTAGGTATATAAATCCACTTTTTGCATTAATACTCAAACATATTGTTTCCTCTCTTTATTTTTCTGTTTTAAGGATAATTTGTTTTTAAAAAAAAATCCTATGTACCTAATTTTTGACTACACTTTGTAAAATTCTAAAAGGAATGTGTCATTTGAAAAGGAAATTATTGTCATTTGTATCAAGTAAGTAGTTTGTAACATTAACAAAATTACCATCAATTAAATATAAAAATTGTGAATATTCAGTCAGTAATTAATAAAATAATTTCTGACGCCATCTTTGAATAAAGCTAAATAAACAAACAATTTGACACAAAGTGCTTTTGAGGTTATAGTAATTAATAAAATAATTTCTGACGCCATCTTTGAATAAAGAAAAATAAACAAACAATTTGACACAAAGTGTTTTTGAGGTTATAGTAAATAAAAAAACATGTCATTCATCACTTACTTTTCTAACCGTATTTGATATCCAACTGAATTTCCTAATTTCTCAGCACGTTCTTCGGCCACCCTCATTGCAATTGAAATAGCACTAATCCTCCTCGGTTGAGTACAAATAATCCTACAAGCGGATGCCTTTTTATTCAATATGTAATCGTCCAGGATAAACTGAGCCACCTGCGTCGTCTTCCCAACAACCGTCTCACCGGCTGATACACAAACTTGATTCTTAGCTATGATTCTACGATTTGTTCCCTCATTCATAAGCGGTAGTTTAACGCGTTTCTTCAACATCAATTTATACTTCAGATCCCTCTTATTATGTTCGAATTGAGCATAATAAATTTCGTCCAAGATGTTATCGCCCTTCGCGGGTACCGACATGATTTTCAGTTTGTCATCGATCTTCCCGTTCACAATAGTCAAGAAACTACTGCGAAAGTGTCCATCGTCCACATAGCTTAAGTCTGCCTCCTTATTCGACGCTATCAACTGGGATATCTGCCGTTTCTTCGATTCTGAAAGGTATATCGTTCCCAACTGCAAATTAGATGCGATAGGTCCTAAATCCTGTCTAGAAAATTCATATTTACCGGCTTGGGATTCGCATCTTCTCGCAGTCTCTTGTGTTTGTACTTTCTAGCGTAGTATAAACCGATTTCCCGTCCTTTTAAATGCGGTGGGTGTCGTTTCATATCGAAGGAATGCTTTGGATGTTCGATTTTTGGTCGTTCGACTGATGATATTATATATTTTATTGAAAATTTGAAAAATGTGTTGGATATGAGAAAATGATTGACAGCTTGGTTATAAAAACATGATTTTTGAACGGTAGGTTAAATAGAACTCTTTTCATAATGTCTATGACGGAATGAAGATGAAACTATCAAAGTCAAATATTATTTTGCTATTTCTCCACAGATGTCCTCTAGAGCAGTTTAGTTTTATTAATTTTTTAAAATTTAAATTAGAATAAAATACGTACAAGCAGGTGTAGGATTCCGTGTATTATCGTTTTATATTTTATAGCAACAGTAGAATTCCATGTAAGCAAGCAATTATTGCTATAATTGGTATTTCAAATACAAGTTAAGTCTGTGGTAAATACATAGCGTATTAGCATATAATATAATGAAAAACATCCCTATAATTTATAACAACTTAGTGGCTCTACAAAATAATATTGTGTGTATGCTACTAGTTTTTTTTTTTATTTTGGAGAGTGAAAATAATATATTTTACAATAAAAATTATTCTATTTATTTCGTTTGCAATGTAGCGCCCTCTATATTTAAATAGCACAACTATAGAAGCTCTCCGGGAAATTGCAAGTTCTCTATAATTATAATCAAAACTCCATCTAAAAAATGAATTAGAGAAGTATGTTGAAGGATAAATACTTTCAAAAAATAATTTAAATATCGTATTCATTATGCAAAAATCTCAAAGATTCTTATGTTAACGGGCTATTTGCCTAATATAACTAAATCTACTAATTCTAAATCAAATATATTTGTTCCTTTAAACCATATACTTTCGAAATGGGTTATCAACAAAGACTCACAAGTTTTTACACATCCCGCCTTTTTCTGTAATACGATCAGAGAACTTAGGGCGAACTTGCCATGAAAGGAAGGCGCTTTTCTTTCTCTGCGATTATTTAAAGCGCACCATACCGACGCTGGACTAGCTCGTCAGCGTCCGGACTATTAAAAGTTAAGAAAGCGGATAATTAAGGGGTCCGCCTTTGTCTGGCCGTGTTCGTCAGTTCCCTTTCTGATTAATTACATCGCTTACGCTTGCAATGGGAGGTCATAATTCATTTAAGTGGCGATCCCCAACTTCTTTTTGTGCGCGCTTAATAACCGGGTTCGAGTGAATTAAAGCGCGGCTTTTAATAATAAAGGAAACAACGTAATTGAATGAAAAGATTTTCGACTTTTGACGTTTTTAACCGTTCTATTGCGGTTTTGACTGAATGAGTCTAGAGTGCAGGGTGGCCAATATTATTAACAATGAAAAATTCAACTGTATGGTCTGAATCATCTGAATGTATATTATTTCTATGTAAATAATCGGTAATTAATGAATAATAAAGAAATACTATGAGATTCAAAATGATTGTCGTAAGAAAAAAACTGTTTTCCGGAAAAATTTATCTATACTTATTACCAATTTAACGAGCGAAGTTAGCTACATACAAATTTCATACATTAAATGAATTTTCTTGACATTTAGCGACATTGGCGTGCGTGTTGTAGAATCTTTCGATTATTTATCTTATAATTTTTTTCAAACCGTTTATATTTACATCTAATATCATCAACAATAGTATTTCTGAATACTGTAAGAAAATAAGGGAATTTATCTGTGGTAATTAGCTCAACAAGCTCAAAAAATCGATATTAACATTAAGTGAAATAGTTTATTACATTTTATAATTTTATAGGCTTATCATACACTTCAGCGCAAGGAGCTGTCAAAAGAAAGTTACATTTTCATCCCTATAAAGTTTCTACGGTACAGGAATTATTACCATTAGATCACGATAGGCGATTGGAATATTGTCATTGGTTTAATAACAATTTAAGGGACGATGACTTCCTAAACAAATCATTTTTCTCGGATGAAGCCTGGTTTTATCTAACAGACTATATCAATTTACAAAACTATTGTATCTGGTCTACAGAAAGTCCACACGAATTTCGAGAAACGCAATTGCATCCCGTAAAAGTCGGAGTTTGGTTAGCTATGTCCAGGCAACGAATAATAGAGCCAATTTTCTTCGAGGAAACTGTAACAGCCCAACGTTACCAACAGATGTGGAATTGTTTATTGCAGAGTTACAAGAAAATGAGCTTGAAGCAGGTTATTTTCAGCACGACAATGCTCCAGCACATACTGCTCGATAAACCTGCCAATACCTTCAACAGTTTTTTGCTGACAGGTTCGTTAGAGCACAAAGATGGCCACCAAGATCGCCTGATATAACCCCATTAGATTACTTCATGTTCGGCTATCTAAAAAATAGGATCTATAGAAACCGCATGCATACCATAGAAGAACTGAGAGATGCAGTTTTTGTCACTTAATAATTATACTAATTGTATGTTATAATTTAAAGTAATAAATAAATTTAGTTAAACACCAGTTAGTACTGAATTGCAAAATCATAATTTAGTAAAGTTAAATTAATTACATTTCATTTTTACAAGCAGAAACACCAATCCATAGTCGTTTATATAATGCGAGTTCAAATATAGGTTACGTTTTCTTTTATTTATGACAGATTCGTTTACTTTCTTATGTTCCAACACTGACTTAGTTCAAACCTTCATTACAAACACGCGGCATATACCTACACCCTGTTACTATCTATAGGAGCGGAATTGACAATCATTTTGAATCTCTGTGTATATATAAGAAATGTAAAATTTTGGAATAATCTATAGATAAGACGTGAGAACATTAGAAAATGTATTACGATGGCCCTTTTATTTTTAAACTTTAATAAAATGCGGGCGTTTCGTTTCCAACTTTATTCGAGAACTTTGTCTCAATCTATTGCCATCTTCCATTCTTCCATGTACAGAGGTACTGTCGCTAACTTCAGCTAGTGTAAAGGCGGGAAATTTAAAATGTAGCCTACTAAATATAAAACTAAACTATCTATATTCATCTTAAAGAGGAATTTGCGACTTGTAAATCACATGTCTGATTCGTTTTCATTTCATCTAGTGTTACTTAAAACACTATCGGGCACGGGGTGTATCTTACCTTAAAATCTATTCAAATTTCGTTTATCCAAAATTACTTTGAAACCATAAAAGATCTAAAAACGGTTTTAATGGTGGACTTGCACCATTTAAGCAGTCCTTTCGACAGGCACAGTTATTTACGTATAGGATGTTACAGTAGGTACGGTACGGTGTATGTCATGTGAGAATTATTTTTATTGCTAAAAATAAGTTTTTGCTACATTAGTTTATAACAGTCATTAGTGCTACATAGATAATTTTGTTTCCTTTAGAATTTCTAATCATTATTTTGATCGTATTCTCATCTCAATGTAAAATGAAATAAAAATTTAAAATTAATACATTTTCTATTTCTATGAGCTATGATGTTAAATGATAAAAGTCAATGTATACCAGCAGAATACGTAAATATATTACAATTAACTCGAATCAGTAAACTTCAACTGGTATTATTACTCAAAAGTAATCCATTTAATTTGGACGAAAACATGGTTCATAAATTTATGTCTAAATTCCACAAACAAGAGATAATATCGCTGCTAGCATGTCAGCATTAATATTTCTCTGGTAATAATTCCAAAACTTACCCTTCATTGCTTATACCCCTTGGTTTATTTAAGCAAGCAAAATTCTTACGTGTTTAACACAATACATGATATAAAAGAGCCTGTGTATATTAAACTGGAAAGCGTCATTCATCACACACCGTTTTGACGCGCCACAATTTATTATTTCGTCCGACAAAATTCGGTGTCACCGAAATCAGAGTTCGCGTGATGCAACCACAGGAAGAATTATTTGAATAAAATCTACGAAGATAATTAAGTAAATGTCTATACGAATCTCTTTTCCGTTAACACGTCCGTGTACTAAAGATTATATATTTGCTTTTAAAACTGTTTGTTGTACTACGCATCTTCGGGAATGTTTTTCGATTGAACGAACGTTAGTTGTAAATCTCTAACCAATGACTCAACGCAATTCTCCCTCGAAAAGCTATAACAGAGGGCGCTCTATATACCTCACTCACAAGTTCCGCTCTATAATAAACGGCCTCTAGAATCAACTATCACTTGCATGATGTTTATAAATCAATCATTCCGCAGTAGTGGGATTGCGTTCGGCTCGGAGAACATGTGACGATTTACATAAAGCCCCCGAAGCGGTCTGGGGGTAAGTGGGGGTGACTTCGCGCTGGTAGTATACTCACGCTTGGTGGAAACACGTGCTGGTAATAACTACGGATGTAATTCTGTTCGACGTTTAAATCAAACTAAAGAAAAAAGGCGGGAAATATTGACAAATGAGACGTTTTTTTTTTTTTTACAAATTGTGGAGTAAAATTTCTATATTAGTAAAGGAAAAATAAAAGCTGAATATACATATACAGGGTGATTTTAAATGCATGGAGGAAATTTTGATCATGAATAGTTCTCATCGAAGTATGAAAAAAAGTTCTTATGAACTCATATCGAAAAACGCTTATTTTTTAAGATACAGGACTTCAAAAAAATCTGTTGACATTTCCACACATTGAAAAGCATTATAACTGTTAAAATATAATAAATAATGCCATTAATCGGTTAAAACAAAAACATTAGTGAAAATATGGCCAGTATTAAAAGAAACTATAACAATTGTTTTTTGACTAAAATTTATCTATGCATTCTTCATATTTAGAAACATAGCAAATGTCTGATGTACATATACAAGGTGTGTCGAAACTAATGGAAAATATTTAATCCAGAAATTATTCTTGCCAAAATAACAAAAAAGTTCCTATAAAAATGCTTTGAAAAGTGATTTGTTTTCGAGATATAGGATAATAAATATAAAATTTGACATTTTCCAATAGAAAAAAGCATTAAGTAGGGCTAAAGCATATAACAATTTTCAAATAAAATTAAATTATTTTTGAATCATAAACGGCAAATAATCTTTGGTGTGCAAATACAAGGTGTGTTAGAACAAATTGAATATATACAATCATGAATAGTTCTTGTCAAAACGTTTAGTTTATGAGATATGAGGTCTTAAAAATAAATTTTAATATATTTATTTTAATTAAAAAAAAAGCTTTAAAGACAACTCGGGGAATAGTATAACAAAACATAAATCTTAACTAAACTCACTTATTTCTACAGCAAATAGTGTCTGATAAACATATACAGTGTGTCTCAGAAATAAGGGAAAATAGTTTAACTACGAGTAGTTCTTATCAAAACAAGGAGAAAAACTTATAAGAACCCGTATTGAAAAACACCTACTTGTTGAGATATAGGGTAGTTAAAACAAAATTTAAGAAATTTGATTTCAAAACAGCCTTAAATGAAATGCGATCATTATTAAAATAAGCACAAATATGACATAACTCTTAACCAAAGTTTACTTATTAGGGAAATAGCAAGTGATGACGTAAATATATGCAGGATGTCTTTAAAATAAGGGAGAATATTTTAACCACGAATAGTTTTCACTATAACAATAAAAAAAGGTCATTATGAGGAAAGGTTGAAAAACGCATAGTTTCCAAGATACAGCCAATTAAACACAATTTTTTTTTGTAAACAATGAGGTAAATATATACAGGTTGTCTTTAAAATAAGGGAAAATATTTTAACCACGAATAGTTTTCGTTACAACAATAAAAAGAGTTCGTATGAAGAAAAGTTGAAAAACGCTTAGTTTTCGAGATACAGCCAATTAACACAAAATTTGACAATTTAAACGTCAAAATCCATGTATAATTACCATAAAAATAACAAAAACACATTTATCTCTTATAATGTAGACTTTTTTGTAAATAATGAGGTAAATATATACAGACTGTCTTTAAACTAAGGGAAAATATTTTAACCACGAATAGTTTTCGTTACAACAATAAAAAAGTTCTTATGAAGAAAAGTTGAAAAACCCATAGTTTCTGAGATACAGCCAATTAAACACAAAATTTGACAATTCAAACGTCACAATCCATGTATAATTACCATACAAATAACAAAAACACATTTATCTCTTATAACATAGATTTTTTTTGTAAACAATGAGGGAAATATATACAGGTTGTCTCTAAACGAAGGGAAAATATTTTAAATACGAATAGTTTTCGTTACAACAATAAAAAAAGTTGAAAAACGCTTAGTTTCCGAGATGCAGCCAATTAAACACAAAATTTGACAATTTAAACGTCAAAATCCATGTATAATTACCAGAAAAATAACAAAAACACATTTACCTCTTATAATATAGACTCTTTTTTTACAAACAATGAGGTAAATATATACAGGTTGTCTCTAAACTAAGGGAAAATATTTTAACCACGAATAGTTTTCGTTACAACAATACAAAAAGGTCGTATGAAGAAAAGTTGAAAAACGCTTAGTTTTCGGGATACAGCCAATTAAACATAAAATTTGACAATTTAAACGTCAAAATCCATGTATAATTACCATAAAAATATCAAAAACACATTTATCTCCTATAATATAGATTTTTTTTACTAACAATAAGGTAAATATATACAGGCTGTCTCTAAACTAAGGGAAAATATTTTAACCACGAATAGTTTTCATTACAACAATAAAAAAAGTTCGTATGAAGAAAAGTTGAAAAACTCTTAGTTTTCGAGATACAGCCAATTAAACACAAAATTTGACAATTCAGACGTCAAAATCCATGTGTAGTTACCGTAAAAATAACACATTTGTCTCTTATAATTCTTATAGATTTTACAATCTTAGTGATTGATTCAGCAGGTGTCGTCATGTGCGACTAGGACAAATCGATTGGAAAACAAATATTTTGTTCTCGTAAGGAGAAAACATCAACACTTCGTACGTGAGCCATTTAATACATTAATCACGTGGCTTTTCGAGTAAATCGTGCTGTTTGCTTTTCTTAAAATAATATTTAAATGTCATATTAATCGTTTAATTTGACATTTCGTCATAGTTTTATATTTCCGACTGCTTTTAACATGTTTAATTATTCCTAATACGACTCCGTTAGAGCTAGCAGTTCAGAAAACCAGACCAGAGGAAGACAAATACGGTACCATTACTCTCACAGGGCCCTCTCCTCGCCGGAATCCCGTAAGACTTCAGCGCGCGACTTCCGTTGATATCTTGATTTACCGCCTAGACAACCGCCGTTACAGGCATACCAATAGCGTCAGGCTGGCGGGATGGCGTGGCCCCGGATGAGTTGATTTCGATGTTATTATGATGTACTACTGACGGTATAGTAGTTTTCTCTCGCAAGTCGTAAGTCTTCATAAAGAGCCGTGCGGCGTCGCTTGGCGAGACCTCGCTGGATTTGCGGAAATGGAAGAGCCAGTTATGTCCGACGCCGCGTGACGTCTCTCTGTTTCTTTAGAGCCCGCCGCACACCGCGGGCGTCTCTGAAGGGAGGGGAATATGAGCGGTGTAGTGGCGAACGAGTGTCACGTTTCTAATAACTCTTCTAAGGGCGGAAGATTAGGTCCGCTTGTAGGCGTAGTTGGCCTCTCGTCTTTGCATAGTTAATTTGCGTTTTATCATATTTATGCAAAATGTAACGTGGAATTAAGAGAAAGAGAATGGATATTTTGAATTTAAACGAACTGCCATTTTGAATTACCAATGGAGTTCGTCAAAATTCATTACTTTATATTTATTGTCGATTGAATTGACTATACGTTTTAATATAAATATGATGTACGATTATGCAACGTAATTCAGGTCAAGTTAGGTCAAGTTAGTTCAAGTTAGGACAAGTTAGGTCAAGTTAGGTCAAGTTCAAGTTAGGTCAAGGTAGGTCAAGTTAGTTTAAGTCCAAGTTGGGTCAAGTTGGTTCAAGTTAGGTCAAGTTAAGTCAAGTTAGTTTAAGTTCAAGTTAGGTCAAGTTAGGTTAAGTTCAAGTTAGGTCAAGTTCAAGTTGGGTCAAGTTGGTTCAAGTTTCCATTAGGTCAAGTTTAGGTTCAAGTTCAAGTTAGGTCAAGTTAGTTCAAGTTCAAGTGGTCAAGTTAGTTCAGTAAGTTGGTCAAGTTAGGTCAAGTTAGTTCAAGTTAGGTCAAGTTCAAATAGGGTCAAGTTCAAGTTAGGTCAAGTTAGGTTAAGTTCAAGTTAGGTCAAGTTCAAGTAGGGTCAAGTTCAAGTTAGGTCAAGTTAGTTCAAATTAGGTCAAGTTAGTTCAAGTTAGGTGCGTTAGTTCAAGTTAGGTCAAGTTAGTTCAAGTTAGGTCAAGTTTAGTCAAGTTAGTTCAAGTTTAAGTTAGGTCAAGTTAGGTCAAGTTAGGTTAAGTTCAAGTTAGGTCAAGTTAGTTAAGTTTAGGTCGAAGTTCAAGTTAGGTCAAGTTCAAGTTGGGACAAGTTCAAGTTCAGTTCAAGTTTGGTCAAGTTGAGTTCAAGTTGGTCAAGTTTTCAAGTTGGTTCAAGTTAGTTCAAGTTCAAATTAGGTCAAGTTAGGTCAAGTTCAAGTTAGGTCTAGTTAGTTCAGGCAAGTTAGTTCAAGTTGGTCAAGTTCTGTGTCAAGTTAGGTTAAGTTCAATTTAGGTCAAGTTCAAGTTTGGTCAAGTTCAATTGGGTAAGGTTTAGTTAGGTCAAGTTAGTTCAAGTTAGGTTCAAGGTCAAGTTAGGTCAATTCAAGTTGGTCAAGTTCAATTAGGTCAAGTTCAAATTGGTCAAGTTCAAGTTGGGTCAGTTCAGTTGGGTCCAATTTAGGGTCAAGTTCAAGTCATATTTTGTTTACCACCCCGAAATTTGCAATTAATTAAATTTCCAAAATATCCAAAATGAGATTATTTGAATGAACAAAATTTTTGCTTCAAATCAACCAAAAATAAAAATGTTTGCATTGACATTCCTAATTTTGTGCACTCGATACGTTTTACTTGCTAATGCAACCATAAAAGCATCAAGAAGAATTTTTTTAGTTTCAACACGATTCAAGTTACGTAACAGCAATGCTAGTAAACAAAACATTTTTTGTTGTTGTTTAACAATTTAAGCTTATTACCAAATCAAAATGTTACATCAACTAAACTAAGGTTGCGTTTAACACCAACCTGCTAAATTGAAATTGATTCAGTTGAATATCACGAGTCTATTATTTTTAAGTTATTACAAATATATTCAACAAATCTAATTTCATCTAACAATAAATTTCGGTGGGCCGTATTTAATGCACATTTTTTTGGTTGGTTATGCGTATTTTGGTTTAATCAATGCATTCCTTTTCCATCAGTGTAGCAGGCAAAAATGTCACTAAAGGTTGGTCACACAGATTCCACACGACAGACGTGTAATAAATTGTCATTAAGCTACTATTCAAGCATGCTAAGATGAACTGGTGTCTTCATTGCACTTATTATTAATAAATAGATATTAAACTATAAAGGAAATTAACTACAGTAAAAGGTTTATTCTCGGAAACGTCAAAATACTAAGATATGTAATATGTGAGCCAATTTGTACTGTCAACATCCATATGACCACAGTATATTACAATAAGGACATGTTCGCAAAAATCCATTGTTCTTGAGTGGTCCGTTTTGAATGACTTTCAAGTCCAGCTGCCATTTTGTAAAGCTGTTGTCGGGAATTTTCAAACGTGCAGAATAATTTATATTTTAAAGGAAGTAGAAAAATAGATTAAAAAAATACACAAATTTATGCGTTTTTTTATTCTGATTTTTTTGCCAATATTTATGAACAGTTTATAGTAATAAAAAACACGATTCCAGTAAAATAATGTTTGATTAAGCGATACATATACTATTTGCAAGTGTTTTACGATAATTATGTTCATATTCTTTCTTTTTTGTGAAATAAACCTTTGTTTATATTTTTATAGTGTAAAAGATTGTTCCAGGAATGAATATGTTGTGGTTCTTTCTCAAATAAATTAATAAAAATGCAACAGCATCGGTGAAAGAGACTTTCAAATTTCTAATACGAATACACAATAACTTTTAATTAGGGTTCAAGAGTTATGACTATATCGTTCTGTGCGATACAAATATTATTCCTTTCTATTCGACTACTTCATTTCTAACATCTGACCCTGCACTGGTTTGTCAACAATAATGTCCGGGGGTGCACAAATGGATAGACTTCAGACGTAGACTATAATAATCGAATTGTCTATATGTGAATAAATGCGATTAAAATTTATACAAGTAATAATGCAGTTCAAACCAAAATCACATTATTTTAAAAAGTGAACATAAAATGAATTAGGTTAGTTACCGGGATAAATAGCAATCTAGCTTAAAATGTGTATCTAACAAATAAATTGATTTAATGTGACCTCGGAATCTCTGCACAACGATAATAGTTCTTCTTATTCGTGTACTTTCTTAATTCTTGTCGTGTCATATATAATAGATTCATTCGGAAATCCCAAGAAACTGCGACCATCGTCAGCATCAAAATTTATCTTGCGAGAGTGACTGGCATTACAACATGATACCCATTGGTGTCTTCTTTCACGATAATTTGAGTTATTTCACTTAACTTAACAATATAATATATAAGAAAGTATGTAAATGTTATGGCCACTGGCACCGATCTTACCTTTACACAAGAATATCATAGTTCATTAAATGTTTTTAAAACTGCAGGGGTAATTCAAAACTAATAAAATACGTAAAATAAATAAATAAAACAATTAAATCATATAGATTACACGGATGAGTAAACTAATTTGTGTAGATACGAACGTAAACAATAACAAACTGCCATTTTGGGAAGCTGTTGTTTGTGTGAAGTTAGGTTTAGAAATTTGGACCGCTATAACTCCTCTCTTGTCCTTACTCGGTGTACTCTGATATGACATCCTTCAAAAGCGTTTCCGTCCTATACCTTAGAAGTCAATTTTGGCGCAGTCCGCAAGATCAATATCAAACTAATTTAATCGCCATTAAAACCCATATAAAAACCATAAAAAAGGCGAAATTTGCAATAGACCCAATTATCTAATGTAAACAAACAAGATTACGTCGAAACACAAACGAGAAGACATCGTAAACTTCACTTTAATTACCCGGAATTTTGTAAATTGCGTTCAACTCTTAATGAGAGCGCTCTGGCTCGTAAAATTGCTAAATAAGGAGCGAAAAAACGCGATCTTTACGGTGCAAAAACCCTGAAGACCCACCCTCCAGCCGTCCGCCCTCGAATATGACACTTATAGAGGTTACCGCGCGCAGTTTATTAACTGGGTGTCTTAACTTGGGCCGTTACTATGTTGCTATAATTAACTGAAACGTTTTATGGGACGGGTATTAAGCCAGAAATGTGCCGCTATAGGAGAGAGGAATTGTATTCAAGGCAAGGATACTACTTCATTTGTCCCTGTAATATGCGCTATATTTTACTTGTTTCTTGTATAATATTTAACCGAAAGACAACACAGATCCATTAGAGAGATAAAAGCATGGAAAACCACAAAAAAAAACAAGGAGTGTGGTATCAGCTTTCCACGCGTGATTGATTGATAACAACGTAGCGCCCTCTCTAAACAGCGCACGAAGACATTCATTCTGACCCTACTAACATCTCAATTTGACATTGAATTTCCTTTACCGAAATTTCATCCCAAATTAAACACCGATTTACTAATACCCTCAAAATGACAAGACCAATTCTAGATCCTCGTTAATGAATTTAAGCTGCCGTTTGTAACCGAACCTTTTTGCATCCTTGAACTTGACAGGTGACCTTACTACTGCCAACGCTAGTTTTCCCTATCCCAGATGTCGCTCGCATCATCATCATCATGCAAGATGCTTGTCACCGGCAGAGAACCGTCTGCTAGCGGTAAATGTATTTGCTCTGCTTCCACATCGTAATCCTTTTATATGTATAAATATTTTTTTTGCGTTGGAAATGTCTAGGAAAGCTCGTGAAGCATTTTTAGAATGTAAATATTATGTGTATGCGGATATTTTGTCCTTGTCTGCGTCGTCTATGTAAGCGTTATTATTCATAAATTTGTTTGGAGTGGTTGCAAGCGCTACTTAACTTAAATCCAGAGATAATTGTTTTGTTTTTGAATTCTAGGAGTATGTTCATAATAAACGTCGAAAAAAAGTCGTTGGGTGAAGGATAACGAGGTTGTTTATATTATTTTATGAACGTTTTATGAAAAATGCAATGCAGTCGAATTTTCTGGATCCTTTAATTAGACTTTAATCTTCAGCTGTTCTTCCAAATATCGGCAGTCACTTGTTGCTCCTTTACGTATTGTCCAAAAACTCGCGAGCAACTAAACTAAAATGCGCTGGAGCACCGTCATGCATAAAATACATTTGTAATCTTAATTGCAACAGAACTCCTTCCAGCAGTAGTGGTAGCTCCTCTTCAAGAAAATTGCGGTATACCTCGCCATTTAACCGCATCGGTAAAAAACGTGGACCTATCAAGTGATGTCCAACAATTCCGGCCCACACATTGACAGAGAGAATTGATGTTGATGACGGGCATTCACTAGTTCGTACGGATTTTCTTCGGCACATATGTGATTATTATGAAAATTAATAATCGCGTTTCTAGAGAAAGTAGCCTCGTCGATGAAAGATATTTGAGCCAAATAGTCAGGATTTTGTGTTGCATCCATTGACAAAAAGCCACTGTTTGTGGAAAATCTGCTGGTAAAAGTGTCTGCACCCGTTGTATGTGATATGGATACAACAATTGATCTTTCAATATTCTCCAAACTGTGGCCTGACTAATGTTTAAAGCAAACGCAATTTTTCTGGTGCTTGTAGTGGGATGTTCCTCAATTTCATTTAGTACCATTTCTTCAACTTGTGGAGTTCTCACTGTAGATGGGTGCATGTTATCAGTCGTCCGTTTTTTTTAAATTTCCCGTTTCACTAAGACGTTGGTGACGACGGGCAAATATTGAATGATGCGGGATGATATGGTTCGGGTATCGTTCTTCATAAAGACGTCTAGCAGCACGCGAATTTCCATTGGCAAGATCGTAAACGAAACGCATATCACACATCTCAGCATTTGTGTAATTCATTTTAGAAAACAGAAACTGGCAATAAACTGAATAAATACTGAACAACTATTGACAGATATTAAAATGACAAATAAACCAAACCGTTTTGGACATATACTCATATGAACCTTTATGATCAAAATAACCTCAGGAATCAGCTCTTAAAGTTTGTCGCATATATTGAGAATCAGCCTGTATATGAAATATATTATATGCAACAATAATAACTAACAGCTTCTTGCGGGTTTCGCCGTGTGTCAAAACTTTCGCTCGACGTTTCGCTGTTCATACTGACAGCTTCTTCAGGATAACTGAACTGATTCTCCATGGTCCGACATTCTTCTTATACACGCCCCTGGTGCATCCAACCGTGACGGTTCGTAGTAGGCTCTTCCACGTGTTGCTAAGGTGGTACCCTTCTTCTCTGTTAACGGTTTTATTCTTCTCTATTTCTATGGCTCCCCTGATGAGTCTTTTTCCGTAGTTCTTGGTGGTAGTTATTACTTTTACATTCTTGAAATCCATTTTGTGTCCGGTGTCGTGCATATGTTCTGCTACCGCTGATTGCTTGGTCCTTCTTAATCTTGCGTCCCTCTCGTGTTCTTTTATTCTTATGTCGATGGCTCTTCCTGTTTGTCCGACGTAGCACTGTCCGCATTGGCATGTTATCTTGTAGATACCTTCTGTGCGCCCCTTGGGTATATTATCCTTTGCGGTCGGTAGATACTGCTGGATCGACGTTGCAGTCCCGAAGCGTACTTGCACGTTAGGTTTCTTCAAAATTCGGCCTACTTTTTCGGTGACTCCTGCTATGTAAGATAAACACGCCATCCCTCTTCGCGGTTCTGTGGTTGTCTCCAGTGTCGTCTTCTTCTTAGTGGCTCTCCTTATGTCGATGTCAGTGTAACCATTCTTCTTTAGTGCTTTCTCCAAATGTATCTTTTCACTGGTAAGATGTTGTTCGTCACTGATGGTTTCGGCTCTGGATAGCAATGTTTGTATTAATATCTTCTTCTGCATCGGATGATGGTGAGATCTTGCATGCAGATATCTATCGGTGTGCGTCTTCTTTTTAAATACTGCGTGCTGTAGTATTCCCTCTTTCGTTTTCTTAACCATAACATCCAGGAAAGAGAGATTTCCATTTTGTTCTTTCTCCATGGTAAACTTGATGGCTGGGTGCTGTGAGTTTATGTGTTCTAAGAACTGTTGTAGTCTTTCTTCTCCGTGTTGCCATATTACAAAAGTATCGTCGACATATCGCAGCCAACACTTGGGTTTCATAGGCTTCTTCTTCAAATGCTTCCATAAACAAGTTGGCTATTACTGGTGATAAAGGGCTTCCCATTGCTGTTCCGTTCTTCTGCTCGTAGTATTTTCCTTCATACAAAAAGTATGTCGTGGATAAGCACAGTTTCACTAATTCAATGATGTCTTCTTGTAGTCCAAGTTCTGGAAGTAAGGCCAGTGCGTGCCAGCAGCTGTTAATGAATATCAAAGGAAGTTGTTGTTTTTTGTAGCGGTTTTTTTTTGGTGTACTAGACAATTAAATCGACATTGAGTACTGGGAACAATATTATTCTCACATTACGTTGTGAAGTAGAAAGCTTATCGTAGATTTATATGAATTAATATAATACTTTATGTTTTAAGGAATTTTTCACAAATCATATTTCCGAAAATTTAAAATCTGAAAGTTTTCAAATGAACAGCCAGTAGCTTGGGGAATACGTTGTATAGAAATTCTAGTTTCAAATAAGAGTGTCATTTTTAATTTTAAATTTCCTATTCCCTCTCCACACGCATCCTCCGCCTGCATCCTTTATCATTTCCACTTTTCAATTACCCCAAAACCACCCCTTGGGCGTCTGCCGATGCGATCCAATCTGCCCTCGATGCATTCATTCATCAGGATTGACGGTAGCTGCGTCATTTTTTTTTCTTCTTCAAGCGCGTAGAAACGAAATCAAAGCGTCTCCCTGCAAAGTCGTTGTCTGCGCTATCTTTTCGTTTTCGCTTCTGGAAAAGCAAAACACGCTTTCTATAACCGCTCTCGTACAACTCCTATTGTTACGCGGAGGTATAAGGGACATCCCCCTCTGCTCCCTCTACCGCGCCCAGCCGTGGAACAATCGCTTTTTGCTCCATTGTCGCGTTTCGCCTAATGGTCCTTCACGTCCTGTATTTTCGGGCACGCTGACAGTAAATCTTCCCGGCCCCCTTTCGGCGTAACGGTCAGAAATCCAGAGATCCACCCAGTATCATCATACTGGGGTGTCTTCCTGGCTGGCTGTGACTTACGGCAAGTGAATAATGGAACTGCTGTTTGTCTTATTGGCTTCTGTGCCGGTAACGTGCGCGATAAATCTGTCAAGTCTCGGGTTGTCTTCGAGTAATTATCGCTGAGAGTTATTTCTGCGTCCACGCAAGATGGCAAGAACTGACATGATTGGTTTTATGGAATGGGGAGAGCGTCTCTTTCTGAGTTCATGTTTTTAAGCGATTTTATAGTGTGAAAAACGAAGTTAAATACACGTAGATTTTGTTGATTGAGACGACAAACCCACTCCTTATGTATCCATTTTTATATACAGGATGGTTTTGTAGTAGGGGACAAACTTTGACAGGGTGTTGATAGCAGTACTAAGGAGCTACCGAAGAACAAATCCCGGAAAAACAGTAATTAAGCTTTCTAGTAGGTAACCAGTAGGACAACAAGACAATACAAATACTAAATAAAGACATAAAATTCGCTGTAGCCCCCAAACAAATTCCAACATTGGACATGGTAGTTCCTATAGAAGTTGCAGCAGAAAGGATACCACCCCTAGAAACGGTAGAAGAATACAGGTGGAGAATCAGAATGACGATAGAAAATTCTCAATTACGGACAATGAAACACAATATTACGAGAGCGGAACGATTTAATCTCACACAGCTCAAAGAAGATAAGTCCATCAGGATACTACCTGCAGACAAATGGAATGAAGCAGTAGTAATGGATGTGGAGACGTGCAAGAATAAAATACTTGATGTCTTACGAACTGGAACATTCAAGGAATTAAAGAAGGATCCTACATCGTCGGTAGAATCCAAAATATACAAGACGCTGTTCAAATATGGGTCAGAATTCTCAGACCAAAATATCCGAAGAATAAAGAGTTCAGATTTGCAATGGGTTACCTTTGACATTTTCGCATGTAAAGATAGGTTACTTATGTTGAAGGAGATGAGCCAGAAGTACATAATTTTTCAACCAATCTACAATAACTATCAAAGATTCTACGATCATTATCTCCAAGAAACTAGAAAAACCATCAATGACAGATACATAGCAAATTCATGTAACGAAAATAGGGCTATGTGGTCTCTGGTTAATGACAGAAGGCTTAAAGCCACAAGCATGTACGTTTTGCCTGAGAACTTTCCTTCGACAATGGAAATGCGCGAACCTTTCAACAACCATTTCTTCAATCTTTCTAACAATCTAATTAATACTTACCAAATATCTAGTGATATTAAATTCTCAGATTTAGATGAACACAATAACACATTACAAAATTCTGTCTTTTTTTCTCCTATAGAAGAAAATGATATTTCAACCATTATTACGAAATTAAAAAGTACGCCAGCTGAAGATGATGGTATCGATACTGCAATTATTAAAAGTACGTGTAAATACTATTTAACTGTTTTAACTTATTTAATAAATTTCTCTTTGGAACGAAGAATTTTTCTCTCTCAACTTAAAATTTCACTTATTAAACATGTTTGTAAGAAAAAGGGCGAAAAGAAAAATCTTAATAACTACCGCTTGCTTAGCTTGTTGAATGTCTTTTCAAAGATTTATGAAATCGTGGTAAGAGACAAAAAAATAATGTACTTAATATAAATCAACATGATTTCCTGCCCTCTCGTAACACTGATGCTGCCTTAAATAATATCGCGAAGAAAGTTTACTCCAGTATTGATCGGTCCTTAATTTGTCAATTGACCTTGAAAAGTCTTTTGACTGCGTGAACCACCCAATATTGTCGCATAAGCTAAATAAATATGGTGTCAGAGGGATTACAAACGACTGGATTGTAAGTTACTGAAGCAATCGCATACAAAAAGTCAGCTGTAATCATGTTACTTCAAAGGCTCTAAGTCAGGGGTCGCCAAACTACGGCCCGCGGGCCAAATCCGGCCCGCTGCGTATCTCAATCCGGCCCGCGCAAGTTGTAAGTACCAAGCGGTTAATTCAGCTATTGCCGATAGTTTTTCTCATCCACAATAAGGGTTTACGAAAATTATTGTACCGGGAGGTATCTACATCTACTATTCACCGACTGATAATCAACTGATGTCGCGGTAAATAAGTCCGGTTAAATTATAATATTAAGAATAAATTGAGAATATCACAATACGCTTCTTAATGGAAGAGGCAAAAAATGTCTAGTAGTTTTTGTTAGTTCTTGATGAGTCGACAGTCATTGTTGATACTGCCCAGGTATTTTTGTTTTGTGCAAAGCTTTCAATAAGTCATTGCATAATTCATGAAACACCTCTATCTATTTTGCATTACTGAACCATTTGTGGTAGTGGTGAACTTGATTGGCTTTCGGCGAGTTAATCATCGCCAGTTCGATGGTGCAATAGTGGAAAAGTTTTATTGAGATTTTTGGAACTCAGAGAAACTATAAATATTTTTTTAAATAAGAAAGAATTTATACAATCGTTCCGTCCATTAATTGTAGTTATTGCTTCTGTTTCTTATGCCCTCTAAACTGAACTTTCGTCCTTCAAATTATTTAAATAAAAGAAATAAATATTCGTTGAAGTATTACAAAAAAAATAGGTCGCAATTCATTTCTTGTGATCTAGTTTAGATTAGAATTCCTAAAAATAGATCCTATTTTACTTAAAAATTTTCTGGTCAGACGTTTTCAAGGTGCCCAAATCTTCAGAAGTAACAGGTATTGAACTACTGAGATGTGTTTCCAAATGCCCTAAAATAGTGGAAACTTATTTTTTTCTTCGCTTTCTTCATAACACCACTCTAGGTTTGTCTTTTTTGTCTTTTTTGTCTTTTTTATTAATAAATTTTTGGTTTATTACGTAGTACTTGGCTGTTTTATCAATCGTTTATTCCAGCATCTTGTTTTCCTGTTTCTTCCAATGTTACTCTTAAATATTTAAATTTCTCATTTGCCCTATTTTAGTATCATTTATCTCAATTTTAGTTTCAACATTCTGGTTTCCAAGGATTTTAGCTTTTGCTATGTTTATTGTCATGCCCTCTTCTTCCATGTTTCCTTTCCATATGTTCAAATTTTCTTTGTTTTTCACTGTCTGTTATTATGACCACATCGTCTGCAAAGATTCCATTATGTAGCTATTTCAATCCTCTGCAAATTCTTATATCACACAAACACTTTATTAACTTTTTGTTCGCATTTTGCCTCATTTTGCAAAATGCGAACCAGATGAAGATAAACTTTTAATATTTAATATTTACTGTTTGCTTTATATATTGCGTACTTTTCTAGGTATTTCTAACATATAGAAAACAATGATTATTATAATATTTACTAGCAATAATAATTTATTGTAATGTTATTTATAATCCACCTGGTAAAAATTATTTGACCATTTGGAAAAGTTAATAAATAATAGGAATAATTTAAAATAAAACCACTAAAGCATATAGGGAATGTTGCAGAAAAATATAAGAATATACAGAGTGTTTTTGAAAAAAAAAATAAGCTTTGTAACTTTAATATTCTTTGACAAGTCAGTAATTTTAAACAGCCTATATGATACGACGGAAACTTTTTGGTACATTGTTTTCGGTTTAATAAAACACAAAGGAACACTTAATAAAAAATATACACATTAGAGTTTACAACCTGGCCCGCTGAACTTAATTTTCGTTACGATTTGGCCCTGTCCTAAAAAAGTTTGTCGACCCCTGCTCTAAGTAATGGATCGGGGATTGCACAAGGTTCAATTATTGGGCCTATGTTGTTTCTAATTTACATTAACGACTTACCAAACTTTATAAACATCGGGGACGTTTATCTGGTATGCTGATGATATTAATATTCTTTAACATCTAATAACTTATTTTAAATTCTGTCGCTAATTGGTCAAAACTAAATAAAATCTCAATAAATCAAACTAATAATAATATATAAATAATCCATTCTACGCTTTAAAAAGGCAACTTCACTGATACCTAATAGCCCGAACAATAACTCAAGTATCCATCCATCGTCAACAACCTCTCGTCACGAGGCAATTGTTTATTCGCTCCCGTATGTGTAGCTTTGGTCTGATATGTCAATATTTTTGGCTGCCTATTTGTAATCGACTTCAAAATTTCTTGAATCAATACCAAAGGTTACATTTCAATGCTTGTAGAGCACAACTGACATACACGCTTTTAAATGTTTATTTGTTATTCGAATCAACTAAATACATCTCTCACCCACGCTTTTCCTAAACATATACCGGGTTCATTGGAAGCTAGCATACATTTTTTTCCGCGTTTCAATCAGGTAAAATTATTTAAAATTTGCTTTTATCACAAAAAAAAAAACTCCTGTTCACCCCCTATCATCATACCTTTAGACACAATCTGAATTCAAAGCGTTCGAGTAATTTTGGAAACGAGCTTTTGATGTTCCGACTTTCACCCAGGTAGACAACCGCATATCCGTCTCCCTCCCACTGAACGCGGCAACCCCACCTCTCCAAGAGCACGGTACAGGAATACATGTATGCATGCGAATCGCGTAAAAGATTAATATTAGGCAAAAAAAACGTCACAGCCACCCTTCGACAAACCGAAGCTCCCTTTTATCGTGGATATGGAACGTTTTATTTGCTATTTTTGGGGGGAGGGCTACTTTGATTCCCTCGCTACGTTGAAATATGTAAATCGGTGGTGCCAATTATAAAATTAAAACCTCTGGTAGATTTACGAGCATACCCACACCCTCCCAACAGTGGGGTGGGGGTGATTGCATCACTCGCAATTGTTTTAAACGCCCCCCTGTCGCAGCGTATAGCAATTAGTGTCCTGGTCGTTATAGGGAAGATACCCGGGCCCTCACGATGTGGCACGGAACTGCATCAGCTATATTTGAATGGGTTTGCAAATGAATGATAAGAGTCTGGAGGAGTGGGGCGTGGAGATACAAAAAAAAAATCCACCATAAAATTTCCATATTTATGGCGCAAAAACGCGAGTGCACAATCACCCAGGAATGCTATGTCATCAGATTAATTGTTTGCCACGCTTAGACTGGACGATTTAATCTTCTTTCTTTCTCGATGGACAGCAGTAACTATCAGAGATGATTCTCGGTGAGAAATGACGCACAATGGCAGTTAAAAGACTAGAACTTGGCAGGACTGTCGTGGGGGATTATCCAATTTCGATGAAATCCCAATTATATGCACCCCCTTCAAGTCAGCCCCTGCAGGAGCGAAGACGCTGCTGCGTCTTGGTGTGTGAGAATTAATGGCTCTGAACACCCTTAGTCGATTGCAAGATGTCCTCCTTGCGCATTGGGAAGTGATGAGTAAAGAGCAACGTAGCAGTGCTGCGAGAGTTTTTTTTTCTTACCTCCGTATAATGGATTGGAAGTATAAGAAAATGTCTTGATTAAACTATACTATATGTAAATCTTTTTATTATAGTGGAGGAGGCATCATGTTGAATGATCGAGACGCATAGCGTCGGGGTCACTCAGATCATGTCATTGGAATGAAATTCCTATCGAGGATGGTGTACTATTTTATTCGCAATAATGTTAAATATGTTTGAAATTGAAATATGTTAAATATATTTGAAATTGAAATATTATAGTTTTGCAATATTTAATTAAACATACTTTTGTTTTGTTGATACGTGCTTTATTTATATATCCACAAATACAGGGTGTTTTGAAACATCGTTTAAAGATTTTAAGGGCATGTAGTACGATCGAAAATAAGGTTAAAAGTCATAATAAACATAAGTCCACAAATTAACTGTTTACGAGATAACAGCGATTTTATCGCAATTGCAGAATAAGTTTGCTTTAGCGGTTTCTATTAAGATGTTATTGCACTTTAACATAAAATAGATTATAACTAAAGAAGATCTTCAAAATGACGTCCTTCCATTTCGACACCGGATCTACATCTGCTTGCAAAAGAATCGCGCACTCTTTCAAAAAACAAGGCTTTTCTCGTATTATCTGGCAACAGTGTTCTATTCGTTGGCGCAACTCTGGAAGATCGTTTACCGGTGTTGCGTACACTAAACTTTTCAAATAACCCCAGACACTAAAGTCCAACGGGTTTAGATCGGGAGACCTTGGAGGCCAAGCAATGGGACCTGCTCGCCCTATCCATCTCCCAGGAAATTCATTGTTAAGATGTTCCCTAACAGCACGCGTAAAGTGTGGTGGTGCTCCATCTTACATAAACCAGAGGTTCAGTCTTAGATTTATAGCTAAATCTTCCAAAAGTTTAGGTAAAGTATTTTCCAAAAACTCGTGGTATGCAGGACCTGTTAAACGTTGTGGCAAAACAATCGGTTCTAACAACCGTTCCCCTATCATGCCTAACCAGATGTTTAGAGAGAAACGTTGCTGGTGCCTGGCTTCAACGGTAGCATGAGGATTCTCGTCACACCAAACGTGATTGTTGTGGAAATTAAATATTCCATTTTTAGTAAAAGCAGCTTCATCAGTGAAAAGGATGTTATCAGCGAAATCTAGCCGATCAGCAGCTGTTCGCAAAAACCATCCACAGAAAGCCCTTCTCGCTTGATAATCCGGAGCAGTAAGGGCTTATACCCGTCGGATATGGTAGGGGTATAGGAGTTGCTCATGAAGAGTTCTCCAAACAAGATTGCTGCTTACACCCACTTGAGTCGAAATTCTTCTAACATGAAAATCCCGAAACTAGATTTTCATCAATAATATTCAAAATTCGATCTTCTATCTGTGGAGTACATGCTATTCTCTGCCATCCAGTATCAGAAGACCGCTTCTCAAACGAACCAGTTTCTCTTAGTCGTTGAAACACCGTCTGAAACATCACATGCGAAGGCAGTTGGCGATCAGGAAACGTTTCAGCATAGAAGCGACGTGCTCATAAAGAATTCTTATTAGCATGACCGTACATGAACACCATATCGCTCATTTCAGCATTAGAATACGCAACCATTGTAATTGCTACAAATTGCACAAAACGTCAAATTAAACTGTCATAAAACAATAGCTGATAAGCACCTGTTTACTGGGATATGTTATATCCATGTACTACTAGGAACACTCGCTGTTATCTGGTAAACGGTTGATTAGTGAACATATGTTTATTATGACTTTTAACCTTATTTTCGATCGTATTACATGACCTTAAAATCTTTAAACGATGTTTCAAAACACCCTGTATATGAATTACCAAATAGTAAGATAGCAAGCAACAAATCAAAGAATAAATTGAATTACTCTAGAAATTCATTCATTATTCTTAGTTATGTTGTATGGCCGTCATAATCAACATCAGAACAATGATTATGTAGTACAAGGACAGTTTAAAATATTTAGAGATTAAGAAAATAATAACAGGTGATTTGTAAATAGAATAAGTAGGTTTATTTCAAAAACATTGTGACTAGGATAGGAACTATTAATTAAGTAGAACTAAATCAACTGTAAAGCCAACACAGTATAAATAGTAAAGACAATGGATAAGTTATCGTGATCTGAATTTCTAAACCTAACTTCACTTCAAACAACAGCCTCTCAATATGGTAGCCTGTTATTGTTTACATTGGTACATACCTACATAAATAAGTTTTTTCATCCGTTTAATCTAGATGATTCACTTGTCTTACTTATTTATTTTACGTTTTAAAAACAATTAATGAACCTTGATAAAGTGCATTACATAAAAGGTAAGGTTAGTGGCTATAACATTTACAGACTTTGTTATATACTATATCGTTAGGTTTAAGTGAAATAACCGTAAAAGAAGACGCCAATAGGCATCATACTATTGTGACATTCGCTCTTGCAAGATAAATTCTGATATTAACGATGGTCGCAGTAAGTTTCTTTGAATTTGCGATTATCTTTGTTCATGCGGCAATACACGCAGTATTCATTATTTCTTAACTTGACTTTTAGACAATTTAGATTCTGGTAATTATATTTTTGTAGTAAATATAATATAAGAGCACTATTAATCTAAAGTGGATTGGAAGGTGATACTTTCAAACTTATCGACTTGTTATGTTTGTGGAATATAATGACAGCAAGGAACAAGAATAGGAACCAATTGGAGTATTCCAACGAGGTTAAGTATGTAACAAAGGGCTGTACTTGTACAGAAACTGATCTGGAACAAGCAAATAGATTTATGAAAAAAATACCAAAGTGATTCTGCTAAAGTCTTCTTTTGGGAAGATTTAAGAACTGCAGCCCAAAAGTAGTATATTGGTTATTTCAATCTGTGCTAAGATCTACTCGCCCATGGTGTGCTGGCCTAAATTGGAATAATATCTCTTCTGCCGTTTTGGAGCCATCAGTGCACCATTTAACAGCATTTCTATTCAATTTTAAGATGGTGTTTTGATACCACTCGCCCTTGTTACTAAGCTTTCTGGTGAATGCTTTTACAAAGCTGATTTTTTTTTCGATATGGCATTCTAGGGCATGTTTCAGATTTGTTGTTATGCCCAATCGTTCCTTTCTTAATTCTTCTGAGTGTGGTTCTTTTTGCCACGCCCTCCACCACAATGTAGAGAGGGGTAAGATCCAATACTACCTCGATAGCTGTTACTGGGCAGGATCTCATAGCCCGAGTTTGCATACACATACTAATCTTTACACTTTCGAGAGGTTAATTCTCGCAGTAGCCAGATTAGTTCTTTTGCCCCAAAGGTATTGATGCATAAGTGATGATCGATCTAATTATCGCTGTATACATCTAAGGGAATATTTTTGGATTGCATCCTCAATTTTTCCCTGCAAAGTTACTGCACATCATTAAAGCTTTTTTGGCCTTTTTGGTTATTTCAAGTTGATGTTTGTTCCATAAAAGTTTATTGACTAGAGTAAGGATATTTTAATGGTATTTTTGGATTGCATTCCCAATTATTTCTTGCAAAGAAAACCCTTGGGATTGAATGGTAAACTCTGTTAGGATTCTCACAATAGATCATATTGGTTGCGTTGACTCGAAACTTCAATGCCTCAGACTTGTTACGATATAAATACAATATGAGAGGATAGCAGTATTTGTTAGAAAACCATAAGTAATATAATTAATAAAATTTAACTTTCTAAGTTAGTTAACCTAATTGTAAGTTGGTTCTTTGGAACTGATTAATTGACCCAGACTTTTGGGTAGTTACTGGAAGGATAAAAGGAGCTGAATTTGATTATTTCAGTTTGGTCACTTTATTAAAAGAAAGACAATAGAACAGTTTTTGGTTTACCGTTGCTATTAAAAGGAATGCTTCATAATTCAAGTAATAAACTTTCTTTCCAATCTCATTCAAACTTTTTAAAATATACCGAATGCTGATACACATACCCAATTCGTTAAAATTTGCATCCGTCTACCTAAACTTTCCTTTCACAACTTCACGAACGCCGCCTCATTTAAAATATACGTTCTCACATATCAAGTATGGGCATCGTTTCGTAAAGCACTATATCCCTGTATTGGGCCAATGTCGGCAACATCTCGGAATATTACCGGCCAGAGCCACTATCTCCGAATTAACTGGTCGATGTTTGGAGCTTCCGCTCCGAATTCACGGGTTATTGCATGCAGGTGTACGGTAGGTGCATATTACTATAGTAATATTTGCATATCGGAATATTAATGGCGCCTAGCGCTGATGAAATAGTTCTGGGGGGTATTGTTCTGAAGCACATTGCAGAGTCTGGAGTGGTTGTTACGCTTTGTCGTTTTATAGAGGCTTTATTTTATTCGGTAATCTGTGGTGGCAAGGATAATGATTAAAAGAAGAATGGTTAAATAAATTAAAATCAGTCGAGTGTAGGTTTTCACGGTGGTAATCCATTAGTAAATATATCTTTTGGGTGTTGTGGTATTGTTGCTTCTTCGAAGTTTTCTGAAGACTGATGTTGTTGCATCTTGCCCCTTGTTATTCCTCCATCATCGCCAATGTCAACAAATCATCATGCTAAGATTGGGCGCGCCACGTGAGGAAAATCCAATTTAGCTGCTAGCATCGGTATCCCAGTCAATTATCTTGTATGGAGCCACGCCCTGGAAAAGCAGCTGCATAAGTACACCATCTTCACTGTACAATGAAAAGCGGTAATCAAGATCACTGGAGACTACATGACCACCTCGACAAAAGTCCTAATGATGATAGGTCGTACTCCTCTGATGGACCTAATGGCAATATCCAGGTGCGATATGGAGCTAGGAAAAGTGAATAGGAATACCGCAAATGAGCAGGTGCTCAAACGGTGGCAGCACTTCTAAGACCAGAGATTAGAGATTAGACCCTAATCAAGCAGACGTACGAAAAGAGGCCCATGGAAGTCTAAAAAAAAATGCGAAGGAATTAACACGATTAGATCGTAATGAGAGTAGCAGATATAGATTGTTCCGTTTTTCAATTAGAATATTTCTATTATTTAATTTAGCGGATTCTACACACAGCAACGGAGAAGATTGATGTTAATGTGCATACATATTTTTTTTTTTGGAACCAAAAACAGAACAGCACCAAATTATCGAAGATGATCACCTTCTATTTTAGGCAGATATCCGCCTCTATTGGAAATTGCGAATAAATTGCTAACACCCATTACATCTTGGGCCTGAACGTAGTCCTCATACAGTTGAAACTATCGGCAAGCCCTCTCAAATACCTTTGCGTTCGAGAATCGCTACATTAGAACTCTAGTATCGGTTTAACTCCATGGAACCCAACCATAACTCAAGTAGGCGTTTTTTCTTTTGTATTTTTATTTACTAAATCTCTATAGTTATTACATTTATCAAAATAATAGTTTTTGGTTTAAATTCTTGACCATTTTAATTACCTTACTACCTTGCCAAACTTAATTCGTGGCAGCTGTGTGTGTTATTGCCGATATTCACGATTATACACTTACCTGAGCAAGCCTTAACGTGTTTCATCTTCGTTTATTTCTCCTGATTTTCCCCTTTTAACATCACGTAGTTTCTGGATTTACGCAAAGTACGTGGGCATTCTTAAACCACAGTGGCGCCTTTTTACCATCTCTTCGAACTACCCCATCTTCACTGCAGCTAGTCCGGGTCACCATAAGCGAAGTCAACGGTAAGTCAGACTTACATAGGTACATATGTTTGATGTATACTTCGCCTGTTAGTCAGCAACTTTTAAGGTTAAATAATATTTATAAACAAAGTAGACAAACACGCAAACATGTGTATATGTATACATCAAACATAAGGTACACATGTAAGCGAAGTCAACGGTAAGTCACTCTTAGCAGGGAAATTGGAATTTTTTTCCTTTTGAGACCGTTTTGCTAAGAAACAAGGTGTGATAAGATTTAGTAGATTTATTAGATAAATAGATATAAGTTAAATATAAGTTTGCTAGAATTGGCTGGTGCAACTTTTCTTTGCCTTCAGATATCTGCAGCAAATGGGAGCTTTGAGATCCTTTTGCCACGGTGGTGAGAAATTGTTGACCCAGAAGGATGAGAGAAACGGTTTCTGAATCTGAAGAATCTAAATTTAATCATTTCCACATTAATGCGGACTAGTATTTGCTCTCAGAATAAGGTTTTCGTGGTTTGGATAACAATATCACGTATAGCACTACGATATACTAGCTATGCTATTAATTAATCAATGATCAATTATGTTCTTACGCTATCCTACTCATCTATCTTATATCTAACCTTACGTAAACATGTTTGCGTGTTTGTCTACTTTGTTTATAAATGAAGGCTGCACGGGAATAACGATCAAAGTCCATATTCATACATTAAGAGATAAATGAATTTTAAAGTTTGCGACTTAAAGGTTCAAAATAAAACTACATTATAGCAACTTTAATTTGTACGGACTACGACCGTTTTTGAAACAGTTTGAACGCGCATTATTATAATACTCAGATTTTCCAACAAAATGGCACCCTTATCTCATTTTTCACAAAAAAATGGATTTTGATCGTTATTCCCGTGCACCCTCCAAATATTATTTAACCTTAACACTTGTTGACTAACAGACAAAGTATACATCAAACATAAGGTACATATTGCTGTGGTATGGCACCCGGGTTTCCGGAAAGTCAAATTTGTGTTTTTATTTATTCCAAATCATCTGTATCAATGCAATGATAGAGTTTCCACAGTTTTAATATCTTATTTCAAAAAGATTTTGTTAATTGATTTGTTTATTGGAATTATTTTTATTGTTCTGTTTAAATTTAAATTCAATCTGTTGTACATTTTGCATTTACCAGTTGTGTATATAGTTCATTGTGATATTCAAGAGATTTTCTTTGCATTTCATGCGCCGCTTTGGCACGCAATTGTAAATTGTTATATGTATGCTATGTTTGGGCCTCTTAAAGGTAGTTCTTTGAAAGATACCGTAAGTACATGTGTTTAATTTCTTTGATGCCATTTTTGGTAAATTCATTTTTATTTAAAATGTAGTTCGTTTTAGCTTTCAAGGAACTCTTATAATTAATAATTGCTGTTGTGTTTAATTGTGCACATATTAGATATAAGATCCGTTATTTTAATTTGTTCTAGAAAATTTCGTTTTTTGTTTAAAGAGTTTAAATTTTTCCGTTTCTAGTTTACTGATTTGAGTTTTATTTAATCACCTCGTGTAAGGTGAATAGAAGCCTTGTGCTTGTAATTAAATTTCAATTGTGTATATTTGCTTGTTTTGTCCACGTTTAAATTTAATTTTGTTTGGTTTAAAATTTGAAACCACGCGCATTTTCTTTTTTGTGATATAGGATTTTCTTCTAGAACAAATCTGTTTTTTGTTTGTTGAGGGACTTGCATTGTCCTTTTTAATTGTAGATTTCATGCAGGTTTTGTTTTCGTCCAGGATCATCAGTCCAAGGTTAGATTTTTCCGAAAATTGTAACTAAATTTTTTTTTTATAACAATAAATTTAATGATTGTAAACGTCATTCAAAATTTCTATTCTTTTATTTTTGATTCTACCTTTTCAATTTTAATAATTAAAGATAGTCAATTTACTTACGCCCACATTTTACTTTTCAAGATTAGTTTAATTGCGAAAGTAACCCTGAAAGTAGATATTCTTTTGCGCCTTTTATTTTTTTCGCTGAGCTAGTAAATTTTTGATTTAATTTTTTTTTAAATTCATTTTGCATTTATACTGGTATCATCAATACACAGCAATATGTTATAAAACATATAAATAATATTTATAAACAAAGTAGACAAACACGCAAACATATTTATGTAAGGTAAGATATAAGATAGATGAACCTACATTTACATATGTATGCTTACGTCTGTAATAGTTTCTTGCAATGTAGTGCCAGGAGCCTACATTACTATTGCATTACACCTTCGGCGGTGGCTAAACCAAATTATTTAACCGGGTTTCCCGACCGAACAAAAAATTTCCGAAAAAAAGAATCTTCGTTAGGGCACGCAATCGTTACCCCATGCTTCCGCTACGCTTCTCACATCCATTGATCCCTTTAAAGCGTTCAATTAAAACGATTCTGAACGGCCCATTTCGTCAGCGCCCTCTAGATTGCCATAAGATTGCGTTGTTGTGCTTTGAACTGACTCAACGGGCGTCTTATTTATTGTAAATCGACTCATCGGCCAGTGAATAGCGTCTAACTACTTGAGATTTTGCTCGTGATAAGCGGCGGTTTAATAAAAGGGGCCCGTTCTGGTGCGAAAATGATTGTAAGATGTCGATTTTATTGATTGCACGAAATGGTATTGCGTCGTTTTCATGATGTGTTCCTATGATCTTTTCACATATCCTCTGTGTATAATTGAAAGGGTGTAAGAATAGTCAAACAAAGAAGTTATAAGTTCATTATTATTACCATACGATGCCCATTAATTACATCTCTATCATTAAAACACATTTCCTTAATGAATTATATCCCAAACATTCTCGATTCTAGTTTACATGACCTGAAAATCCAAGCATAGCGTTGAGTTACACATTTTTACAACTTCAAATTAATGGAAGCTAGGCACGATACGTTCTACATCCATAAAAACGCATTTGTATGGATATTCTAATAGAGTGCGGCATTTAGATTAAAAGCGTATCATACCTAAGGATCGCGCGCTTAGTAATGTGGGTCTTTTTTTTTTAAAAAGATCAGTCGCATTGTTCGTGCATTAAAAAGACATTAGGTATGTTTTGTCAAACAAAAGGGACGTTATCTACCTGTGCCGTGTGGATGTATTTATGTTAAAATGATCTACCAGGATATTTGGTGTGAGTGTAAAATAGTTGATAACAAAGTTATACATAATTTTAAAAGAAAATTTGTTTTATATGAATATTTAATGTGTATGGATAAAATATCATCTGGTTTTTCAATAGAGTAATGTAGTCCTATTTTTCCAGTTGGTAATGTAGATATCAATAGTCATACAGGGTGATAGGAAGATTGGATCTTTAATTACAGCCCCAGTGACCAACTATATTTATTTCATATTTTATAAATATTTAAAAAATATTAAATCTTTCTTGAATATTAGTTATATTAATATAATATGCATAAAATATATTATAGAAAATATATTAGGAAAACATTTAAAAAATATATATGTTATGTAGCATTAATAATATTTTATTGCAAATGTTTTCTCAATATATTTTTCATAACTCTGTAAGAATATTTTGCTTTGTATTTCTGGAAATATTTATTTCATATAAAAAAAAAGACTGAATTTTTGTTTTTGTACATTTGGTGCGTAGGACGAATAATATAAAATGGGTAAAATATGCATACATATTAAGAGGTATGTACCTATTTAAAATGATAGTTTAAAGATTAAATTAGATAATATATATCTAATATGATTTAATTAGTATCTAAGTTGAGCGCTGTAACTTTTCTATTAATATATTCTGCGTTTTTGTATATATATTTGTAATATTTGTAAGTTGCGAACGTCAACACAACACCTCTATTCATTACGGTGCCGGTGTTATATGATTTAGTATTGTTTATGCGTCTATGGATTAGGTACATAGAATGCATACGCGCACGTGCGTATCATCAACGTTTTCATTCGTTTGTCTGTTACATGTTACAGTTTATAATAGTATACGATTAGGGCAGATTAGGGTTAACTGTGTAATTAATTGTTGCGGGGTGTGTTTTAGTTTTTGTGGTGACTACGAGTAAGCAAAACTTTGAACATGTCATGGCATTTATAAGATAATTGGAATGCTCAATATCGCATGTACAAAGAAATCGTTTTAATAATATAATTGTAGGAATTTTATGCATCATATATGTACTGCATCTACCAGATAAATTGCTAGTTGATTTGCTTAAGAGATTCATCTCGGTAGATAAGCGTCATAACCTCAAATAGAGGTTGGAATACGTTGTGTCGTTTTATTGTTTGTACGTAGAATGTTTTCAAATATTATGAAATAAAGTAAAAATAAGTATCGTAAGTATTAGAATGTAGCTACCACTCCAATATTGTAAATGCCCCAAATGTATTTAGTAGGTGTTGATAATGTTGTACGATGTTTTATTCATGGTATGATCTAATACAATTGGTATTGTTTTAGAGGCCACAAGGAAACGCCATGAGAGCGCCACTACCGAAGATATGAAACAAGCCATAGGGTTGTACCTGGCATCAGGGCACCAAGGCTAGACTTAAAAATGAGTATTTTTCATTTTTATTGGCTTATTCAAATAAAATGATAATAATAAATACGTTTGTTTTTTATTTAGAACACTTCAATAAAAAAATAGTGATTAATTTGATAAACCTCCAGTATGCCTTAAAAGATGCCAGAATTATTGATTATTAACGTGTATGGTGAGTGTGAAAAAACAAGTTCTTGCCTTTTAGACAACTCTATGTATGTTTCAACTTTTCGTTATCGACGTTATACATTCTAAATAACCAAGAACAATTTTAGTTCATTTTGACAAATTAAATAGATTGCATAAAAAATCTCAATTTTCATATAAATAATATTTTAGAAAAAATATAGCGCTTACATTAATTTTAAAATATGAAATAAATATTTTAATTGAATATTTTATCTATATTTAGAAAAAAATATGAAAAATATATTCAAAAAACCTCTCACGAAAAATATTTGCAAAATATATTTTTAAAAATATCTATGTAATATTTCTGGCTGTTAGGGTACCTACAGGGTAGATTTAATTGATCACATTGTACTTCATAACGCTTATAGCTATTACTTTATCCGCGATTATACAGATGCTATTGCCACGATATTAATATGAAAATCTCAACTCCGGGTAATTTAATCTGGGCATATTCCGTTACGTTTCGATGTGATTCGCGTTGTTTCGCATTAACAGTCACGTTTACAATATTACACGACGTGCAACCACAGCACCAATTAGCGGAATAGATATCGAAGTATAACTGCACCAGGCCTGCCATTCACTCTCGATAGAGATTTCCCAGGTAGAGCGTACCCCAAAAAACCTATCCGGTAACTGCGCGCCGTCTCGACGGAATGCGTCGCGACGCCGTATTCCGCGTCGGGACGCCGACGGCGACGCGTCTTCACCCGCGCGCCGTGTGTCGAAAAACTATTCGTCGCGATATTTACGTAAAATTACGCGGATGTTTTTTAATAAGGGCGCGTTCGCATTTCTGGTTAAAGTGAGGTAGATAGTGCAATATCAATGAATTTTTTTTAAAAAATATATACATAAATAATACATATATATATATATATATTAAACATATCGAAGAAATTATAAACATATCCATTTTAAACTTATAAACGAAGAATTGTGGTCGCTTCTCAGATATTTTTTTTTTAAGTGTCGAGGGAAGTGTCTTTTTGGGGACGATGTCTGAAAGTGCATATAATTCTCCTCTGCCTTTGAGGCGGTTCACCGATTCGTGTTGTTCGAGTCCCGCTAGAAGTATAGGCGGGCACGCTTCCTCCGATATCCTGACCGATTCGGATGGGGAAAGCGATTTCTTTACGGAAGTTCCAGGAGCTCCTGACCAGACCGTCATCTCTGGTTGGTTGAAGTTCAGAGACAACAAGAAGGTTGGTTGGTTTTAGTTTATCGATTTTTTCCTTAGAAATATAATATATGATTGCGTAAACATAATTTTATCTATAATACATATACTAAATAACCATTTCTTACAATTAGAAACTAATGAGATTGATGACCAAATCATAGCATCATGACATGTGTAATATTAAGCAAGATATTTATTGTGGAATAATAGATTCTGTAACGAGGTTAGAATGAAAATTTATTCTGATCCGGCAACAGACCATATTTTCTCCACCACTAGAAAGTATAAATTAAAAACAATTGAATTAAATCTGAACAAAACAAGTTTTATTGAAACATTTACTGAATTGAAAAATTAGTGCATTGAAGAGATTTTCCCTAATATTTTTCGAAACAGTATGAAGCAGGAAGAATTGATGGTGAGATGGTTAATGAAGAATTAGATTTAGTAATTGAAAAAACTAATTGATTTGCTACATTTATCCCATTTTGCCAAGAATTTTTTATGTAAATCCTTCTGCTACTTGAGAAGACTTCTAGCCTACATGCCTTTTTACCGTTGTAATATCCATACCTGCATTTACCAATACAGCTGCTGAGGTACTGCGAAAGCAATGGCCAGTATACTCCCTGGCAAATTTGTTTAGGCATATAGTAATTAGAAAATAAGAACAAAAACAAGAAAAAATAAATATAAAACAGAAGTGATTATATCACCATGCCAATCACAATTACTTGTCCCATACATTTATTTTTTTTGGAAATTTACACAAAAGTATCAGATGGAATATTACAAGCTCTTAGAACCCAGTGTTTCTTTACAATATTCTAAAAACCTCTCGTGATTGTAAGCTTTCTTGGTTTTTCAGTTTTTATATCAGGAATTGCAATTAGTATTCCGGATACCACATCTTTAATGTCGAAAATTTTAATGTTGTAAAGCTCATTCTTGGAACAAGCTCCCAAAACACCAATGACCCTTGACCTAAAAATAAAAACAATATTTGAGTTAATAAAGTTATACATCTTCCTCTATGGCGATAGATTTGGAAAAAAATCGTGCTAGTATCATGGTGTAATATTATCTACTGATTCAAAACAGATATTATTTTGTAATAAGTGATAAATAGTCAACCCACCCCAATTAAGGTCAATGCAAGAAAAAGAAATAACGTTCTGAAAATTATTTGGGCAGAACCATTCTGGCTTTCACTATTTTGCTGGTTACTTATTAGCTTCAAACCTATCAAATTCTATTATCACTTGTTATCCCATTTTATAGTGATGATAGTTGAAAAATTTATATGTATATGCAGATTTGAGTCAAGTATATATCATTTTATAATACCACCGATGACTTCACAGGTTATTCTCGTAAAATTTTTCATAGCTTCTATTGCACAAAACTAATCTATTCTATTTATATTTTTCTTTAATTAATCTGGCCAAACAATTATCAGTAGCTTATATACATTGCTTTATTTATTTTTTCCAATGATATCCTTCGTTAGAGGGATATATCTATAACCATCAAGGTTTTAGAAACTGAAAATATAAGTGACGTTTTTGATATGTTTATCTGTCAGAATTAATGTTGATAATAGGTGCTTTCCATTTATCGTCTGGATCACTTCACTTCAGTTGTGTGCGTTAAGCTACGAGTTATTTACTACGAATGACGTAATCTGTCGACAAAATGAGTTTGACGTGAACAGTTCGTAACTTAAGGCACAAAACTGAAATGAAGTGAGTCAACTGGTAAATGGAAAGCAGCCAATGTTCGTAACGTTTCCAGTAAATGAACTCACCTTTTGGAGATATTTTGTTGATTGTTTTGTTTTTATAATTTCTTTGTAGCAAATATTATACCAGTATACATATGGTCAAAGAAATGTTCCACTGGTGCACTATAGATGACACCACCAGCATTTTCTATTGTTGTGCATTTATAGTGGTAATAAATTTCCATAAGAGAACACTTGTGGTGCCATCTATAGTACGCCAGTGGAACATTTCTTTGCCCATATGTATACTGGTATAATATTAGTTTGTAGATTTGTCAGTTAAGAGATGTCGTGATGTAGAGAAAATTGTGAATAAAATATTGATAATCCGGGCAGAAATTTTGTAATTAGGGGTAATAATATGACAATATGTTACTTGTGCTTTAGGGCAAAATGTTAATTCACTACGTTTGAAATACGTATAGAATAAAACTAAAGAATGTCCGAATTTTTTTCTCGTTATCAAACATTTTTGTTAGAATAGAAGTTCTTCACAATCATTTAAGTATGCAAATTAAATCCAAAATTCTATGCATTATTTCCTCATGAATCCAGCCTAGTTTTTGGAGTATTTTTTGACAATATTTTTTTTTCTAAATTTACATTATTGTGACAGTATAATTTTGCACTCCAATATATTTTAATCTAGAATCAAAATAGAAATGCATATTCTAACGAGTAATTTTTAGTTTAAAAAAATCATAATAACAACACATTTCCTTCTGTAACTAAGGAATTATTAAAATACGTTGACCAAGAAATCTTGTATACAAATATTGGGCAATTGCTGATTTTTACTTTCGTGGGAATCGTCCAATCTAAAGTCTCCGAAATCATTGCAGTCTCTTAGCTTTTTTATTTAATTTCCGATTTTCTTTTACCCATTAAATTATAACAGCCATTCCAATAACCCCAATTGGGGTTGGGTGGTTAATCGATGTAATCCTTTGGATTCATTCACTTGGTTGTTCTTGTAATTCTTCCCTGCTCTGTAATTACCAAATGGAATACAGGGAGGTCTAGCAAGCATCCCATTGCAGTTGTAGGAGTGGTCCTTATTGCCCCTGTTGTTCCTAAACACGCAAGCCTCTGTATCTTTATTTTTTTAACCGCAACACCCAGAGATGCATGTATGATTATGGGTCTGACCACTGAGTTGTATGTCCTGTGCAACGTATTAGGTCTTCACCTCCATGTTTTTTCCTTGGGCTCTTCTAGCCAACATGAATATCGAGTATTGATCTTGCATCACCAAAATGGTGATAACCAAAGAACTGATTTTTAGACCCTTGTCCTCGATCCATGGTTGAACAAATTAACTTAGTAATATACTTTATTATTCACTATTTCATTTTAACTTATCTTTTTCCGAAATATACTTTTCCAATTTCTTTTATTACAATTTATAAATCAATAAATGCCCTAACAGACAGAAATATTACATAGATATTTTTAAAAATATATTTTATAAATATTTTTCGTGAGAGGTTTTTGAATATATTTTTCATATTTTTTTCTAAATATAAATAAAATATTCAATTAAAATATTTATTCCATATTTTAAAATTAATGTAAGCGCTATATTTTTTCTAAAATATTTGTAAAATATTTATATGAAAATTGAGATTTCTTATGCAATCCAATTAATTTGTCAAAATGAACTAAAATTGTTCTTGGTCATTTAGAATGTATAACGTCGATAACGAAAAGTTGAAACATACATAGAGTCGTCTAAAAGGCAAGAACTTGTTTTTTCACCACTCACCATAAAGTTAATAATCAATAATTCTGGCATCTTTTAAGGCATACTGAAGGTTTATCAAATTAAATCACTATTTTTTAATTGAAGTGTTCTAAATAAAAACACAACGTATTTATTATTATTTTATTTGATAAGCCAATAAAAATGAAAAATACTCATTTTTAAAGTCTAGCCTGGCTGTGCCAGGTACAACCTATGGCTTTTTTCATATCTTCGGTAGTGGCGCTCTCATGGCGTTTCCTTGTGGCTCTAAAAACAATGCCAATTGTATTAGAATCATACTATGAATAAAACATCGTACAACATTATCAACACCTACTAATACATTTGGGAGCATTTACAATAACTTGGAGTGGTAGCTACATTCTAATACTTACGATACTTATTTTTACTTTATTTCATAATATTTGAAAACATTCTACGTACAAACAATAAACAACACAACGTTTCTAACCTCTATTTGAGGTTATGACGCTTATCTACCGAGATGAATCTCTTAAGCAAATCAACTAGCAACTTAATCTGGTAGATGCAGTACATATATATGCATAAAATTCCTACAATTATATTAATAAACGATTTCTGTACATAGCGATATTGAAGCATTCCAATTATCTAATAAATGCCACTGACATGTTCAAAGTTTTGCTTACCTCGTAGTCACCACAAACTAAAACACACCCCACAAATTAATTACACAGTTAACCTAATCTGCCTAATCGTATACTATTATAAACTATAAATATAACGGACAAACGAATGAAAACGTTGTGATACGTACCGTGCGCGTATGCATTCTATGTACCTAATCCTAGACGCATAAACAATACTAAATCATATACACGGCACCGTAATGAATAGAGGTGTTGTGTTGACGTTCGAACTTACAAATATTAACAAATAATATATACAAAACGCAGATATATTTATAGAAAAGTTACAGCGCTCAACTTAGATACTAATTAAATCATATTAGATATGTATTATCTAATTTAATCTTTAAACTATCATTTTAAATAGGTACATACCTACTTAATATGTATGCATATTTTACCCATTTATATTATTCGTCCTATCGCATCAAATGTACAAAGCAAAAAATTAATCTTTTTTTTTTATATGAAATAAATATTTTACAGAAATACAAGAAAATATTCTTGCAGAGTTATGAAAAATATATTGGAGAAAACATTGTCAATAAAATTATTATTAATGCTACATAACATATATATTTTTTAAATGTTTTCCTAATGTATTTTCTATAATATATTTTATGCATGTTATATTAATATAACTAATATTCAAGAAAGATTTAATATTTTTTAAATATTTATAAAATATGAAATAAATATAGTTGGTCACTGGGGTGACCTTTTACACCCCTTAACACGATCAAGTGCAACTCTGTATACTACAGCATCAAAATCGAATTTACACAAATTTTACCCTTTATTAAAGGCAAATTTACTCAGACAACACAATATTTAACATCCTGTAATAATACTCATACACTCGTGCACACGGTAAAACGGGTGTCATAAACAAATATTTTAATCCGGGACTGGTATTCGATATTCAACACACTCGTCCTGAACAAATAGACAAACTGCCGCCGCTACCCTCTTTTCAGCGTTGATCCTGTGCGATAAAATTAAGGCATTTCCACAACCCTTTCAGTCCTTTCCGATAAAGCTGTGAGATAGGAATGTGATGTAGCCACATTGTGAACCTTTGAGAGCGCTGTTATCGAAGCTGTAGTGAGTAGTAGTATTGTACCGGGAACAAATAGTAAAATCCGTATGGATTCTGCAAAGCGCGAATGCAGAGTTGAATTTCCATTAATCAGATAAGAAGGCGGAGGTTGGCATTTCTACGCTGGTGTGGAGCTCGAGTTATTCGCGAAATATCGTTGATTAAATCATGTATAACAAATACGTGTACCTTATATGGTACTATCTTTTTCCTTCCCATCAAGTCTTGATTTAAAATCGTTTTGTTCAACTCAACAGCGAACCTTGACAAAAGAACGAAAGCTATTTAGCTTAATGTAATGCGTTTATCAACTGCGCTCACATGCTTTCTGTTTACGCCCTCCCCTCCACCTCTTAAAAATAAGATAACAATTCTTCAGCGTTTCCGATATCTAACCAAACCGTTTCATACCCTTATCTTCTCACGTAAATCACCGAATAATTTTCCTCTCGTGTTTATTAAACCATAGACGTTTCGTGACGCTTTGAAATAGGCCCCGAGGCTCCAGTATATTATACAACAGTTTCGATATAAACTCAACTAGGAAATCACTGCCATAATTCATATCTTAACCGTAGTTTTCGCGGGCCAGCGTCCGGTTAGTTGTTCTGCTAGTACGTGGTAGTAGTAGGCTGCGGATTGGGAAAGTATGGGCCAGCGCCCTCTGGTTAGACGGTTGGGAATGCGTGTAGTTACGAAAGGGAAATTGCAACGCGATGCGGGGTGCTGGCGGGCTACAAATCATCTTGAGGATGAAGTATTGGAAGGTGGGGGAAGAAGATTTTTTTTTTGTAAATGTGGTGCGTTTGATGGTCGATGTTTTAGAGTTGGAGGTTACTGATGTATTTTGTTGCGGCGCTAATGACAGAATATATCAAGACCAATACTTATCGTAAATAGTAAGGAATAAAAATGATTGTGTATTAAATATATCTGCTATTTATAAAAATTTCAATTCAAAAGAAGGTGCACCTGATGGAACACATTTTTAGGAACGTTTTAAAAATTATATATCTAGAAATGTATCAGTAATTTGGAGGGTGTTAGAAAAAATAACACATTTCCAAAAACCAAATTTCATAGACAGTGCGTCTTCCTAATTTACAAAAATTTCAATTCAAAAGAAGGTGCACCTGATGGAACACATTGTTAGGAACGTTTTAAAAATTATATATCTAAAAATGTATCAGTAATTTGGAGGGTGCTAAAAAAATAAAATTCCCAAAAGCAAATTTGCTATAGATAATTCTCTTCTAAAAGGAAACGTTTTAAGATAAGTCATATAGACAATTTGGTTAAATATCCTAAAGCTGGCTCAAATTATTTTATGTATGCGATCTTCATTAAATAGAAAGTTATTATATCAATTCTGCATGTTGTTTCTTTGCTACAAATCAATATCTTGGAAAAAAATAGGAACCGTTAATAAGGTTGTAAGAATGTCAAAAAAAAAAGTTGAAAATTGTTAAAAAGAAATGAATAGTTTGGAAGAATTTTAAAAAGTAAAAAAAAAGTGAAAAAAACTGTTAGATTCTTTTTTAAATAAGCAAATTCAAAAAGAAAATTAAAGAAACGGAAAAAATAATTAAAAATAGTTTAAAAAAATTGAAAAAAATGAAGAATGTTGAAAAAAGCAAAATTTGTAGAGAATTTTAAAAATGTTGGGAAGGGTACAAAGAAATAAAAAGTGGAAAGAGTGTGGAACAAATTAAGACTGTTAAAAAGTTGAAAAATATGAAAATTACTGAAAAGAAAAAAATATTAAAAAATTAAAGAATGTAAAAAAATCATAACATATAGAAAACAATCAAAAGTTAAAAAAAACTTTTATCAACTTCATTTTTTTAACTTAAAAGAAATAAAAAGGCCGAAAAGTTAACTATATCTAAAAAAAGGTAGAAAATTTCAAAAAAAAAACATTTAAGGAATTACTTACTAAAAAAATGTAATAGTTGAAAAAATCATAAAATTGAAATGCTACAACGCAAGAAATTGAAAAAAAAAATAAGAAGAAAGAATATAAAAATGAAAAGAATTGAAAAAAACGTCAAAAGTAAAAAAAAAAAAACAAAGAAAGCTATTTAAAAAAATTAAAAAAAACTATTTGGTAAAAATTTAGAAAAAGTGCAAGAAACTTGAAAAAAAAATATTAAAAATTAAAGAATGTTAGAGGTACAAAATTTGGAAAAAAATTGAAAAATAGTTGGAAGGGTACAAAGAACTAAAGGGTGGGAAAAGAATGTGGAAAAAAATAAAACTATTAAAAAGTTGAAAAATATGAAAATTACTAAAAAAAATTCAAAATGAAAGAATGTAAAAAAGCGTAAAAAAAGTAGAAAACCATCAAAAGTTAAAAAAAAATAAATTGCTTTTATCAATTTCATTTTTTTTTAAATTAAAGAAATAGAAAGGCTGAAAAGTTAACTATCTCTAAAAATGGTAGAAAGTTTGTAAAAAATATTGAAGAAGGAGAAATTTAAAAAAATTGTAATAGTTAAGCAATTCATAAAATTGAAAAATGTTAGAAAAATTAACAAATGCAAAAACGTAAGAAACCAAAAAAAAAATATATAAAAAAATAGAAAAGAATTAAAAATCGTAAAAAGTAAGAAAAAAATAATCAAAGCTACTATAAAATTAAAAAATGATTTAGTAAAAATTTAGAAAAGGAGGCCATAGCAAAGAATGTAAGAAATTTGAAAAGAAATGTTAAAAATATTTAAATCAAAGAGTGTTAGAGAAGTACAAAATTTGGAGAAAATTTGAAAAATGTCAATAAAGGTATACAAAATATAAAAAATATCGAAAAAAAATTTCATGCTTTACATCATTACGCATCCTTTCTTCCAATATTTATTCAACAAGGAAAATGCAAAAGATTTATCGTAGTCCACACTAACACTTTCTTCGAATACACGAGGAGCTGCTGTTATTATATAACTGTACAAGACGACATTAACCCACATATCACAGAGTATATATACTTCTGCAACCTCCTTCGATCGGTCTTGATCTTGAAATTGCCCTTGACCTTGACATTGGTTTCGATCTCGAAATTGACCTTGACCTTGAAGTGACTTGCTCTTGAAGGCGCCCTTGATTTTGAAATTAACTTGGCCTTTACCTCCCATTTAAGCCGATTCTAGAATCTCCTCAGGTCACAGGGTCAATCACCTGAGGAGGTTCTAGAATCGGCTTGTATCCTCTACTGTAGCTAAATGGCCGTCCGCACGTCCTTTCTAAGCAAGGCAGTGCACGTCCACATATTACTCGTCGAACTATGGACTTTCTCCGGGAAGCTGGCGTCAATGTTCAACTGAAAATATTTATCATGGGCAGGAGATTTTTTTTGGATATAATGTCATCCAACTTCACTCTTTGCGTTCTTGTTTAAATTTACCTGCCATAGCTTTTGGCAATTTATTTATTGCAGATCTTTCCACACCACATTTCTGATTCCGCAAAGCCCAGAATTACAATCTCTACCTGTCACCTCGTCACATCCGCGTCATCCTCCCCCAAAGAACAACATCTCTCATTCGATAAACACAAATAAGGGACGAGTTAAGACATCTTGACAGCGACATTGGATCGGTACCTTCAAACGGACGCTCCGGGATACAGAATAATGCGCAAACCTCAGCCACAAAAGGTCCACTTAATATATGGTAGCAATTCATCGCGAGCCGTGGAGCATTAAGTGAAAGGGGTGCTACCCCTCTACTGCCGTTTATACTTTTCCCGCTGTCGTAACGTAACACAATGGCAGGATGGATTCTTTCCATACCGTTGCGAGTACCCCTACTATATAGGAGAGTGAAGCTATCGATTTTGCTAAACCGCCAAGGACGTGCCCACTTATAATAATCAGTCACTGGGGAGCAGAAGGTACGCGTCGACTTCAAACACATTACTTTCTGCGGATAACTGTGGGAGATGAGAAATTGAAGGGGTAGTTGGTCTGGCTGGAGGAATATCCGCGCTTCGTGGTCATTAAATCTATAATTATACTAATTTGTTCCGGGAAAGGTTCTGGACAAGGCTGATGGTGAATAGTTACACATTAGACATTTCGGTTTATCCGTGTTATACTTTGTTGTGGTGATAACTTGAACAACGTAGCCCACGTTCATCGATGATATATATATGATATACCAACAGCACTTTATCAAAATAGTCAATTAAAGTGTCCTAGATGTGCTTATACTACATATTCAAATTAATGTTTCGTCAGATTTATTTTAGCATTTATGAAAACCTAACTATACAGGTGTATCAGATATGAGAGTAAATATAATTATATGTAGCAGCTGTAATCATATCAATCAAAAAGTCTTAATGCACAGGGGGCCTATCTGTAAGCATTAACGAGAAAAAAATATTTTGTAAATGCCGGGGCTAGAGCCGAACCTGTGCCCAACCTAAATGCTCGTCCCTAGTATACCCCACATACCACTATCACTCAGCCATTACCGCTGTTAGTTTTGTGTGATCGCCGCTTGGAGTGCAAGCCACTTCGAACATTTTATTTAAAATTCTTCCCGTCTCGAAAAAACGATCCTCTTCAGGACCATCATGATCAAATTATAAGGAAATCGAAGCTTGATGCATCGGGCAAAAGCGCGGGAAATGTCATAGATTCGTTTGTCGCGCGATATGCATAAGCTAAAAAGCGTCTTTGCAAAATTTTCTCGTATCTACATTTATTTCTGTGTAATGCCATTCAATTCATTTTGCGTTATTATGATTAAATAAATCCAAAGAAATAACTTCAGATTCATGTGGTGCCGTTTATTAACAACTAACACTCGATTCGACAAAGCAAAAGAAAAATATTTACGTTTTTGTAACTATGAAGTCGCATATACCGGTGAAACTCGAACGTCTTATCAGAATATTAAAAATAATACTTGTAGACTTACGTTAGAATGCTCTTAACAAAAAAGGAATGTCTATTTTATAAAAAGAAGAAATTTAAAATGCCTCAGGTTTTGCTATTTTTACAAGGCCACTTTATTTATTCAGAATGACGTAAATGAACTTAAGGTATACGTTAACAATAATACTAAATGAGTGCAATGTATAAGTACATAATACCACGTTATAGCGGGTGCTTAACATGACGTTCCTTGCATCAGCCCGCGGACTAAAGAATTTTTGGCTCTAAATTTTTACTTTTTTTATTCTTAATGATGAACTGGTTGGTGGGTTTGTGCTTTTATATTCGTGCAGGTTAACACGCAAGCAAATTTACTTTTTTTTTGATACAACC